>JBCAUA010000021.1:565011-603317 GCA_038406235.1 Peronia verruculata | reverse complement strand
CCCCCCCCCCCCCCCCCCCCCCCCCCCCCCCCCCCCCCCCCCCCCCCCCCCCCCCCCCCCACTTCCCCTTCCTCCCGACATAAGTGGGCAGTCACTTTTCATCTACTCATATATGTGAGTTCTATTTTATTGGGGCATTTAATTCAATAGTAATATCATATGTTACAAGATAGCCTAAACTGGAAATTTTGGAACAGGAATAAAAATTTTTTAAAAAAAATAAATAACGTTATAGAAACATGGACACTCCAGCATTAAGATATAAGCGGTTTACACGACGATACAGTGAACATAAATTTTATAAGTATAGTTATCAGAGATTGAAGCGATGTAGTGAGTACATCTTTTTTTTTTCTCTCGGGACACTGTGGAAAGTCAAACTTTGTACTAGAAGAGAACCCACGGTCTCCGTGAGAGATCGTTTCATGTATAGCTCTGCAACGTTAAGTTTATGGCAAGCGTGTGCGGACCACGATGCTTATATTTTTGTTGATTAAAGTGAATATTACTCAAAGAAAACGTATTTTGAACGTGCCATACTATCGAACGTACAATTCGGATCAAGCACCTTCTGGAGTTTTATTATTCAATTATTACCGCATTTGTAGAATAACGTCAAAGATAATAAATTTGTGTCGAGTTTATGTACATAAAAACATCCATATGCAACAATGTTGTGTGCCAAATTTCAGATGGATGCATTCAGCAGTTTTCCAGTCCTTAAGCCAATTGTGGGTTTTCTTGCAGTTTTATAACATAGATTTGAACAGGTGAGCAAGTAATTGGACTGATTATGATTTTTTTCTTTTAAAAAAAGGTGTATTTTGTCCGAGTGCATTATGAGCTTCAAGAAGGTGAGATTATTGCACGAACTTTTATCCTTCAGGAGCGTGACGGGCAGGGCTAAAAATGGACTGGCGACAGCTGTGCTGTGAAGTGGGAGGGCAGAGGGGAGACAATCTGTGCGGCCGGTTATTGTATTGTAAACATTGATCTGAAATAGTTGTAGGGAGAGAAAGCAGTGTGAGCGCTATCAATATCATCTTGCGTGTGAGCGAGAGAGAAAGTTTGTGAAATGTGTAGGCATTCTTGAGGACATGAGTGTATATTTTTGAGATCTGTAGTATGTCGTGTCTATAAGATCGTGACCTTTTGTCCGTTGTTTTTTTTACATCACACTCAACACTTTTTAGATTGACCTTTTCCTGTTTTCGGCAGGATTTTTTTATTTTAAACCTTTTGTCAAATTGTGAACGTATATATATGATTCAAGATATGTACGGAGGAAAGAAAATGTTTAAATCTCTTTATAGTGTTGAACGTGATGATGGAAATAATGGACAATGGATCACGACCGTCTGTGTCAGTCTCATACATCATTGACACTTGAGTTACTACATGTATGTACTTATCTAAAAGCCTCTAGTTCGTGAAATTTCTGAGATACACTTGAGTACAAACTATATTTATCTGGGATGTCAAATTTCCTACTTTAGTAGGATTTCCCACTTTTTGGCTGTCACCATTTTCTCTGTTGGTCCCAAATCCGGTATTATTTACCTTTAACGTACTTCAGTTTTACATGTTGGTAATGATGGTAAAGAATATGCCAGGAACTTTTCCTACTTTTTCATGTCGACAGATAGACACCCTTGATTTATATAAGAGATAAAATCATTGCTTGATCTTGACCGTACAGTCTGTTTAATTAATGTCTTTGAGAACCATGGTTTGTGAGATCAGCATTCAGTTATGATCTTTGTTTATTTGATAACGATCGTTTGTGAGAGACATAAGTACACTTGAGCATAAGATAGGTTTATTTAAGAGCACTGTAGGCAGACCGTTTACCTTAGCATCGCATACAATGAACTAGCAAGTTTGTTAAACTGTAGTTTCCCGGTTTCTGTGAGAGCTCTAAAGATGCTAAGCATGTTACTATATTATTATTATTATTATTATTATTATCTCGAATCATTCTGAGCTGTTGTGTCACACCTCTACACAACGAGGTATTTTTTGCTCACTGTTCCATGGACATAAGCGTGGAAATAACAGCTGAGATAACCACCACTCTAGGAGGTTGAAAACCTTATGAAAACCGTAATGGTAAACGTGGAAATGCATACTGTTAAACATACTAACTGTTATGGATGTAGATAAAAGTAGCTATAATTAAGTTTTGTGCTTTCTCATGTGAAGCTAGCTTTGATATTTTGACAGACAAGAATGTGTTCTGTTTCCTTTCTTTTTTAAATTTATTTTAAGTTTCATTCGTTATCTTTTGGCAGAGCTTATCAACGTGTACTGAATGTTTAAGAATATATTAAAAATGTACTCTTAGCATAGATTGACCTAGATTATCCTTAAAAAAAAAAAAAAAAAGTATTTTGAGTGAATTTATTTGGAGAAGGGATTTTCTTATCAGAATTAGCGATCAAACAGATGCATGTGCACATTTCATGACTAGCGTGATAATGATTATGTCGCCCACTGAGTGCAGTCAGATTTAGAATCGAAGGTGACGGTCTTTTATCGTTTTAGATGGCCTGGTTTCGTTTTAGACGGTCTGTTATCGTTTTAGATGGTCTGGTTTCGTTTTAGATGGTCTACGTCTGTTATAGTCTTTGATGGTTGTTATTGTTTTAGATGGTCTGTTGTCGTCTTAGACGGTCTGTTATCATCTTCGATGCTTTATTGTTTTAGATGGTCTCTTTGAACATTGTACAGTGAGTAGCTATATTGCTGTGGATTGCGTAGAGTGGAGAATGCCTTCTTTATGCCTCTGTCGTAAAGGCCAGTATGGAGTTACATGATGAATAGTGGGAATTCCTAGAAACTGTTGGCCAGTATCATGGCAGTAGAGTGTCTTCCGATTTTAATACCGGTCTGCACGTCTACAAGTAGAAGAAAAATCTGTGTGATGATGATATTCTGGAGAGTGAACTGTGGACAGAAATGTGGGACAAAAATATGCAATTATCATAGTTTACTGCAATATCATAGTTTACTGTCACTTGGTTCTTGCTGACTTTCTTAGACGGCTAAGAAGATACTTGCCTTCGCCATTTACAGGCTGTTTAAGACAACGCAGTTTACAGGGATGTCAAATTTCCTACTTTAGTAGGCAAATAGACTTTTGGGCTGTCAGTAGTTTCTATGTTGGCCTTAAATCCGGTATCGTTTATCATAAACCCACTGTTGCTAAAAAATATACCAGGAATTGTTCCTTCTTTTTCATGTAGACAGATTGACATCTCTACGTTTAGAAAAGGAAAACAGCTTTTTTGTTCCCGTTGTTTTGATGCGTGTATAGTTAGGATGATATGGGAAAAAGAGGAAGAAGAAAGAGAAAAAGGCATTATATTCGTCACTCTGCGAATTTTTCAGGAACTCCATTACTCATGTTTGGAGCAGCAAGAGGAAATTTTAAAAAGTGACTTTTATTCCTTCTTTACAATGCTTGTTGCTTGTCTGAGACCTGTTGTACTTGGCAATCGATGGGAAGTGATCTGGCGGACATTCAAAATGGCTCAGTGTTACTAATACACTCGCTGAAGCGGAACAGCTATATTATTTGTTTAGCTCTTTCTCTCTGTCTTTCCTCCCATTCTCTCCCCTTTCTCATTTTCCATTCTCTTCCCTCTCTGTCCAGTGATGCCAAATTTCCTACTTTTATAGAATTTCCTAACTTTTTGGTCGTCAGTAATTTTTCTGTTGGCCCCAACTCCGGTCTTATTTATCAGTTTTATACGTTGCTAAAGAATATGCCAGGAACCTTTCCTACTTTTTCATGTAGACAGATTGAGATCCCTGTCTATCTCTCGCTCCCCCCCACCCCCCAACCTCCATTAGAATGACAGCAATGGCTTCATCAGTTAAAACTATAATACACTGTTCTTAGAGATCATGTTAAAATTTAACGCTATTGAGAAAGTTTTCAGATATCAGTCAATCAAGTTCAATGGACCTTTCATTCAGTCTTATCAACATAAAGATTCTTTCGCCCTTATCTTCAGATATACATTGAACGTTACTATTTCATGCCGTTGACAGACCATGTGACCCGTTAGGACCACGTGGCAAATGGCTTACTTTGCAGAACGTAAAACATCAGGTGTCGGTTGTCCCATGTTAACCCTTTAAATGCTTCTGGCTTCAACACTTAGTTATTTCTACTGTTCGGGAACCAGTTATTTCTACTGTTCGGGAACCAGTGGATCGTTCCACATATATATAGCTGGGTGCGGGCGTGGTATGTATAACTTATCTGGTCATAGTTGAATATTTTTTGTAATTCCACCCAAAAGGTTAAACTTACGATTCCAGTGAGGGGGACGCAGTGGCTCAGTGGGTATGGCGTCTGCTCATGGAGAAAACAGGCCGGGATCAACTCGCGGGTTCTGCATCGGGGGATGACAGGATACGAAGATCGAAAACCCGCATTTTTTTTTTCAGTTACTCAGCGGTCCCCTGGCTTCCTGTGGGTAGAGAAGCCCGACGTCTAGCCTTCTCGGATAAGGACGAATATATTTCGGAGGTCCCGTGTGTACACGTTACGCACGTTAAAGAACCCCTGGCAGTTCAAAATCAATGGAAGAGTAGGCTGAGAGCCTAAATTCTAAATTTCTACCGACAAAATTTCTCAACAAAAATTGACAACTTCTAAAAAGCTGAGATAATCCTACTTTCTTAGGATTGAAAGGCCTAAGAAAAACAAACGTTGCTCAACAAAATCACAAACAACTTCAGACTAAAGAGACGCCACTGTAACTGGAAGGAATGGTATGCCCCATTGCTCTAATTTTCTCTTCTCAGACCGAGATTGTGGACAGAGAATCTGATCACAAAGATCAAGTTTGACGTGGAATCATGGTCTTTTCAGTACCCGCATCTGTTATTGCACACATACGTTCGCAAAACCGCGTTTTTCTTCACAATTAACCATTTGCCAAATCATTTAGATATAATTATGGCTTTCCATAATACATGTATAGAAATAGAAAGAGCACCTTTTTTTTTATAATTTTATTCTTTAAAACTATCGTGTGTTCATTATGATCGTGTTAAAGAGATTGTGTCGAAACTAAAGGCGGTTTTATTAACACATTCTTTAGAGGGCAAAAGTTGTCTGTCAAAGCAGGCTCTAGAGTAGCCTACATTAGTTTAGTTTGATTGATATGGACAGCATTTCTCGCACAATAAGGGCGTAATATTAGGCCTACATTGCTGCAGAGTTCACTATCGAAACAATCTTATAATATATTAACCCTTAAAGGACCACTCACGTATATTTGCACCGTAGATCACACTATTCAGAGTCCCCATCACGTATATTCCCACGCCAGGCCATGCTTTGTTTACCTTGGTTTCAAAATCCAAGGAAGCGGAAGTAGAGCCGTTTATATCCTCGTATTATACAATTTTTTTTTTTTTACGACCTAAAATTAAGGAAGTTTCCAAATATGGCCAGTCCTGAGGGAATAGTAGTGCTCCGCATAGCCGGTCCTTAAAGGGTTAAAAGTAGTGTCTGGGTTAGGGCCAATAGCTGAATACTTATATTGCCTTTCGTTCTAGTAATACAAGTTACCCAATACTGGAGGAAGTTATAGATAATCATGACCTTCATTTTATCGTTCCCGGCACCACTGTTAGTAATATAAGCAAAAACAATTTCCTGTGATAAACAGGCCTAGCGTTACAAAAATCAAGGGCACCATAGCTCACGTGGTTGTGTGTGTGTGTGTGTGTGTGTTTGTGTGTGTGTGTGTCTGTGTGTCTTTTGTTCATATGTCTGTTCGTGGTCGTACGCTAAAACAAAAATAGGAAGCTTGAAAATTGAAAAAAAGAGACACCGCCGGGACACCATGTTTACTCCCTGGGGGGGGGGGGGGGAGGAGGAGGGGAGAAGAGTGTGTGTGATCTATTTCCTTTGATGAATGAATCACTCTGGCTAAAAGAAATATGCTGCATAATAAATCATTTTTATACGTAACAGATTATCTAGAAACACCGTCGGAACAATAATGACTGTTGAGTTTGTAGAAGATTTAAACTCTTATCCCTTCTCTCTACCACTTGATCTCTCTCCCTCCCTCTCTCTCTCCCTCTCTCTGTTTCTCTTTTCTGCTGGTTCCAGGGGGTCCCACCACTCAAATCTTCCCCCACTCCCCTTCCCCAACCTCCTCTCTCTCTCTCTTTCTCTCTCTCTCTCTCTCTCCAACAGGTTCGGCAAACATGAAGATCTAGAAAATTTCTCCACAACCTCTTAATCCTTTTTTACTCCACGTCATAATCTCGCGCAATAAATATGCAGCATCCAGGCACCCCATTTTTTCAGCGAGCGCCGTGACAAAGGGGTAAATTGTCTACTTCTCAGTGAAAACGCTGTAGGTCCGAATTCTACCAGAGAATGGGGGTCAATCAACCTCCGCGCCGCACTCTTTAAAGTGATTCAACGATTCCCAGGCTTCTTGTGTGGGAGAGCCTAACTTCAATCATTCTCGGACAACGCTATTAACTGCAAATTATATGTAATGTATTTCGGAAGTTCCATGTATAAGTTAAAAAAAAAGAAGAAGAAGGGATGACAGTTAAATATCGAATGATGAGCGGACGAAAATGCTGCTAACAGCTCTGAAAGCAAAATGACCAATTTTTAACACCCCCCCCCCCCCAAAAAAAAAATCTTCTAATCAAACGGAGAGACACAGAGAATACTTCATTTGTAAAGCCTTGACAGTTCTGCTTGCAAACACAATAAGAAAACATTCTTTCTCAATTGACCGGACATTGAGATGCAGAATGCCGTCGTATCGTTCTCTGGTAAATCACTAGTGAGTATTACCTCAGCCGCAATACTTGTATCATGGGAATGTGATAAGTTGTAACCTGCGGAACAAAAGCCTAGAACATCGATGACCGCATTCGGCGCAAACTGTTACACTGCTGCTATTAATAGGCTTCACGTGACAGCACAAAGAGCTCAAGTTTACAAAGGGACTGCCCGTTCATGACAAACTGTCTGCAGCACACGTGATATAGATCTAGCTATTTACAGACATAGATCCTATTTATTATAGTGTGTAAGCAACTTATAGGATGCCATTTCACAAAAGAAAAGCAGATCGATAGGACAGAGGAAGAAAAGAGACAACGCAGTAGTTGTTTTAAATTTTAGGTCCCAATACGATATTTCAATCATCTTTCCTTGTTGACAGTTGAATCTGTGCAGACCTGTTTCACATCGAAATGAGGGAAATTCTGTTACAATGTGCCAAAGTTCTGTGGGACTTTTCGAGAGTCAACCAAATTCCAACAAAGGTAAGAGACTTATACTTTGTGTGTATGTGATCATGTGCGTGTGCACGGGCGCGCGCGTGTGCGTGCATACGTGTGTGTTTCAATAACTATTTAATCATTAATCCCCGACTATTTGATGTTCAAGCGAATTCAGCGCTCACACGAGTGTTTTTGGTTCAATCTTTCACAACTTTTGTTTTTCACAAATTTGCTCACCGATTTCACGTTCTTAGTAGATCTTTCTATTCATTAGTTGAGCTATTTTGAGACAAGGTTCTGATCTTTTTCTTACGGATCGATAAAAAAAAAAAAAAAAATGCTTTTGTGTAAAAGACTTTTTTGTAATTATTTTGTTCATTCATTCATCCATTGTTGATTAATTTATTTATTCATTTATTCACTAATTTTTTCTCTTTCTTTTATTCATCATTTCTTCTTCCATCGTTTTTATTTGCATGTGTTTATAATATATGCACGCGCGTTTATGGTTTATGTGTTTCTGTATGTGTGCATATGTGTGTGTATGTGTGTGAGGCCTATTATTTTGTTTTAATTATCTATTTACTTGTGTGGTTGAAATTCTTTTCCTCTGGCTATTAAAGGGAATAAGAGGATGTGACAATCTAAGTCGTTGATTGGTCAGTTTGCGCGTAAAGCACATGTAACCAGGCTCCATGCAGAGTGAAGTTAAAAAGAACAAAATAATAGTTAAGGCCGGCGGATAGGCATTACAAGCATACTGATTGTGTTTACACATATATGGTTTACTTCGCTTGATGACCAAGACAACAATCAATCTCAGATCACTGTGTGAACTGCATCCACATGTTTACTATGCATGTAGTTCTAAGCATGGCCAACATCAAGATAACGGTTGTAAGAATGTGATTACATTACCTGTACATTTAAAAATTGATACCGTAGCAGTAATAAGTCTGATTAAAATTTGCTGACCTAGTCAAGTCACTATAAATGTGCATATACCGACGAGAGTACTACATTCTGTTCACTAGATTACCATCCCCAGGGAACTGAAGCTGATATAGAACGTAAGACCACATTGAACTGTTGATATTGAATTGATAAATTTGTTTCTTTTAACCATAAACTGCGGTTTTTGGTCAAATTATCGCATTGCGAAAATACTATTCTCCAGAGATGTTTGGAACATCAAAATAGTGACGTTAACTGTACCTAACTTAATCATTGTGTTAGTAAGTCTTAATCATAAGAAAAGAAGTATTTTTAATTAGTAAAATACATTTTTAGAGAAGGCCGACTGTTGGAGTAAATTAGATTTACCTGAGGTCACATAGTAACGTTATATATGACAACATATGTGTTAAATAAACCATGTTAAAGTAACGTTATACAAATGTTTACTTGTCCATCTATTCTTTTGCTCTCTTCGTTTACCTACCTGCACTCCTGTCTAATAAGCTTATCTAACTGGTTTCTACAGAGTAAGATTAACGACTTATTAAATTTAAGATTTTAAGCCTGCTCTAGGTGCTTTCCTGTCTACTTGATTTTCAGTTTGAGCATCACGAACATATTTAGCTACTCTCCGCTTGCCATTGCTAGTGGTCACCCTCGCCATGGTTCTCTATGATATGACTGCCAGAAACGGGCGTAAGGAAGCGAACACATACGACAGAGCAGGAAAAGTCTTAAACATGATCTCAGCAATAGAGATCTTATTAAGCTTAAAGGGGAGGGGGGGGGGGGGGGGGAGGGAGGGCTTCTGGTCCTGAGAGTGGTTTTTCGAATGCTTGAAGTGGGGATTTTCGGATTCAGCAAATCCCCAAAAATATTGTTTTGCATCCGGTTGCCATGACAACGCCGCCATATTGGACTTTATGTTTTGAAAATGAGCTGTTTTCAAAAACCCAAGGCTCCTAGAGAATTCAATGCAATGGTGTGAAATTTTGCACATGAATGATATAACCCTCGGCAAAAGACAAACTACATTTTTTTTTGTTTTGTTTTTTTTATATCCCCCCCAAAAAAAATTTCATAAATTTTTTAAATATGTGTATTGCCGAAATAAACATTTTTGCAATTTTCAACCAAATATCCAATCTTTCCTCAGAAACGGAAACGAAATTCAGGAAAAGCAATGCATTTTATTAAAAGACATGCTGTGGAGGATGTATATTCCAAATTTGAAGCAATTGGTTGAGAAATAAAAAAGCCTTGTGGAAAAAAGTGAAGAAACCATACATGTTGAGAAATTTGCAATTGAATTCTCATAAGCTCTCTATACAGTCATTTAGTGGTGCCGTGTTGGTGCCATTTGGGGCCTAGCCTAAAGCATCTTTTGTTTTTCCACCAGTTATTTCTCCGGTTTGAGAAGCGTTCAAAGTGTGTGAAAATAGCGAAAACACTTGTTTGATATTTTAGTTCCCAAAACCTTATTTCACCCCCCCCCCTTTAATCGCTATGCCAATTCTTAAAAGTTGTACAAGCCAGTAAGTAGCCTACTTGCTGATGCTGTTCACGTCCATTCCCAGAGCGATGTGATGATTGTTTTGGGAAACAATGACCCGAGATCGGCCGAGCATGCAGCTGACTTATTCCTCGAGGGCTGGGCCCCTTTCGTTGTCATCTCAGGGAAGGAAGGATCTGGAACCCGAGGTAAGATGTGGAATACTGTAGACTATTCGTTTTACACTAGAGCCAAAAATCGCTTTGTACGCGTCTCAAACTAATGAAAATCAAATCTGATCTTTAATCTGTGGTCGACATGTTCCGTATATTATTATATCCTCTGGATATGATGTGTCAAAAAATATGACGCCTCAGGGTTTTCCCAGACAAAGTGATAGAAAGTACTTTATTGGACTAAAACTGTAGATAAACTGTCACCTTTTGTTAATGTTAATGCTGGGTAAAAGCCCGATCGACATACTTTTGTTAGAAAGAAGAGCTGATATGCGCCCTCACTCCAGTTGACCGGAAGTACACTTTTTAAACATTCCTTGTGTTCTGATACATTAACTTGGACAGACGGCCTGAGACCTATCATCGCCACAGGAATCAACTGGAATTAAAACGAACCGGTTATATCTGTTATTCTGTCCAGCTTGGGCACGCAGCACCAACATATTATTAGAATACGTGTACATATATAAACATTGTCAATCTTTCTGTTGTTGTTATTGTTAGATCTATTTGTTTTAATTTCAGAATACGTATTTCAAGAAATTATCTCAAAATATTATGTGAAAATAATGTTGAATGTCTTTGTAGATCTATATAGTGAGCACTCTGGTGAGAAATTTACCGTAAGTTTGGGTATATCGCCCGTACTTGTGTGTGTGTGTATGTGTGTGTGTGTGTGTGTTTCAATAAGGTCATTTCGGTAGCTTTTGTCAAGACAAGAGTCATGTAATGATAAGGGTATTTACAAGTGCAGAATCAAGCAACACTTTTCCACGCTTGCCTATTTGAGTACAAGTTACAGCCTTTAATTTCTGATATCTCATCCACAGGAACACTGCCACCCAACAAAACTGAGGCAGAAGTGTTTTGTGAGATCATGGTGTCCCGTGGAGTGCCGAGAGACAAGATCATTCTAGAACTAGAGGCCACAAACACTGGAGAGAACATCCAATTTTCACAACGTTTGTTGAAGGGCATCGGGATCAAGCCTAAAACTGTACTCTTAGTCACGAAGAGTCTCATGGAGCGACGAGCCCTCTTGACCTTTCAGAAACAGTGGGCTGGAGCAGAGGGCATCCATCTTAATGTATCATCCCCTCCGCTGTCTTTGCTCGAATACCCGAGTCCTCATGTAGGAAATCTCGACCAAGTTGTGGAGTATCTGATGGACACGTTTGACAAATTCACCCTCTACGCCAGGCTCGGCCACCAAGCTCCTGTCACCATTCCAACCCATGTCCGCAGGGCCTATTCTATACTTGCCGCCCAGAAACCAAAGCCCAGTACATAGATCTAACTACATATGTGTACACACAAGTTGGACTCACTCAACTGTCACAGTCAGGAAGACAATGCTCTGAAACCTGCCATGACATTCTCCTCTACAGAGTTCATAGTTCAAACAGCATTATCTCTACAAAAGACAGGATATTTCTTTATCCATTTTTTTTTTATATCTCCTCTGTCTTTCTTTCTTTGTTTTTTTCCATCCCTATTTGTTGCTGTCATTCTTTCTCTCATTCATCCTTTCTGTCATTCTGTTTTGAGTTATCTGTGCACAGTACTGATGATTTTGTAGTTGGGAATTAAGATATTTGAATTTCAAATGTTGACTTGAAGGCAGGACAAGATGTAAAACACTGTAATGTCACACCAAGAGTACAGCTGATGTAGACGGATCCAAGCTTGATTTGGAATCTTTTGACAAATTTCGTACAATGACAGTTGCGGGACAGATCACCCTTGACAGGATCTAGTAATTATAGGAGAACAACAACACAAAACAAACACACAACATTAAAAACAACGACAACAACAATCATTACAACTGTGGCATGAAATTGAAATGTCAGTCAGTAATAAAAAGGTCCATTCATTGAGATTGGCTGAATAGTTTTTCCCCAGTGATTTTTTTTTTTTTTTCTAAAATACCCCCAATTCCCTGCAAACCCAAAAAGATCTCTTTTGTAAGTGAGTTAATATAAAAACTGCTAATTTATTGTATTAACAGTGACTATAGGCAACAGAAATAGTAAAAGAATTAAAATCAGTTTCAAGTATTTCATCTTTAACACATTGCTATCCTTCATGATGCTTCATTCCACCTGCTATTTCCTTCTTGGAAATACTGCTGTTGGAACAACTTTTTAAAATAGATATCTTCTACCTCTAACTTTGTCTATGATTGTTTTTGCATGGAATTTTTGTTTTCGTCACCCTTTTCCTTCACATTTAGAATTTTTGTTTAAACTACATCATGATATGCAGCTGCTAAATAACAACATTTCATGTTAATTCCAGTAAATTTTGTTGTTATAATTTTTTCATTCATTGCTCCTGTAGACCAGTTATCCTTTGGGGTGTCTCAGAAGATCTAACAACCAGCTTCATCCATTCCCCCTTGTTCTCTGCCTCTCTTAAGGTGTCCTTAAGCTCCAGACCCATCCGCTCTCGTATGTTGTCATTCCATCACTTCTTTTGTCTGCCTCTTCTTCTTCTTCCTGAAACGGTACCCTCCAAGATCCTCTTTGCCAGGCCTGAAGATCTCATGACATGGCCATACCACATCAGTTTATGGCGTTTTACTATAGCTAGAAGACTGGAATATGGCCCACTTTCATTTCTAATTGTTTAATACATATTTTAAATTGTTCAGCTTCCATCTGTGTTAAAAAGTTTTCCAGTTTTTTGCTTTAAAAATTGTGTAGTAGTGACTGTATGTTTGTTTGATTATGTGTCTATTGTTGTTACTGAATTATGTTTTGCTGTAAGCAAATTAATGTTGTTATTGCTGTTGTTGATGAAATAATTCTTCTAAGTTATCCTGTCAGTCTGGTAAACACCGGGATGTCAAATTTTGTACTTTAGTAGGAAAATAACTTTTTTTGGCTGTCAGTAATTTCTCTTTTTGGCCCCAATTCCTGTGTTATTTACCACTGATGCACTTCAGTTTTTACATGTAACTAAAGACTATGTTGGGAACTTTTCCTACTTTTTCATGGAGACAGATTGACATCCCAGTAAACAGCATTTCCTCATTTTAATTTTCATATTTCATACATGACAGTCTGCACCATGATGATAACATTTCATGAGAAGCAATGAATAGCTCTTAACCACTTCACTGTAGGAAAGTACAAGTATATGTGGCATGTCCAGGGTCAGCCCACCACTAACCATCCCTTCTTCCCTTTTGATCTAATGTTTCTACCATTAACACGCATTTCACATCAATAGGCAGAATCTTTTTCAGTGCCATAAGCTGATGAATGACTGATAAGGTTGTGCCAATAATCGAAATTGGGTCACATTCTGCTCCTTTTGTTTAACAATGATGTTATTTTGAGATCAGCCATATGACCGATGATTTTTTCTCATAGGTCTTACTTGTCTCCATGGTCTGCTTATAACAGTCAAGTCTTGACGGATGATCAACATTCAGAGATGTCACAGCATATAAACCAAGCCAGATGTGAGCGATGTTTCCTTGGTCATGGGACTGATCTCAAAATATCTCATTAGTGAAACTGAATAACAGCCGATGTAGCTGATCAGCAAAGTACATGTAACTACATTGTAGTAGAGTGATTAATTTAAGCCTGTAAATGTGCAAGGTTTATTCATCATACATGTACTTTGTATTAGAATTCCTACCGGCACAGATTACAAAACAGTAACATGCTCTGTTTCGTGCTACTCATGTGGTTCCTTCAGTCATCAGTTGTCATTTCTTTAACACTCAAATACATGTACTTTGTCACCAAAGTGATCTTGATAACACCATGGCATTTTCTATCAACAACATAAGGGTAAAGAAACACAGTGGCCATTTCACATCAAACATTAGATTTATTGTTCATCATTATTTTGGTAAGCATTTTGTAAATGTGCCAAAGAAGTAAAGTTCTCTATCACAGTTCATGCATATGAAATTCATAAATAACATTTAATGCTATCAATTTATTATTATACTTTAATTCTCATCTGAAAAAAAAAAAAAAAAACAGCTCTTCTCTTGTCAGTTACTCAAAGTACAGCATGATAATTATTTTGTCAAAAAATATAATGCATATTCAAAAATTCCTCTAACTTTCCAACTTTTGAGAATGTATGACTGACTATCAAGGCCACATATGGGAAAAGTGATACTATTGTCAAAAAAAAAAAAAATCAATAGCTTTCATTTGATAAAAATTCTGCAATAAACTGCAGATCCAAATAACATGAATATTATATTTGGAGATGGGTGTTAAGGACTGAACCAGCTCTTTGAATGAATATGGGGAATGGCTCAATTTTTCTAAAAATATCTTTACAAGGGCTGCTATCAAATATTAGGCCATCAAAATGTCTGCTGCATAATTCAATAAAAACAGAGTAAATATTTTATGACTGAATACTAACAATGATGTCATCAGGATAGCAAAGCCTGTAAGCAAATAAGACTTATCACAAAAGCTGTTTTATAGCATATTCGTCAGGTACAGAACAAAATACATTACATATCAAACAATACACAGGTGGCAGATTGTATTACACAGCTTGGACCACATTTCTTACTAAACCACCGAACACAAGGAACACATGCACAAAGCCTGGACGGATAAATGGAGAGAGAAATTAACCTCTGTAAATCATAGGAGGCCTCTAAAATGTGGAATGACAGGTAAAAATGCATTTTTCTTGAAGATAGATCCACATGTACTCCAAAATTTTAACTGAAATCTTTTAACAATGTGTATAGAAAAGTAAACATACAAATCTACACAATGACATATATAAAAAATTATGGACAAGGAAGCAAACTTACAAGACAGAACATTAGGATGGACATGGTAAAAATGCATCCCAAAAATCACTGATTAAAAATTCAATATGTAAAGATGGAAATTTAAAATAGTAATAAATTCTGACTCAATCACAATTCATTGATAATACTTACATTTTGTTGTTAATGTTGTTGTTAATGAAATAGAGGAATGTTCTATATCATTAAAGCCTTTGTACTGAGGAAACCACACTTTGATCATTGCTAGTGTACATAAATATATATAGAAATACAAATATACCAGTTGATTTCCTCAATCTCATAATTACCAGCATTTTCTTGTCAAACACTCAGGAAGACTGCTTTTCACACATCAAATCTATGTCACTTAAAAAATATCTATCACATTCAGTTCCCAGTATACCAAAATGATTGACACTTTGACTTCCCAGAATTCGTTATTGAAACATCAGTGCAAGAATTCAGAAGTAATGTTACATAACATCAGTAATACTTTTGTCATATCATGGTGTGACTCCTTTCAAATAGTAGACCCACTGGACGTTGGAATTTCCACCAGCGGAGCGGGCGCAGGAAACAATGAGTTTGCCCATGACGGCCGCCTTGGAGCCACTGTCATTCCCATCAAACCCTACAACGATGCGATGTTCCTTGTGGGATCTGATGGACTCACCTTGCTTTGTCAGATGAAACAGGGGATTATCCACCTGTGGAAGGGAAACAGATGGTTTTTATTATTAAAACATTATCTGACAGCAAATGCATTCTGATGATATAAATTTACTTGAAATATAAAAAATGCCAACATTCAATGAATTATAAATAAAAAATGATTTGAGTATATAACAGAACCAGCAAATTTTACTGAGGTTAACTTCAAATTAACAGATTATGACATAGTGCATGATGTTAACACTTTGTACTTTGTTTGCAATGTGATAAAGAAATAGCTTATGAAATCTGAAGATCTGTCAAACACCTATCAATATTCCTAACTTTAAATGGACCATTACAGAAAATATTCCAGTAAGCATTGATGATTCTAGTAATTATTTTTGATGCTGGCTGCAGGCCTTAACAGTAAATAATAAATGAGCTAAACTCTATCTGAACTTGATTTATTTCAACAAAGGCAGATATAAATTTATGTGTGCACTTTGGATGTCAAGTGACCACAGTTTTACATTTATTTGTAGAGCACAGGTACCAATGAAAAAATTTTATACATATATTTGTGTACCAGTAAATCACTTTACCTGAAAAGTGAACTGGGTGGTGACATTAAAAACATTGCGAAACATGATTGGGGTGGTGGACCCTGCCTTGACCATGAAGGGGCCTTGTGGTTTCGGGGCAACACAAGTGCCGAACAGGGGGATCATGTATTCTCCTCCCACTGGCGAGGAGACAGTCAACATCGCACGCTGTTCTCCAAGCTTGGAAGGCTCAAACAAAACCTCTAGTGCCACCTCAGTTCCTCCTGTCGATCCTGGGGCAGCAGTGACTGATTTGTCGACGTGGAAGTCAGAATTGTCAATCTGAAACAAATCATACAGAATTGGATATTTATTTTAGACTGAATAAATTGGGGACCAATTATTTTTTATTCTGAAGCATCCAGATCAACATGACCATAGCTAATTCAGTCAAAAGGATACCATCGCAATAGTGAGATAATATATCAAGAATGAAAAGCTGGAATAGTTAAGTAGTGTGGGAATTAAAATCAGTTATGCAGGCAAAACAGAAAATATTTCACCCTTTATTATTCTTGAAGACTAATGCAAAAACTGCAACCTCTTTGCTATGAAAGTCAAAAAATCTGTAATCAGCAAAGAAATTGATGTCAGCAAAAGTATATTTTCCAAAGAAAACAGGAAGTTGGAAATGTCTGTAAATATAACGAAACGGCTACTACTGTCAAGAGATCACACTTCATTCCTAACATTTGGTTTAGTTAAGAAATTTACAACTATCCTTTAAGCAACTAATTTAAAACACTGAAAATTGGCCTTTAGGTAAATTTTGATGGTTCGAGTTTATGACAATAATTTCTAAGCATGTGGGAAAGGAAATAATCTGAGCTCCAGAGAAGAAAAATAACTTACCTTGCAGTTGTAATCTGTTTTCTGCTTGGCAAAGTTGAGGAATTTGGCTGCCTGGGTGATGCTGGTGCCCAGGCAAGTGCGGAAGTAGATGGCCTTCTCTGGCGCTCCAGGGGTCGCAGTCAGTACCAAGTCATAGACGTACACTCCAAGGTCAGTGCTGCTCAGTTCTAAACGACCTTGAGTGACACCCACCTTCAGGGGCTGGTATTCAAAGTTGAAATGACCCTGTGGGATGATTATAATGAAAACTGTCTTATTCTTTTTTCTCAAATGTTTCTATAGTTCTGGAGCACCAAACTGCCACGACTGTGACTGCTAGACTGCATGGAAGAAATCATTCCAGACTCCCTATGTTTTGTCAGTGAAATCACAAAGATATGAATGGAAAAAGCTTATTGATTTCTACAAATGAGGAGAAATAATAAAATAAACTTTATTTTTATATATGAAAGAGGTCTTTGAACTGAGATGGCTAAAAGAAAAAAAAAAAAAAAATTCCAAAAGGACTGATTTTGACAACACTATGGTTGATACACAAGCAAAGGGATAGCAAAAGGATTGAAAACTTCAGAGTTTAGCAAAGCAAAAATTTCACTTCTAAACATTAAAACATGATACAGCAGTACGTAAGCTTAAGTATATAACCTATACTGTTTGAGAAAGCACACTCATATATTAAGCCATTGGTGAAAGTGCATTTTATAAGAATATCTCCTGGACATGGGAGCTGATCTGTGTCTGTCATAGTCCAGCATACCTGGGAATAGGCTGGCACACTCAGCTGGCTGGGAATGAGAACTTCAGGAATTGAACAAGCAATGACGAACGTGGCCTGGTAGCTGAGCGGATTCTCCACTGTGACTGTGTGAGGGACGCTCTGTCTGACAGGAGAGGACAGCTGGATAGTGCCGATGGTGCCGGCTTTGGTGGCTCGGAAAGTCACTTCGTAGAACTGGTACTCTCCAGATGATTCGTTGATAAAAGTCACCTGACGGACACAGGACATGGATTAGATACAGATTCACGGGGATAGATGCTTGCACAGTTTTCAAATACATTATGATTATAGCTATTGGTGTTAGTATAAAACACCACTTCCCATTTGAAAATCCCCGTCATATGGACAACTGTGAAAAGTAGAATGGAGGTTGAATTTTCATCAAAGCACATGTTTGATTGCCTTACATTATCAGTAAGACCACCAGTGACATATAATTTCTTATACAGTAAAACTAAATGTTTCTTCATCACTACCTGACTCTATGTCACTTCCTGAGGATACCTTAAGCAGTGATAATGAATGCAGACTTCAGAGTATGACAAGAAAATTGTTCAACAAGTATCCCCCTGATATGCAGAATTAAGGGCAGAAGTAAGCTGATCAAACACAATTTTGTCTAAAAGTAAAACTTCCTTGCAAAACTGCATTTCTTCCTTTGATTTTCTTTAGCTTATTTGTTTTTTTACCATCTCAAGACATAAATAAAATGACCAACCTTCACGGTTGTCTGCCCCTCCTTGTATGCAAAGAAAGACAACTTGTAGTCCTTCTTGCTGTTGGCCGGGACGTCAATGTATTCAACTCCTTTAACGGAAGTGCCAGGATCCAGTTTGTCTGGCTTCAGTGTTTCAATTCTCACTCTGAATCTGATTGACAAACAAAATAAGTTAACATTACTTTGCATCAAGAAGATAAAAAAAAAAAGAGCTGACAATTCTTACTTTCTTATTTTCTTTCCTCATTACCAAGAGCAAACCTGACATACAGTATGTAAAAGTTCCTTATCAAAATAAAAGACCATACAAAGGACATAACTCTAGAATCAGCCAATATACAGAACTGATTCAGTTGACAGAACAAACCAAAGATGTCACATAATGAAGAGACATAACAATATCTAGCTTATCAACATTCATATTTTTATGCATAAGACCTTTCACCGTACATTCATTCACATGTCTCATTTGCTCATTTGTGTGTCTCTTACTGGTTAGTGGTCTTGTCAGCCACTGATAGATTGACATATGTGTTCCCTCTGAAATTCTGTCTTCATGCACTGAAAGTTGCAAAATTCTGTTTCACACAATAAAAGTTACAAAATTCGGTCCTCATGCACTGAAAGTGGCAAAATTCTGTCTTCATGCACTGAAAGCTGCAAAATGCTGTCTTCACGCACTGAAAGTTGCAGAGGTCAGATCCAAGAGTTGAAATTACAGTTTGCATTTTGCCATGAAATTCAAAAGGTTTGATGTTAGTTTGATATCGGCAGAGATGTCTCAAAGTGACTGGATTTCAGACTTACCTCTGTGGCTTCTTGAGCCAGTTGGTGACAGTGAGAAGCTCGGTGTATCCAGTTTTACATGGTACGTCGCGCTGGATCTTGGCTATGGCCTTTGGAGCCTCAGAGGTGCCCGTCAGGTTAAACAGAAGCCCTGAGCCATCAGGCAGGGGGAAGAAAATGGAACCCTGGCAGAAATATCGCAAATATTCACTGACTAATGGTCACATGACTGATGTACAAACAGATGCATTGAAGCTCAGCTGGACCCAAGTGCCACCATTTTGTATCCTGTAAACTCAGTGATGGATTCCAACTTCGCACAGGTTCTGATACTGTGGTACCAGAATTTCATATACGATATTTCGATTCAAGATGCCTGTTAATAATATAAAAGAGTATGCTGCATTCTGATGACTACTGGAATGGTGGAAGAAAGTTTTGAAAAATGATATTTCACTACGTAAAACCCAATCATTAACTTTTTCCTCATCTCTCAAAGCTTATATAAATTCTTATTATTACCTTCAACGCAATCTAGAGTAATTTGACTTTTCAGTCCCAGAGATAATGAGATTATAAATGTTGTAACTGAAGATGGCAAAGAAGCAGACATTGATACATCATCCATTAATCCCTCTATTATCAGTATAAAGTAAATAGGAATAAAACGGGATTCTGGTACACTGTGACATTTTGGATAAAATGGAATATTTTCTTGTCCTGAGACCTACTGTGTGTTTCTTGTTCTCTGTGGTCATGGTGAGCGGTCGGTAGGTCAGCTCGTAGCCCTTGGTGTGCTGTGGCTCCACAGTGAAGGTCACCGGCCCTGTCCAGTGTTCTCCGTCGATGACCGGCTTAAGGTTCCACAGCTGATTGCTCTTGTTGGGAATCATCAGCTGCTTGGTGTCTGTTTGTCGGACGATGGCCTGGAAGTTCTGAACCTCTTTAACCGGAGGGATGCCTGTGCATGACCCCGTCAGGGTCAAGGTGACTGGTGGGTGGGGTCCGCCATCGAGGAAACATTTCAGTTTCTGTAAAGTTAGAGAGCGCTTTCAAAGTTGAAAATGGTCTTTAGGACCAAAGACGAAAGAAGATTTAATTCAGATTTGCTCGTTACGTCTTATTCTCATCTGTCATGGAAATAAAATTCCTTAGAAAGACTCTTAATTCAGATTCAAACTGGGAACATGATGAAATCTAAAAATGAATTGAACATGCAATTAAAATGACATCTGGTTTACTAGAAGATATAATAAATGACAGCTCAGTTTAGCAAAGTTTGCTTAGAACATTCACAAGAGCATTTCAGATGTACATGCACAACTATAGTTTTGACACAACAATAATATTGCTATTTCTAGTGCATATGAAGGTATTTCTCATTCAATTTGAATGAATTGTTTGTCACACAGATCTGTCCTCCAAACTGCCAAAGCTCTGCAACAGTAACAGTTGCCTACCTCGTAGCGAACATCTCCGCTGATTGCCTGTGGATGGAACTCCACATCAAAGGTCACATCCATGCCAGGTGTGATGTAACCTTCCACTGGACTGATGGAAAAGTCTGGTCGGAATCTCTTGATGTCCCAGCGGAACCTACCAGACGCAGGCATACGATAATTAATCAAACACAGGCACAAGATTTTGCATGAAATACAGAGATGAGATAGTGAGATAGACATGAGATGGGCAAATCTCAAGCCTTTATCATTTCACTTCATTCTGTGATGAAATTGCTTGGTTTGTGAGATATAAAAACAAAGCAGCAAACAAATCTGTCTGTCTTTTTCAGTTTGTTTGTTCAGTCTTTAGTAAAGTCCACTGACCATTTTGATGTGTAAAGTTCTTTAGAGTACTACTGTGGATTTTGGTGCTATATCTAAAATAATCATTATCATTACTGATTCCTATTCTTCAATGAAATTACAACAGTATTTCATGTCCAACAAAGGCATATCAAAATTATTATCTTGTTTATCAAATCACACAAAGTACTATGATAGAATGTGGCACTAAAGTGAATATTTTCTCTGTAATCTGGTCATGAACAAGCCTTTGACAGACAATTCTAAAAGCATCTTACATATTTTCAACATCTTAAATCTGACAGCTCTAAGTGTTGTACAACTGAAAGACAAACTCTCCATTACCAAGTGAATGTCTATCATGTGACAATTGACAAAAGCCATAAATTAACCCATTGAACCCCACAGCCTGGTAAACTGGGCAGATTTTCCCTTGTCAAATTCCCCACAGCCTAGTAGACCAGGCTGACACACTTACTCCAGTCCTATGCTTCCACAACAGTTAATAACACATCTAATACGTCGCTTTTGGGCAAGGACATTTAAGACTATGGTGATGATAAATGTCTACACCCATGATCGCATTTGAGTGATGTGTTTACAAAAGATATTGAACATGAAATGGGAAACGTGCGTTCTCGCTCCAGATGGCAAGAGATGGGTGGTTTTCAGGCACGTGACCAGGTTTCAAAGGCTTAACACAGACAAGATGGTCCGGATGAACCAAATAAAGTTTCCATAATAATACAAATTTACTTTCATTGAATAACCATTAAAATTATTGACTAAGTGAGTTTTTGAATTTGCAGTGTGTCGTATTATGAAAGATATCAGATACCTAGCAATCAGATGTTCATGTAAATGCTTACTTTGAGTTCATGTCTCCACAGTTGGACATGACCAGCTTGCGGGAGCTGCTGCTGCGCTGGTAAACGGTGCCGAAGGACAGTGAGTCGGAGTCCAGTGTGATCTCCATGCCCAGACATGACCCCTTGACCACAAACAGAGGCTGTGAGATGCCGGCACACTCCAGTAGCACCTGCAACAATCACATACAATCGTCAGGGTGAGTAAAGAGCACAAAAAACTTAACTATATCAGTCATGACACAGATGAATACATTATTCAAATTGCCAGGTTGGCATTTCTCTTACATATCAAAGGAGTAATCTAATATCATGTAGTGCTGCGCTATGATTTCATTAGGCTAGGCCAACATAAATCCAATCTGGCAAATATATGCACATAATCCTGCTCTGGTTATGATCCCATATTGGATATTTGTTAGCAGAGAAAATATTATAAATTTATTAATAGTACTTTAATTTACTGGAGATTTCAATAACCACAGCTAGCTTCGATGCCGACAGCCACAATGCCGGAACCGCAAACCGCTGCAACCTCCAGAGTTGTGCAAACCCACTGAACTCTGACAATCTGCTAAACGTAACTGAGTTGCAGAATTACTAACAGCCAGAACAGAGTCACAATGGAACTTCAAGAAAAACTTTTCAGGCATGAAAAATTCTGGCTATGAGAAAAGGGAAATAAGATATCATTATTGCAGCTAACCTCTTCTGTGAACTGAGGGATGCGGGCTTTGGGTCTAAACCAGACCTCGACTTTCACGGAGCCACCACTGGCTGCCAGGGTGATGGGCTCTCGTGGACTGATTGTCAGCACGTCCTTCTGCTGCAACGCTGGACAGGTGGGGGTTAAGGCCAGGTTAAAGGTTATGGCGGCAGGGCTGTTGTTGACAATGGGGATCAGCTTCCTCACGTTGTCACCCACCATTTTGGCCCCAAAGTTGACACATTTGTTCTTGGGGTCGGCCACTTCAATCTGAGGGTGAGATATCAACAAAGGCAATGACAACTTCTGAACTACAGAGGATTCAAATCATAAAGTGCTTAAAAAAAAAATTAACATTGTTAAAATCTGAAAATTTTTTTTCTCTAATAATTACTAAAATCATCTGCACTGGAAAACCTTCATATGTTACAGAAAAAAATTCTGCATGACTCTTTGGTATCAATCTGGGTCTTCAAATTTAAATCCAGTACATGACCACAAGTATAACAAATCATAAATTGCTGGCCACAGAGGAAATTATTGTTAGAAAACAGTTATCAAACTCATTAAAAAAAAAGTGGAAGGATTCTCATTTGCCACTGCTGAAGTTGAAAAATTACAAAAAGGGGATCTTTGAGAGAAGTTTGTTTTATATCCAAGTTTACTGATCAAATAGAACGAGATCTTTTCAGACACATCCAACATCAAATGATTCAAAAAGCTAAAACGACAGAAATGGCATAACAAAGCTAAACTATGGGTCCAGTAAAAGTAAATCTGTTAACCCTTTGAACCCTGGCCACCAGTGCCTGAAAAACACTTGTCCCTGGGGTTCTTGGCCAAGAACGCACATTTCTCATTTCATGTTTAATATCTTATATAAACACAAGCCTCACCTCAAATCCGATCATGGTGGCATACATTTGTAATCACTGAAGTCTTAAACAATCTTGCCCCAAAGCAACTTATGAGATCTTTTTTTTTAACTAAAGTGAATGCATAGGACTAGAGTAAGTGTGTCAGTCTGGTCCACTGGGCTGTGGGGAATTTGACACTGGAAAATCTGCCCAGAGGTACTGGGCTGTAGGGTTCAATGGGTTAACAGAAATCCTACAGTTAAGCATATGAAAATAACATGACGGAAGTTTTTTCCTGTGGTCATACCTTCATCTCACTGCCTGTTCCAAAAAATTCCACTTTCTGTTTGGAGAGACCATTGATCTCAAATGTGACTGTCTCATGATATTTCTTAGCTTGCTGGGGGCAGAAGGTGAAGGGAACCTCGACAGTCTCACCACGAGCCAACACTCCAGCCTCAAACTTGTAAGTCAGGTAGGCTGTGGGCTCATACAGGCAGTCAACACTGGGAAGTAGAGAAACATGCTAGCGTTCCAAACCAAATAATTTATTATAAGGAAAAAAATCTACAAAAGATATCCAGATCAAAGGATAAAAACAAGATTTTAACAGCAAAAACTACATATAAATGTAACTACTAGAGCACACAAACACTTCAAATGCACAGAATGGGTACAGTACAGAAAAATGTTATATCCTGTCCAGTCTAGAACAATATCATTTAAACAATCTATGATAATTTAAACTAAACAGGGCAGAGTATCACAAAAACAGTGTTATTCCACACAATGTCTTGCTCTAACATTATGTATAATCACTACCGTAAATAAACAAGAGTCAAATTGAATATAATTATTCACTTTGCACATTTCTTCCTGTTACCTTATTTCAGTCTTGCCTTAGGAAACCAAAGATGACCTAATAAATGTGAAAATGAAGTACTGGTAAATGAGAATGATATCTATCTTGTTCAATGTCCTACACAGGAATGCTCTGTAGAGAATTGTTTGCTTTCTGGATGTAAGAGAGCATTAACTCACCTACTCACAAGTGGAAGAACAAATTTAAAAGTACTTCTAGCCTGTCATAAAGTTTCTACTTGAGAAATTATAACTTCTTACAAGCAAATTAGATGCAAAATGCCCAACATTTATTGCCCATCAAAAGCATAAAATATGATGTAGCATAACTAACATCCACATCGCACAAGCAAACTCCGTGCTTCATCGCCACTAATTCTACCTGTTGGTGTTGTTGTTGGGGTTTAACGACACATCAGCACGATTATGGCTATATTGTGCCAGATACAGTAAGTTAAGTTTACACGTCAAGAAGAAGAGAGGAAAGAGAGCAGGACAGAAGACAGGAGCAAGGAGAGAGAGTTTGTTCAGAACAAAGATTAGTAAACAATCAATAGAAAAAGAAAGCTGCACAATCAGCTTCAGCCCTTCCCTAACTAACTGGCTCAGTTCCTGTTTTTCTCTCCTCACTGTTCTCACCTGATCTCCTTCCTGTCTTTGTTAGTCAGTCTGAGAATGGCCTGCTTGGTTGGGATGTCGTGCCCAGCCTTCTGGACAAAGCAGTTGCCAAAGTTGTAGGTGCGGAAGGAGAAGTGGAGGCCCGGAGTGACACCCATGCCTAGTACACTGATCTGATAGGTTGGTCCATTGGCCACCTGGCAAGTGGTGAGGTACGAGGGCAATTTGATTGTATTATTATGAAGTACAATGTTATAATATAAAATGTTTGAGAAATTCATTCCTGAGAAATCTGTGCTAAAAAGGGCACGAGAAGAAAGCACAACTGACTGTCAAAAGCTAGTGAAGCCCTTTATGAAATACAGTTGGTCCCAGAAACCTATGAATACTTTTTTTTTTTTTTTTTAGAGTAGTCTACATTCTTGTCTTTGAACATCAACAGTGAGGATTCCATTATATAGAATGTAAATACTATATGATCTTTAAACATATTTCGGCAGTAAAAATGATTAAAAAGACAATTTATATTCTGTTGTATATATTGCATTTTAATGAATTTTATAGTTATGAAAAAAATTCTCAGTCTTGAAACAGGGGAGTTGTGGACATCAACTACAGTTGTCTACCTTGAGTGCCAGCTCGCAGCCTTTCATGGCCATGCGTCTGGATGGACAGAAGGAGAGGGAGAACTGCTGGGTCTCCCCACACATGACTCCTCCCCTCAGCGGCGTGACGGTGATGGCATCGGCTCCGACGGAATTCTCATTGATCTCCCAGCTGTAGTCAAAGTTGAATTTGCCAGAATTGAGTAGGAACAGATGGCGGATTGTGTTCTCATTGATTTCAACCTGAAAAAGTTACAACAAAATAATCCAAGTAACAGACTGAAGAAATTGCTTTTATACTGGCAGATATCCATTTTTCAGCCCATTGCTTTGGTAAGAATAAAATTTCAGATCTAGACCTGAAAGATATGATTGCAGCTAAGTGTCCCTATTAACAAAACTATAATTTTTGAAGTTTGAAAACTTTGTTCCAAAATTATTTTTGTGCTGTTTTTTTTAGAATGAAATGCTAACAAACAGATCCTCAAAAAATGAGATAATGGATGCATTATCCATACATGAAGAAAAATTTTATATTTCAAAGTGGTTGTTGAATAAAGTCTCATACACCGAGTGACTTGAATCATAATCAAACTGTAGTCATGGACAAAGAAAAGTCTCGCACTGAAGGTCAATGACTGACCTCTCCAAAGTTGATTTGATTCAGCCCGCGCTCACTCAGCTCCACTCGGGTTCCTATCGAGTCCTCACACTGCAGGACGCTGTTCATTGAGTAACCTTCAGCTTTGACATTCAGGGTGATGAGGGAAACCTTGCGCTGTACCACACAGCGCAGGTTAAAGTTCACTTCCTTTTCAGAGGTTGGCGAAAAGTACAAGTCTATGGGGATGCTGCAAGATGGACAAAAAAACTGTTATGCAAGATGGCCAAGAGTGGACAATTTATAGATTCAAACTTCTAATTGCAGAAGTCAGTATTTTTCTTCTGAAATAAAAAAAAACTTGTACTAAATTGCTTTAAAAATTGGCAGTTATACTATAAAATAACTTGCTCCATACACTAAATAATAACAAACCACATATTATGAATTTTAAAAGTGTCTGTGCAAATAATATCTTAGATGTTGATTGTCCTCCACAGAAAACGTATACCCAAGACAAGATAACTGTTTGCCATGTTCATGTTTGTCAAGTAATGTGCAAATGTTCAAACCATTATAACTCAGTGCAAAAGACTCATAACTTTATCTATAAACATGAAATAAATGTGACAGTCACAGCACTGTTACCGAAATAGTATGATGGTCCACATGCTTTCTGTGTCAATCAAGGAACAATAACTATCTTTCACACTTACGTTGAATTAGCTGAGATCTGGCCATTCATGGGTCCCACCCTGAGATGTGAAGCATAGCCCTCAGAATGGCATGAGTTCTCCACAAAAGAGAAGTTGAAGTAGGTGTTTTCTTTGTTGGTCATGTACACAGTCTCTTTGGCCTCTCGTCCTGCAGCAAGCAAAGACAAACATTAATGCACTAGATATAGACCTTCTTAAATGAAACCTACAGATCCACTCTCGATTACGATGTTCTCTATACACCAAAGCAAAACCACAATCACGAAATCACAGATTTTATTACTGGAGGAAAATCACAAAACATAAACAAGAGAAAACACAGCAGTTTTCAAGGAAATATGAAACACCAATATGCTTATGAAATAGAAAATTCTTACACCATGATAATCAATATCTCCTCAACATTTTATTTGTCAGAATTTCCACAAAAAAAAAATGCGAAATTTGCACTGATTAAGTGACATGGGTACTCCTGCTCCAGCTGTGAATTATTCTGATTTCTCACACCTACAATATTTCCACGAAACCATCTGATAAGAAGGCATGAATAGTCTTGCTTGTAAAAGTAAACAGCTGTGAATTTCTTTATCTACATTTCTAAGACTTGTTTACACATGCTGTGGTTAATGAGATAAGATAAGATAAGATAAGAGAGGAGAAGATAAAGTTTATTTATCCTCAAGAAGAATGTCCATTCACTGTTGATTCACAGTCAAAGAGTTTCCAAATGTGCTGGCAATGAAAGTGTTAATCTACTTTTCTGACTGTGCCATGATCTTCTTACCAACTAGCAGTGCCTTGAAGTTGAGATGTGATCTGTCCAAGCAGATATCAGGCTCTCTGGTGTTGCCCACCAGTAAGAAGGGCAGGCTGATGGCTTGGGAGGGAATCACAAACCGCCAGAATGATTCAACAATGTCCAGCTCTCTTGATGTGAAGTCAAAACCAATCTATGACAAAATTTACGTCAAACATACATGATATCAGACTCCACTGGTAATCAATCAATGAATGGTAATGCATATACACCTAAATCAAGAAAAGATGAAACCTGTTGGCAGATGACTGCTTTTTTCTATTTTCACACCCACAAACTTTCATTTTGTTTTGTTAAAAACTTCTGACAGTTATACAGTTACAAAGAAATTGAGAGGCAAACTTCAATCAAATTTTCAGCTTTCCACTATATCAAATGCACTATAGATAGACTGGCTAAATCAGCTGAATTATGAAACAATGCTGACAATTAATAATCCTTGAGATTAGCAGGGGGGAGGAAATAAATCAGAGGAATGTGACTATTTTTACTGTCTGTTTTTTTTTCTGTATATGACGAGACTTCTTTCAAAATCCAGATGGTAAGATAAAATAACATTTCAGAAACTGATTAATGCAGGTTAATACTAACCTTATCAGGGGACTCATTACTATGTTTAATTTATTTCTAAAGTTAGATTTCATAGCTTACACTGATAAATACAGTTATACAAACATTAAATTTGTTTGAATTATAAAATCAGGGTGTTGTTATTACCAGACGTTAATAAAAAAAAAACAACAAAAAAAAAACACTGACCTTGAACTTTCTGCCACTCCTGATCTCTCCCTCCGGGTGTAAGCACCGGAAACAAGATGGCCGCTTGGGGTCACTCTCGTCCTCACAGACCCACTCAAAGTCAAATGGCTGGTTGGTTGGATTCACTATTCCAAATTCCCTGCAATCAAGAAAGGTCTGTAGTCTACTAACTGAAGTCTCACAGCATAGCATGTAATGCTTTCAAGGTTTACTTTCATAGACCTTCTGCTTCAGATATTCTTTAACATTTCATGAGCCTGAGTCTTCCAGTGTTGACATGATGGTAGCGAGCACTTCATTTGTTTAATATCAGATGTTTCCATCTGATAGAGGTACCTGGCCTCTTGTCTACATTGTGGACATATATTATGCTACTATTAACTAATAGAAAGTGTCTTATTGTTGTGAATTTATCATTGTAACAACAATAATAAATGGGACAAGGAAAGCATTGAGTAAATTTCCATGAATTTTGTATATGTAGCAACAATAATAAATGGGGCAAGGAGAGGACTGAGTAAATTTCCATGAATTTCATATAAAAAGATTTGACATTTTGCTCCCTTGTTAACAATCCAATTTCAGTAAAGTCAGAGATTATGAACATGAAATGCTGGAGTTTACAAGTACAAAACATGTTGGAATTTACAAGCACAAAATCAAAAACTGTTTGACTTGACTAAATTTTATTAAATTTAAGTGTTTTCACAGGTAGAATTTGAAAAATATCTAGATGTGAGCCAAGTGCAACATTTGCAGGCAGTTTGGTAGCTCAGACAGACTTTTCACACCACCCCTCCATGAATTTATTTGATATTATTGAAGGCAGATTATTCTGTTCCAGAGGTGAAGGCTTTCTTACATCTATTGAATCTTATCGTTCTTATGTATCTTATAATATAATCATTGTTTTTTGTGATGAAATACATGCTATCTGCAAATAATTTTGAATTTTTAGAAAGTCTTGATTTTACACACCTAAATTCTGACTTTACCTCAATTTCAGTTACTTCATGGCGATGTTTCTGGCCATATACAGATTTAAAATAAAAATAATCTCTATAAAAATTTGATATTGTGAAAGAAATCTTTACAACTCCTGACTATAGTAAATAGGGTCACTCACTTGTAGCTTCTCACTCCGATGCCACAGACATTGAACTCAATCACCCGAGTGTTGGGGTCAAGGGTTGAGCCTGGTGGAGCGCCACCTGGGCCTCGGAGCTCTGGATTTCTGCGGGCACTGGAGATGTAGTCTGAATCCTCTAACTCAAAGTGGCAGTAAGGCATGAGACTGCGACCTTTCAATCCTATGACAGGTCCTTGTTCTTCTTTGTTCATATGTGGGATGCTGAGGGAGGGAGGGAGAGATTATTGCAAAGAAATAGAAAAAAATCAAGGATACTACACAATCATGACATGCTGTGCTACCACTGAGGATATTGGTCCTTCGCATGCCCATAGTCTCTTGTAGACTACAGGAACATACCTAGAACAAACTGTGCACAGTGAGTGAGGGCCATCAAGCTAACACTTGCAACCATGCTATACTTTACATTTGAACTTTACAGTTTAGAAATGCAACACATTGGCTTTGTATGAGACAAATTTTTCTCTAAATATTAAAACCAGTGTTAATATCTCGATATCATGATTAGAGATCTTTTATTAAACAATCACATCATGTTGACTACAGACATAGCTTATCATACTAATGAGTATTGAATTTCCTAAACTTTTAAAATTACAAATCTAGAGCATTCATAAAACTGTTAAAAAGAATGATCCAGCAACATTGCTCTATTCCATACAGACAATTAGACTTACCAACAGATTAACCTCCCCTCATAATCATTGACATCCAAGGGAGCAAACTTCACTGTGAAAACGGCACTCTTGCCTACTGGGATGACACCGTATTCCGGACTGATCTGGAATGGGATGTAAGATGTGTCTACCACATCCACACGAGATTCTGGCCTCTCCCCCTCCGACATGAAGGTCACAGAACGTTGCATCATGGGAACAAAGCTGTCCATGACCACTTGCCAGTTGTACTCCAGTGCTACCTGGCCTTCATTCTGTACTGTGATGCTGGAAACCAACGAAAGACAAAACACAATGTCAGCTTTATTACATTCTCTGGAATAATGAAGTTGCTTTAAGAGCCATTGGTTTCAGCTGTTCTTTATGTTTTAAGTAAGAGTTCACCGCACCATCAAGATGTGGTGTCAACAATATACAGATTTATCAGGTACACAACTGTGAAAATGGTGTGAAATTTTAAGTTTGTGAGATTTTTGTTAACGCATGGATCTGTGATGGTTAACATGTGTGATAATAATAGAATGAAACTTGGGATACAAACAAGCTTTCCGGTATACTTTCTTTCATCATTCTCAATTCTCCAGGGGAAGGACAGATCGAAGGATGAATTGATAAGTGGATGAATAGTGGATGGATGGATAGATGAATGGATGGATGAATAGATGGATGAAAGGAGAGAGGGAGAAATGGATATACAAATGGATGCATGGAGGAATGGATGAATGATTACGTGTTCAGATAGCCAAATAGTTCTCAGTAATGTAATGAGGGTGTAGTTGAAAACTTCTGTGTGCAATTTCATACAGCACAACCCAGATGAAGTTAAATCTCATGTAGAATGGATACTTCTCATTGACTTACTTGTAGACTCTGGTCTGGAACATGAGAGTGTCCTTGAAGTGAATGCTGGAGACTTTACACGAGCACTGACTAAAGTCGGAGATAGCTGAGACCAGGAGTTCCACATTCCTGACAGAATCGGCTACCTCGGTGAAGGGTGGCTCCACCTCTGTCTCGATCATCTTCTTTTTGCTGGGGCGGTGGGGACGAGGGGTCGTAGGGATGTTGGATTTGCTTCCACTGGAATTTGCATTGGAAAAAAAGAAAAAAAAAGAAACAATTGTCAGTCCTTGAAACAGTAAATGATCCAGTCCATAAATATAATCACAGCAGAATAAATTTGAATTCATGAAGATACATGGAGTTCTACTGACTATTGTTCTTTGAACAAATTTCAGAGTAACAATTGTGGTTCCTTTAAAACTTTAATAGAGACTGTAAGGTTTTTCATCAGAATTTTGAAAAGTCGTTTGAAAGTTGATGTATGTCAGATTCAGAGTTTGCACAGGCGTTCAGAGCATATGTATGAAAAGGTTTATAACATAATGATCATAATTTCATGTTTAATAAAGAGATGAACAGTGTTACAGGACTAATGAAGATTAGAGAATCTTTGTCATCTTTGACATATTGCCTACAAACCAAAAAAGGTTTTTATTATTCCTAATATTGTTTTGTGAAAAATGGAAATACACATTTAAATATCCATAAAAGTCCAATATGGACAAAGGCAAAAAAATCACTCTATCTGAACAAGAGCTCTACTATACTACAGCATCATGATAAAGTAGGTCTACATTTAAAACAAAAACAAAAAATTCCCACAAAATTTTCAAATTTCAAAATATAAGAATCAATGTAGCCAATTTACAAAATTTTAAAAATAAAAACCCTTTTATAAAGCAGAATTTTTGCCAGAAACAAAAAGAAGTAACAACCACATCAAAAGAGAATCAAACAGGAATCAACAAATAGCAGCATAACCAACGAAGCAACATCTAACTAACAATAGCAAGACTTCCATGATTTCTTCTATGGACTGAGTATTGGCGTTGGCGGAACGTGACAGATGCAGATCTGATTCACTTGATCTATCAAAATCCCTGTTGTTAGATACACAAGCAGTGATCTTTAATCAGATTATCACTTCATTTGCACAGACCTGTCATGATAATTTGTTTAAGATCAGCAGACATCACAATGCTGCACTAAATATGTTCAGCATGAATGCAGTTTTACAGGGCCATATTGCAAATTTTCTTAAATCAAAAAGAATTTTAATCTACACACATCATTTTTTTTAAAATTCAGTCTAGGAACTAAAATAATAACATAAGAAAAAAACAATCATCATTACCATTCAGCAATTTTTTCTCATGCATTGGGAACTGAATATTACAAAAATGGTCTGACATCAACCTTCTATAAGGCAGAAATTGAAAGAACATTCATCTCTGAATAGTGAAATATTGCTCTAACCTGTTCATTTTTGCTCCTTTATCTTCTTGATTTCAGGCAGCACCTAGAGGTCACCACCTGTCTCTTCAATTTCCAACATATCTGACTACAATCAAGCCAGTTTAAAACTTTTTTTTCCACATGAAAGTGTATGAATTAGGGTTTTCATCATAAGAATAACTCAGTTAGATGGAAAATCAACAAACAATCATTTTGATTAGTTGCAAGACATATGAAGTTTTCAAGTTCATATATACCAATGTGCAACATAATCTATACCTAACCGCATGTGTTCGACCAAACATTTCAAATGATTTTACTCTGGATAAGTGTGCTTTACCTGTCAGCTGTCTGTATGGGGGATGGCGGGATGTCCACCCATTTCACTACCTGGATCTTATCATCCCAGTCACACACCTGCAAAGCAATAAGAACATTATACACATCTTTCACTCTGATCAACTGACAGCTGATTCCACAAACTAACAATCTCAAGTACCCTTCATCTCTAAACTCTACAGATCTACAAGTTATGGAGCAACTTTGAACAGCTGGAAATTTTTAACCGTGCTAAACAAAAATATATATGTAATTTGTAAAACTATGTATCTCAATTATGATGAGAAATATTTAATTTACAAAGTTTGACATCATAACGTAAAACTGGACATCACAATTGTGATTAGAAATATTAAATTTATACAGCTTAATATTTGCACTATGATCTGAATGATCTGGTTTGTGTAACTGGATAATGTAATTTTTATCAAATGGATTTACTTTGTACGACTAGATATCTTAAGTGTGACCAGAAAGATCTAATTTGTAAAACTAGATATCTAAACTATGATCAAAATGCTTATTTCATAAAGCTCTATATTTCAAATGGATCAGACAGATCAATATCGTACCTGGTCAATAGGTTTGTCAAAGGTAATTTTGGCCACTCTGCACTGGATAGGACATTCAGCGAGTGTGACAGGTGCCTCTGTGCTGAATGTGACTGCAACGTCTTTGGTACATTTAGCATGCAGGTGGCCAATCTGACAGATGAATGGATAGAAGGATGGATGGGTGGATAGATGGATGGATGGATGAATGGATGGATGGATGGAAGGATGAGTGGATGGATGGATGAATGGATGGAAGGGTGGGTGGATGGATGAATTGATGGAGGGATGAGTAGATGGGTGAATGGACAGGTGGGTGGATGGATGGATGGATGGATTAATGGAAGGATGGAGGAATAGATAAGGGGATGGGTGGGTAGATAGGTCAACAGATGGATGGACAGGCAGATGAAAAGATGGATGGATGGATGGATGGATGGATGGATCAATGGTATGAAGTATTGAATGGACAGACCATTTCCTCGCCTAACATGACCAACCTGAGGTGAAAATTTGAGTTGTGGATGGTCAGGCCACTGGAAGCGCACACAGTCAGTCTTGGAGTGATTGGTCATTGTCAGGTTGAGGGTTCGACTCTCGCTGATGTAACAGTCGCCGAACTGCATCAGGTTGGCTTTGGCAGCTGCATAGAGAACAACAGAGAAATTTATCTTCTTACCAATGTAAAACTAATCAAATTTTTGTGAGAAACATGTTATGTCAAGGTTATTTTGCTGGATAGGAATTTTGATTCTTTGAAATGGCCGTGGCCCTAAAGGAAGAAGCATTATCATTTTCCTAATTTGGAAAAAAAAAAAAAGACTCTTAGGAAAGGTCAAATTAAGTTTAAACTTCCCATGAAAAAGATTTAAAAAGTCACAGAAAATAACAGTTTTTCTTTTGAATGGTATTTAAATTGAATTTATTCTAGATAAAAAAATCTGACATATTTTTGAAATTCTGAACTCCTTTCAACTTAACAAGATGTCTGCTACATCTGACTTTTTAATTGGTTTAAGTTTTTCAAGAACATATTAACATCAACAAAGAACAGAAATACAAACATTTATAGAACAAGTTTCTTTTCAGCCACGCAATGATTTAAAAGTTGTCACTACAAATGGTGTACAAATGGTAATATGTAAACTAAGTTAAGTAACTAAGCAGCAAACTGACTAGGACACCAAGGCCAATTTCAAATAGATTTTCCACAGTGTCATGAAAACTTTTCTCCACGGGCATGCAAAATATTACCATTAAACAACAGGTAGAACATGAAACAAAGAAACCATACTCCAAATACCAATATTCTATGAGTGAGATAGTGAGTCAATGTTCAAGACACTGTTGTGACAGAAGTTACAACTAAATCATGCAAGAATGTGTGAATTTTAGACTGCTGGAATAGTTCATATTCGACCAAGCAAAGATCCGGAAAACCCCAGCAGAGTGTTTGTACCCCCCTTGCTAAGATTAAGAAAAAACTCACTGATATTTGTTACACCTCCACCAGGAAATCCGAAAACATTTTATATGTTTTTCTATATCAATGGCACTGAACAGTTTGGAGTGTTTGTACCCCTCTACTAAAAATCTGACAGGGATTTCCAGCTGTTTGCTTGGTCAGAACAAATCATTTGGTATCAAAAACTTTAATGTAAAAATTTCAAATAGTTTCACAAATTAATGAGAAAAAAAAAATCATGCACAACATGTCAGACCATTTGAATTTTTATGTTTTCTGGATTTGCCAACCAAACACTTGTAATATTTAATTTGTGTTTTGCTTTCCAGGTGCGTGAATCAAACTGTGAATGACCAGAAAAGAAGCTGGAACTTCAGTCTTTTTGTTTTTTTTTGGCTCAGCTAGATGATCCCGAACTATGACCAGTGAAACAATACGGATAAGACGTGACACTAGGCAAACTTTGCGTTAACTGTGACATACAGCGCCCCCAAGTGTCGAGAGGGTATAGTCTATAAACAATGGCGGCAGTCATGAAACCAAGAAGAGGAGGGCAGTGGTGTGCAAGTATTAATTACACAAAGTTAAGAACCATAGCATGTATTTGTTGCTTTTCTGCAAAAATCCAGAAAGATGATATGGAGCACACATCGATCCAGATCTTGAAAACAAAACTAGTAAAGCAAGCTGCACAGCATCCATGTTCTAATGATGTGAAGAAGAATGTGTACTTGCTAGGAGGGGGCGTGGCTGTGCACGCATTTTTTAGTGATACGAAGAAGAGACTATCCAGTCTTATCGGTAAAGTGTCTTTTCTATGACTGCCTGTGATACAATGCATGCTAAATGACAATCAATGACCTGTCAACAGCATATGTCTCATTAAACAGCATAACTACCAGTGCCCATCCTCCATATTTTGTATTCTTTTCTTTGGGTTATTTGTTTGTTTTTGTGCCTATATGCAATCTTCTGAGACACAATTCATGAACCGTGAACAAAATTACAACATAAAATACAAGAAATAAGTTTTACGGATCTAACTCAAACTGCAAAACACATGTGAAAGATTAAAATCTCCTGAAGTATAAACTTTTTCATGCAAAACAGAAAAAGTTTTTATGAAGGAAAAAAAAAAAGGAAGATTCGCATCCAAATTTAACAATAGCAAATAGAAACAATCTGATTACATTTCTCAAACAAAGAGTTTGTTTGATTTCCTTGTAGAAATTCAAAAATGATGATTCAATCCTGAATAAAATAACAAGTGAGTCAAAATATTCTAAAAAGTGACTTTGGAACAAAAAAAAGGATCTTTAAGGACAAATGCGAAACACTAAGTCATGCAATGCAAGAGAGATACCAGGCATTGACAAATCTTGCGCTTCTAATTCTTTCTTTGTCAGGTTTGATGCTGGAAACTCACGACTTTCATCTTGAAACATGAAACAGTATGTCATAAAATTCAGTGTGGAAGAAAATCGTAAGTCTGAGTCACAAATTATAGGTGCAAAGGTATTCATAATCACTGAGTAGATGTAACACAATTTGTTTGCCAGGCACACTAGCAAATCCTTCCTATCAAACCATGGATATCAATGACATGATCATTTTATAAAAATATAATAGAACTGTCAGACCGGCAACTAGTAAAACAATTCAAGAAACACAAATAACACAGAAATCTATAACTTGATTGTGATGGTCTCTGCCAAATTTTCAAGTCAACTTGACTCTTCTTCGGGGCAATAATGTAAACATATAAAATGTAAAATCGGACACGAGAACGTGTGTTGTGTTTTGTTGTGTTGGGGTTTAACGACACATAAGCACGATTACGGCTATATTGTGGCAATCACTGTAAGATACGTTTGCACGTCAAGAAGAGAGGAAAGAAAGCGGGACAGGAGCAGGGAAAGAGAGAAGAGATGTCTCCTCTGGAATGTTGAGGATGGCACTCCATGGGAGACAACCCACCGATGGCGAGCTTGCATCGCCTGCACGTGGGAGCAGAGAACCTACTTATAAACCCCCGGCCCCTCGCGGGGGCATACGAGAACGTGTAAGCAACCACACCACACGAAGGCCATGAGTTGATCGTACATAATAATATTTTCGTTTCATGCCAAGAGAAAAATACCGTGTAATCAAGGATTAATGTTAGTGCTGTGGTGAAAAAAGGTGGACAATTTCAACAAAAATAACGATTGCACAATTTTAAAACAGACGAAAGAGTGAACAGTGTGCCATTTTAGAGAGTGACTTGAATAACGGTTAAAATGCCTTTCGACCTTTCGTGTCGTTTTCTGTTTGGTCTGAGCTGGCATTTCATCTAGCGGAAGGGAAATGTGAGCGGTCACACAGCGTCATAAATTGTTTTGTTTACGTTTCAGGGATTGCCTGCTCTGCTGTTGGAGAAAACAACGCTGAAATCGTTGTTCAAATAGTTTACATGGCAATGTTGGTAAATGATAGATTTACTAACTGAATATTGCCTCTTTGAACCAATGCTGTGTGTGATGTTCTGTGTACTGTTATGTTCTGCTAATGTTATGGTAAGTTATGCTATGTAAAGTTATGATATTGTGTTACGTTGCAGTTAGGTGATGGGAGAAGAAATGGAAAATTGAAATTTTACCGGTTTTCAAATTAAAAACCCAATTTTCTTTGAAACGCCAACCGAATGGAACGCACATATCGTGAGCTCAGTTCTTTGTCGTCCCATCTCCATTCTGGGCGATTTGGAGATATATATGTCACATATGTTTAGTTGTTCAGTGAATAAAAATGACGTGAAACTTTTTTTTTTTTAATTCAGCTTTCAGCCTCGGAAGTGCCCGATTTAACATACTAGCCCTCTCTCCATGACTTATGTGTCTACTGTTGCCGTTTCTTGGCGTTTTGGGCGTATTTTTTCTCGAATTTTGCACCCTACCCCCCATCATTATAAGAGTCCCATAGAGTCACTTCCTAGTTCTCTAAGTGCGCCCCCCCCCTTATCTTTTTTTGTCCAAGCCAAGAGTGTTTTGACCTTTACTATTGAGCTCTGGAGTAGCTGAAAAATAGCAACATTTCACCATGTATAGAAAGTGGAAACAACATTTCACCATGTACCATGTGGAAATTCATTTCAGAACGCTCTTACTGAAAATCTGAATGATCAGCAGCTTATTTTCTTGTCTCTTAGTGGTCATCTGTTGTCCATTCCTGGCTCTGAGGTTCAAGATATTGCTAGGAAAAGTCATAATCAAGTGTTCTATGCACCCGTTGCCGATTAATAATCAAATAGTGATGATCTACGACTGCATGTAGCAGCCTGGTTGACAGTAGACCATGGGTCAAACATGTTAGAATGGACAATAAGTTTTTGATACCCTTTTAAAATAACATTTTTTGGGCAAGATCTATATTTCAGGACGCCCACCCCCCCCCCCCCCTTAAATATGATAGAATGAGACTAAAAACAAACC
>JBCAUA010000021.1:546460-564911 GCA_038406235.1 Peronia verruculata | reverse complement strand
AACTCATACCAATAGCTTTTCATATGATTTGAAGTCAAATTTGAAGAACTCAAAATCTCACCAGAGCACCCCCTTAAAAGCAAGAGATAATCAATGAACATTTTGGGACTGAACTCTGAATTCTTAATCTAGCAAGGGCAAAAGCTAACACTCCATTTACAGGAATGACAAAAAATCTATCACAGTCTATCAGAGTTTTTCAATTCCTATACTGCCACAAGCATATGTGAATTTTACAACTTTGTTTTTTGTAACATAGATTTATTATTATTCAAGGGATTTTATGTCCAAAACATTTCAAACTGACATTACCATCATAGAAGTCGAGCAACTCATGAGGTAATTTTTCTGCCACACTGCGAGGAGGCAGCAACAAAGTATTGTACTCATCATAGCCTCTCATCAGCCGCAGAACCTGGAACGGTGATAACGATATGAATCAGACAAACTCAAGTCTCATTTGCATACATAGTGAACACCCTATAATCCTCAAAGACCAGGAGAATTATAAAAGAGCTTTTCACTGAATTGTATTCATATGATACTTTGCTCATTAAGACAGAGATAGGAAGATATACATATATACATATAACTATTTATACTTCATTTGTTACTTAAAGAACTTCTTTTCACGTTTGATGATATATTACATGCATGCAACTTAACATTCACTCCACAAGTACACAAACAATGATGTCACAATCAGCATCATATTCAGGCAGACTTATGTCATTATGCATTTAATATGCACAATGATAAAAGAATCATTAAAACCAACATGAACTTCCTTCACAAGTTCCATTTTGGAGAATGTCAGGTTAAAGGGTTTTCTTTGTTGTTGTTTTTTTCCCTTTGCATACGAAAGGAGGAATTTACCTTCTCTTCTTCCAGATAAGTTGAATCATTTTCAAGAGAATAAAACTCGATAGGGAAAGAACAAGGATTGCGAACAACAATTTCCTGTTCGTCGCCAACACTGTGGGGCAAGATTGGGCCAAACTCCACCAGGGTGCGCTCAAAGTCCAGCCGCGGTTCTAGCCCCTGGCCATGACATAAGAGGAGGATGCGCTGGCTGCTCTGAGCGATTCGGATGGGGATGCGATTCTCATAGTATTTCTGGAGGGATAAAAATAATAAAATAATAACTTCCTACTGCACATCAGAATGAATAATGTATACCAGTATTAGCATATGTGAAAATCTGAGGTCTACAATTAACCCTCCAAGTGCCACTAGTAAACAGTCTGTGGTGTCAGGGAAAATTAAAGATTTTACTATATGGTGGAAAATACTTTGAAACAGGCATACGAAAATAAAGTAAAACCCATGAAACTATACATTTTCTCAAAGTAAAACGAATAACCTGCAACATGATAATTTTTTTTTTCTCCTACTTGTTGACATAAATTGACCTTGACCTTGATCCATTGATCTAATAATGAATCACAATACAGCCGATTAAATCGGCTGTTACAACACAGAACGAAATTTACAGCCAATTTAATTGGCAGTAAATACTTGGAGGGCTAAAGACAAGACAAAAAGATAGATAACATAATCTACATTTGCCCTCAAAAGACAATTCCATTCACAGTTGACGAGACACAGTACATGTGTAAAACACATTCACACCAACATGTGGACTAAACTGACAGGAACAGCATCAGAACATGGCAGAATCATGACACACTGCATCAGCTTAATAAATCAATATTACAAAATTTCACTTTCTTTTCAATGAATATTTTTCAGCTTCAACGGAAATACAAGAATGACATTATAAAATGAAATCCCAGAAAGCAACAAAAAAAAAAATAAAAACAATGATAATTCAAATTAAGCATATGCTCAACGAATAGAAAAACAATATCAATATGTAAATGATCTTCTAATTCATGAATGAAATGCAGAATTAACTTATATTCATATTTTGCAAGCTATATTTGCACTATCATAAACCTTACATCAGCCTCAAAGCAAAAAGAAAATAATATTAACCCTTTGAACCCTGGTCACCAGTGCCTGAAAAATCCCTGTCCCTGGTCTTCTGGGCTGAGAACGCACATTTCTTGCCTCATATTGAATATCTTTTGTAAACACAAGCCTTGAACGCGATAACATGCACAGACATATGTAATAACCGTAGCCCTTAATGTTCCTGCCCCAAAACAACCTATTAGATCTTTTTTTTTTTTTTTTAACTGTAGTGGATGCATAGGACTGGGGTATGTGCGTCAGCCCAGTATACCAGAATGTGGGGAATTTGACACCGGAAAATCTGCAGATATACCAGGCTGCAGAGTTCAACGGGTTAACATGTCCACCCTCATGTGACACTCTTGCTATTGAATAAACAATTCTGATAGAAAGTCATAAGAGGTTCGTATTCAAAATTAGAATGTGGAAAAATAAAACTCTGTTCTTGGTGTTGTGTAATTTGCTTGGCAGTTGAGCTCAGCAAGTCCTCACCTCCTCTGTAGGCATAAATTTGACTTGCACATTGATTCTCTGCCCTGGCATGAGAGTTCCAGTAGGGGGCAGCACTTCAAAGATGCGTGGCTTCTTCTTTCCCTGACGAATCTTACGTCGCAAATGCATGGGCACATGTTTGTCAATCTGAAACATGTGGCACATAATGTATCTTTCATAAAACACTGTGATTTCAAGAACTCTGAATGTGAAGCCTATTGATTCACCACAACTATTTAATTTCTCAAATTATCACTTGCAAGAAACGGCATTTCATTTCGAAGCCATTCAACGACAAAGCATCACAAGAAAGTGTACACTTAAAGAAACGAAATTATAAAACTACACTAAAGAATCTGTCAGCTACTCTTTTTCAAATAAATCCAATATTAGTATTGACACCACTAGAAGTCTGAAAAACTAATACAGATGACCCTTGAACAAAAAGTCATAGCTTACACGCATGTTCATTTGTCAAACTGACAAGGGTTACTAAATTTAAATAAGAAAAAGCATGGAATCAGCACATAACTGATAGTGAAATAGTTGTTGTTTTCAGCAAAGATCCTTATATAAAATTGTGTTCGGATTCTTGCACTTTTTGGACTAGAAAAAGTGTTTGCAAGGACACCCAGGCCCTGATCCACAAGTGTGATGGATGTAAAAGGCTGGGCACAACTCAGCAAGAGATGCACAAATAATTTCAGACTTAAAGATTAAGATGATGATGATCAATGATCAATTATCAGTTCAAGTCGATGCCTCGATATTCAAGGCAAAATTTTAGAAAACGACCATGAGATGATGTAGTGGTGATGATGATGATGATGCTCTGTCCGATGACGTGTTGCCCTGACCTGTTTCTTGTCATCGGGAATGCTGGAGTCCCAGTCACATTTGACCTTCTGGTGGTTGTGCAGCTGGATGGTGATGACCTTGCACTCGCCACACTTGACGTCACCAAACTCCAGAACATCGTCAGAGACCTCCATGTCAGGCATGGTCACATGGGCTCGCAACCGCATCATGATCACTGGTCCATTGACAATCTGTGCACAGACACAGCAATGAAAAAGATAGGAAAAGTTGCAGACTCAGTGAAAATGTCTGCGATAGCAGATAGTGTGGATTAACCAAGGGAAACAAAAAAAAAAAAAAAAAACAGCCAAAAAATTACTTGTCAAACATCTTGTAGCCTTTAGGTTCATTATGGATTCCTGTACTAATGAAGATTACAAACTGAATGAATGTAGCATAAATTACAGAACATGTAAGTTTGTGGAAGATGGTGATATCTAGTCAAATTTGACAAAATTTCTAAATTCTCAGAAAGCAAGGAGTAGCAAATTTATCCACGTTTGTCAAAATTGCAATTTTCATTTCTATGGCCATTGAAAAGCCTAATACAAATGCATTAACAAGCTAAAATAGGGTTGAATTAAATCTACCATTCTCTGTCACACAAAAGCAAAATAGAAGCCAACTTACACTGATGGGCACAACAACTTCAACAGCTCCAAGATGCAAGTTGGCACCTCTGGGATCGAAAGTGACCAGGAAGTCTAGGGTTTCATTGTCAGGGGCACCTGGAAGGTTGCGAACCCTGTCCAGCTCAATGTGGAAGCCTGATGCCGCGACACTCTGCCGGTCAAGTCTGAATGAGACTGGGAACCAGCCAGTGTTTGTGGCACGCACCACGTGAGTCTTCAGTGTTCCCAGCACCACATAGCCGAAGTCCAAAATATAGTGAGGGAGGATAGCTCTGGGGGAAGAAAATGCAAACATAACATCCCTGTCGCAAGAAATATATTAAGGTCATGTTCTCATTTCGCCTTTCAGTTACCTGTAGATAGCTACCTCATTAAAAGAAAATAAAAATTCCTGTCAGAAATACTTGACCTTGTTTCAGCAGTTTCAACAGAAGAAGCGAAAAAGTTATACAAAGTTTGCCTATGTAACAATCTATGAGCAAAAGAAATTGAAATCAAAGAATATTTGCCGGGTCACTGTCATAATGATTTGTGTGACAACATTCAAGCAAAGGTGGATGAAAATGATTTTGGGTATGAGAAATGTGAAATCAAGTGTTTTTCTTGCGACATTAACAATTTAATCCTTGAGAAATCATCCTGGTGCAGATTTGGGTTGGGCTGAATTGAGTTTTTATTTAATGCTGTATAACTACAATGCAAGCTACAGTGTGTAAAACATGACATCAAAGCAATGGTCATTAAAAAATTGAATTTCACAAGTATATTAGTTATCAAAGTATGTAAAGGCCTTTAAAGGGGTGCTCTGATCAAATTTTGAGTTTTTAAAATTTTGGCCTTAATGAAATGAAATGTCCTTCATATGAATTGATAACATAGTGTGAACTCATTTTCAATCACAAAAATTTCAATATATTGCTATATGACAATAAATGGCTGAGATTCTAGGATTTCAATGAAGCTCAGTTAACAAAAAAGATGAACATGAAAAAATGTACAATAAGGTATAAAATTCAAAATGATGAGATATCATATATACATTCAAATGCATTTTTGGGGCTGAAAGTAAACTGCAGAATTGAAATTTGGCACTTGGAACTTGGTATTCACAATCTAGACATAATCAACAGAGCAAATTCATTGAAATTTCCAAATCAATAATTTGAGGCCTCGTTGCTGAAAGCCTCACCTGAGCACTCCCTTTAAGCAGCCATCAAAATCAGACACATGTAAACATGCAGCAAATTATATGTTCACAATTGTGAAATCATGGTGAGTGGAATATCTAGATTTTTTGTAAAGAGGCCTACAGGTCTTGTAAAAATCAGGATTTGGAAAGCAGTGTGGTACAGAGCAAGGAGTTAGTGCTGTGTAGTGCAGCTAGAGTACAGAAAGCAAAAGAAAGACAGGATAAGCCAAGATGAGATAAATATTTATTTGTCCTCAAAGGAACATATTCTTCAAAGGGATGACTCACAGCACTTAACTAACATACATTTACATTTAGATCTACGTCATGTTCCGAATTGGTAGAGGCAATAGAACTATCACTTCCTTCAGATTCTTTATTAGAAACTGGATAATCTTCATCTAATGCAGCTTTACTACTGTCTCAATTGCATAAACTGTCAAGAATTTTGCCGGCTGTGACTTAAATCTATGCCTTTTCGTTTCTGGTGTCAAAGGTTCATTGGTCGTAGGCTTCATCTCAAAAATCATTAGTTTTGATGCAAAATCACAACCACAGGCACATGGGCACTGCCATCTTGACCTCATTCTGACTAATCTTGCTGTAAGTAATGTCAAAATAAGAGATTGGATGGTAATTTTTATACTGACAGCTTTAATTTTCATATGCCTTCCCCCAACCTCCCCATTCCCCGTGGACCAGGAATACAACTATTTGTAAAACTGGGAAACCTGGTAAACTGGGAATACAGATTGACAACAGATTGACGACACTAACTGAAATGTTACAAGCAGGACTGGAGCATTTGTACATCTATGGCACGGAGTTGAGAAATGGAGACAATGTGAGTGTCTTTGTCAAACTTAGTGCTTTATCTACCTTATTGTTGTAATTTTTATCAACAGGCTGGTCATTATATTTAATTTATTCCCCTGTATGATGAAGACACAATTAAACAGTACAAACAATGTTAAGGGCTATATCAAATTTAAGATTTGCGCATTGTTTTTTCTACAACTCCTATCAATGGACTGATCGTAATATCTAGTCTTGTTTCCCCCACCTTAGTGAAGACACAGTAACAATGTGCATACTTTGGTTTGCCTGCGATGAAGGAATCCGTTGTTGTGAGGGTCAGGTGGGAAGCTCCAGGTTGAAGGAGGTTCTCTCCCCTCTCGTCCACTGAGGACAAGGCATTCTGGAGCTCAGGGTCCCTCAGTCGGTCCTGCGCAAAGTCCCGCACAGCCAATCTCTCGATCTCCATCTGCAGCTCTAGCTCAGTTGGCTCTCTCTCCTGAAGATAACAGGACAGATTTGATCAGCTGGTACTTGAGTGAACGTTTTAAAAAATTTTAATACACTTCCTATATGCACTTAAGATGATCAAATCAACAAATTCTTCATTGTAGACTGTGCTCTCTATGGAAGAGATTCACTGATGTCTTTAGTGCACAAAATGTACTCTATGAAAGTCATTGAATATTTTCAGCATCCCCACGTATAGAAGACAATACAGTGCGATCCAGTGAGAAATGTCCCACACAGAATGAAAAAAAAAATCAAATGAAAAAAAAAAAAAAAAAAATGAATTGTTCTATTCACAAATTTACCTTTGTATTATTCACATAAATTAAAACATTATAGACAATTAACAAAATATGTCTGCTATGACTAGCAAAAAATGACGAATGCATAGCTGGATTCAAGAATGTTCATATGCTATGTCAAAGGCATCTGAACACTTATATTTCCTACATTTTGAATGGCTTGATCTATGTCGCTATACATGATGAACATTTTTGCATTCTCTGTGATGTCTTCAATCTAAATGAATCCTTTCTTACTTTTCCTAGAGGCTATTTCTTACAGAAATGTAACAATCTAATAAGAGGTGAGAGAAAGAGAAAAATATAAACCAGCATTACAGTCAAACGTCAGAGTGCTCAGATAATCAATATATGGGTCAACAACAAAAGAAAAAGAAGGAAAAACTGGTTAAATGACATAACACAAACCAAAATCATTCTGATTAGACATCAGAATTCTCAAACATCAAGCAAATGATAAAAAAATTAAAGACAAAAATAATGGGTTAAGATGTCACAATTTTTCTGTGCTCTATGGCAATCTTTGCAATTCAAACTCAGTCATGGAGAAAACATCAACTGAATGAACACAATCTCATTCAAACTCGTTTGAAATGCACAAAATCAGTCTGTGTTTAGAACCTCAAAAAGTAGACGATGCAATGTCATCTTCGGGGCCTTCGGCACAACGATATCTTCATTGTCAAGGATGATCTCATGTAAGATATCTCCATCCCTTTCAAGGGTTTTCAAGAGTGAGGCCGTCTTATCATGGGATATGTTTCCAACCTCTCCTGCACCAGCTGCCTCTTTCATGCTATCTTTCTGCCCGAGGTGATCACCACTTGGTGCCACTCTCCCAGAATCATGTTGATCTCCACCAAGACTTTCTATATTCTTCAAGTTGGAGAAAATTATGTCAGTGTTTAACAATTCTGGGAAAATGAGTTTGAATCAAAATAGACAGTTCTGTACCTCCTCGACTCAACCACTGCAAAATCCTCTCTGAATCTAGTTGACTATTTCACATATCAGACCTGATAGGGACAGCAAACGCTTAAAAGCATGGGATTGTATGACAACAGTAGAAACAAACAAAATGCAACAACAACAGCAACAATTACATCAAGTAAAACAACAACATCTCAACAACGACAGTAGTAAGAGGAGTCTATCCAGAGCACATACCCTATTTCACTCTGAGACAGAGTATTCATTTCATCTCTGCTAGGCAGATATGTTTTTCGCCCTCGGCAAATGAGTCAGGGGCCGCGGTGAGTGATTTTGAGCTACAGTCATCTTTAACTTATTTCTCACTCAGATACCACAAATTTGTTTGTTTTTTTTTTCACAAGATGAAAATTTAACTTCTTTTAACCTAAAAAAAAAAAAAAAAAGGAAATTTGGTATCTAAGTTAGAAAATAGTTAAAAGGGCTGTAGCTCAAAATCGCCTGGCGCATCTTCAGACTCATTTGCCCTGGGTGCAAGACAAGTTAATTAACCTGAATGAACTTACCACTGGTTCAGCTGGTGGTGCCATTGGCGGTTCCCTGGCTGAGTCTTCAATTTCATCGCCGTTCTCATCCACATTGGTCAGCTTCATGAGCTCTTCTTCCAGGTCATCGTGGGCTAGATGATGGGAGAAAAGCTTCTCGTGTGCCTGTTTCTTCAAGATGCGGATCAAATTCTCTCTGGCCTCTTTCATCAGAGCATCATAGACACCTTCATCATCATGCAAGCGAGGTAAGTCCAGAGACACCCGAGGAAATACACCTGGATAAGTAAAAATAGATTGATGAATAATGGATGATATGCAGATTATTCCTTGAAATACTTTCTTCTCTCAATTTCAGTAAGACAAGTCAACAGATTCCATTCGGCAACAGTGAGGAATTACCTAAACTGATAATAACAAGAGATAAAAAGGTGGCATCTTTAACGCATAGATAGAGAGATATTTCCAGAAAACATCTTCATACTTCGCTTGAGGAATCATTGATCTTATTTGTCTTTCCTAGATGATCAAAATGATCTATATCTTTCACTTATTTGATTTGGGCTAGCTAGTACAAACTGACTCTAAGCTCTAAATACTCATGCTATTTTTTTCATGTGATACAAAATTTTGACATTTATGAACTGAAATAACCCGCCCACAGTTACCTTCTCCAAACACATTGATGACATCTGGTTTGAAATGTGCAACTTGGATTTGGAATGATTTGAGAAAATTTTCTGGCACTCCAGGCAAAAACTTGACTTCAATCTTCTGTTCAGCAAAAGGCTCAATGTAACCCTGGCAAAACAATTATATAAGGATGTAAAAACCATCAACAAAACCATTTAATCACTGGCAAAATGATTATGTAGGGATTTAAAAACCAGCAACTAAACCATTGAATCGCACTTTCTTAAGTAAAGTTTTTCCATGAATTATGTCTATTCTAATGTCAGATGTATAACTAATCTCATTTTCTTTATTTCATAATAATCTGCATGGAGCTGTGACAGGTTCAATGAATGTTTGCAGGTTTATTTTTGATTTTAGCCATTACTTTACAATATGGGATTCTGAGGTTATGGACTACTAGAAAAGAACCCATGGCCCTTGTGGGAGATTTTTTAAATATAGCCCAGCGACTCAATATATATGGGAAGCGTGTGTACCTAGAAGTTGATAATTTGGTTGATCAAACTCAAAGTTATCATGATTTGAACGTGCAATACTACCGAACGTACAATTAAGGTGAAGCACCCTCACAGGTTTATTATATTATAAAAAATTATTGTCACATTTTTAAGAATAACGTCAAAGATAATAAGCTTTTTTCGGGTTTACGTACATAGAAACCCAGATCCATGTGCAACAATGCTGTGAGCCAAATTTCAGATGGATCCATTCAGCAGTTTTGGAGTCCATAAGTTTATTGTGGGTTTTCTTGCAATTTAATAATACAGACTAAGTATGCAGACATTTGGATGGATGCCTTGCAAACAGTGTCACAGTGGAAATGATCCACAGATGGAGCTTATATAATGTGAAGAAAAGTCCGCTTACTGTGTGGGGCACCATGACAGGCTGGCCAGGATGTGGTCGTTTCTCCAGGGCAGGGTCCATGTTGATGGCAGAGAACTCAAAGCCAACTTTCCCAGTGTTGATAAGAGTGATAGTTGCAGTGGCCAGGTGATCATAGCTCTTAAATATCAAACACACACTTTATAAGTACCATTTTATACTACACTCAAACCTATATCTATTTATACTGCCTTACCTTCTCAAAAATTCCATTTCACCTATTAAAGACTTATTTGCATTTTGATATCATTAATCTCTCTTTATGCTAGCCATTTTTCATTACCTATATAAAACTAAAGTTTGTTAAATTCTAATAACTGAGCTCATTTTTTCCTAATGGTGGCTGAAAATAAAAACTAAATGTACTTACACACTTATTTCTTCACTGTCAGTTAAAAGGTTTCTAAAATACATTCTAAGAATTAAGAAAAACCTAAAATTCAAAGAGTTTATGATCCTGCTCAGTAACAGTCTTTGTATTTCTATTTGAAGCACAGAAAAATGCATAATAATTTCTATCAGCAATTTTAAACTTTTTTCAGCAAAATCATAATTTTGAGAAGCCTCTATTTCTTGAGCATCATATCTAAATATTTAGTATGAAAGATACTGATCCAGTGTCAAACAAACAAAACTCCTAAAATAAACTAGCCGGATCCCGTCTCACACTTACAATCTTCCCAAAGTCGATATCCTTGCTGTCAAATGCATATTCCACCAGAGATGCTTCACCTGTCATCTTCAGTTCATACGTCGGGCCACCTTCAACTTCACATATGGCACGTACTTCACCCCAAATGTCTGCATGGCCATAGAAGGTGAAGGTCACCTGTTCCGTATCACCAGGTTGTAGGGTGCCGTACAGTGGTAGGATATCAAACACCTGCCAAAAAAATTTACGGCAACACAAATGACTTTCTTTTCCTTTCAAAAACAAATGTGAAAGTAACAAAATCATGACAGGTAACTAAACAACATTTCAAATTCAGTTATTTTAAATCATGGAGCAAATGATAAGGTGAGATAAGGTGAGGCGAAATGATATGATTGTTTGTTTTGTTTGTGTTGGAGTTAAACGATACGTCAGCACGATCACGGCTATATTTAGCAGGGTAAGATATGTTTACACATCAAATAGACTGATCAAGTAGGAAAGACAGCGGGATAGAAAAGAGGAGCAAGGAGAGAGAACAGATGTCACTCCTAGAACGTTGAGGATGGCATTCTATGGGAGTCATCTTACTGATGGTGGGCTTTCACCGCCTGCAAGCGGGAGCAGAGAACCTACTTATATACCCAGGCCCCCAATTGGGAACGAAATGAGGTGAAGTAAAGTGAGATAAGGTAATATCTGACAAACTTTATTAGCCCTCAAAAGAAAATACTCTTCATAATGGATCGGACTTTATACATTTGAGTACTAATACGCATGTCACAAATAGTTTCAGAATAACGCAAACTCAAGGACAAACATACTTCTTGATTACCAAATAGCTTAAGAATAAGGCAGACCTAATATTTCTCTAGAATCACCATAGTTTTTGTAGAGTTGAGGAGTGGAATACACTATTTAGAGTTCACTGACCTCTTCCACACCAATGGCTTGAGTGATGTCTTCCTCCTCCTCCAAGAGAGCGGTGAGGATTTTGTTGGATCTGAGTGCCTCCTCTTCGTCATGCAGGAGGGACAGTCGACTCAGCACAGAGGAACGGTCATCCTCTTTCTCCTTCTCTGTCTCTCCCTCTTGGTCAAGTTGTCCCTGTCATCCACAGAAAAAGCAAAATAGCTAACTGTCCAAAAAATAATCCTGGAGAACTTCAAGACTATGAAAATCTAACAAAGTATTTTAACAATTGTATTCTCACTCAGAAGAGAATGCATGAAAATACATGTGAGATGCAGCACAATGACATCAGGCCCTCGTCAAACTGAGGCAACCAGAGAAATCATGCGTTTTTTCAACAGTAAATGGACTTTAATCGCTATTCTCTTTTCATCACACCATCATTCTTTATCAATCTAAAAAATGCATTTCGGAGTTGTATCTGCTGAAATAAATTGAGTAAAAGTCCTAAATTGTAGGTTAGTATCATGGCTTAATAAGTATTAACACGGACTATCAAACGTTATCGGCCATTTTCTCACTGAATTCAACAGGTCAATTCTGCCCCCCACCCCCCAAATCATCTTTAATAGTCAATAACTCAATTTCTACTTAAGATAGAACAAACATTTTTTCAAACACAGAAAGGGAAATGGATAAACTTCACAGTGATGCCAATAACTCAAAATGCTCAATATTTAATGAGAGCCTGATTTCATGATGTCGCACTTCATACACAAAGTGAAATTATATCAGTATTTGTTCTCCCACCCATGAATACTAATTACTATTCATGCTTTAAAAAAAATTTTAAAAAAGAGGTCCAGGGCAAAAAAGAGATCCAGGACAAAAAATTGACAGAGCATAACACCATGGTCTTTCAGAACTGACAGTTGCAAGCATTTGTTTTAAATGTTTTTCTAATGTCCTTAATATGGTACAACCATACAAAAGTCACACTGGCAATATCATCCCTGCCACTCATTCCTCTGTCCCTCTCTATTTTCCCCTGTCAACACTGTCATGCCTGCTATTCTAGACACCAAATCAGTTGTTACCTTCTCTGGTATGTCCACGTCAATGGGGGAATCCGGCCTGGATCCTTTCTTATTTTCATCCACCTCAGCATCCACTGGCTCCATTTCCTCTTCATCCTCCTGTGCATTCTCTGAGCGATTGCTCACCTGTTTGGACCAACGACAGACAGAATGTTGCAAAGTTTGGTCTGTGCACATTTCATTCAGGATATAGTACACACATTTCGAATTTACAGTGAAAACCATATATGAGACACAACACGATGAAATCAGGCACTTGTCAAACAGGAGAAATCACATGTATTTCAGCAGTGAATGAATTTTGAACGCAATTTTTTTCTCTTCACTAAACCCTTCTATATCAATCTAAAAATGCATTCCAGAGTTTAATTTACTGCAATAGTTTGAGTAAAGGCTCAAAAATTGTAATTTAGTGGCATGGCATAACAAGAATTAATAAGGATTTACAAAAGCAATCAGCCATTTTCTCAAAAAATTCAGCAGCAGCAACAGGTCACCCACATTGCCTTTAATTGCCAATATCTCAACTTCTTCTTTAGAGAGAGCAAATTATATTTTTACACACAGAAAGGGAAATGAATGACCTTCACAGTAATACTAATAACTCCATATGCTCAAAATCTGATGAAAGCCTGATTTCATTGTATTGCATCTCATATCAGGTCAACCAAGAGAACAAGAATATTAGAAAGTAAGAATGTACATATTTGTTCAGGGCATTCTAAATGATGGATGATCAGATTAAACAAAGATACTAAAGAAATAAGTGGCAAAGATAAGGTAAAGGAGGAAAAAGATGATGATAAAACAGAGTGAAAATAAGAAAGAAATGCCTGAATAGCAACGCTTGAGACCACGGGCAAACATCGTTAGAGAAGTAAAATTTAGAAATGATGAATTTACATTGATTAATATATCAGATAATAATTTTCTTATTCCTGACACAGTAACAGTTATAACATTATTTTATAACACACCATTTTGTATTGTCATGATCACTACATTTTCATATGCATTACACTACTTTACACTACACAGAATTACTTTATATTACATAACAACTGTACTGCATTACAATGTACTGTATTACATTGCAGTGCATCACACTGTGTAGGTATTACCTGTATATTCACTTCTTCAACTCTCTCTGTCTCCTCTACTTTCTCTTTCTTCTTTGGAAGCTCCAGCGTCAGTGTCTCAGATCTTCCTGAAGTGGTTGGCAGCTGCAGCATCTCCACTTCTTTCTCTTCCTCCTCCTCTTCAAATGCCTTCACTGGCGGCTGTCGCATCTTCTTGACTGTGGTGGGCACATCACCAACAAGGAAAGACCAGCGGTAGCGAACCTGGAAATGGATTGCAGTGATCTTGTAATTGTTTCACATGAAGATAGTTGAAGCAGGGAATGAAAATTGAGAAAAGAAGAGGCTGTGTAACATATTTACCTCACTGACAACCGATTTAATGCTGAATCTATACAGAATTTACAGAGAATACAATATGATGACAAAAGGCTGACAGAGATGTGAATCATTCAGCAATTTATGCTTGTATTGGCTTAACTTCATAGGTGCCTAAAGTATGGGATTACCAAAATCTCCCATTGCCTTTATTGTACTCACTGTCTCAACTGATGAGCTTACAACAAATGTATTTTAGATTCTCCAATATGATACGATGCTATGAAACACTCGGAACTTTTCAAATTTCTCTGCCAGCTTTGTAATTGTATATCTTAACAGAACACAAGAATGCTCAACTCCTCCATGAACACTATCTGACTCAGATGCTTGCTTATTCTCTTATGATGGTTACAGTGCCAGCCTCTCTTGGCAGTTTCAGTGTCCAACATCTATAAAGACAAGTTCATACCTCCATGGGGCTGCAGTTGGTGATGTTGATGTAGCGAGTGACTTCTGTATCATTGAGAATGCAGCCAAAATCCACAACTGTTTTCTCAAACTCCAGGTTGGGGAAATATACCTCACCGCGCAAGGCAACATAATCCTGTGGGCAAAAGGTAAAATATGTCCTCTCAAACTGAAGTGTGACTGTAAATTTACACAGCATAAGAACTTCTCTTTTGAAAAATGTTTGAGCCTAATAACAGTTCGCAGCTGAGCACCTAAGCAATATTCTGTATATATAAGTGTTAGACAGTGACATTCTAACATCACTCTTGTATAAAATATTTTAAAAGACTGGAGTGGAGAAGGAGGACATGTGTCATCTAATCTCTGAATCATTTACTTCTGTGGTTATTATTTTGTGTGTTTTGATATAGATGCAATGAGACAAGCAATTCAGAATCCCCATTCAGTTACATAATAGGAAAGAGGAATTGCAGGTCAACAATCTCCACCATCATCCCCTCAAACAAGCCTTTTTTGGTTTCACCGAGTTATAGTGATCCAACTGTGTCAAAACTTAAAACAATGTGAAGTATTACTAATGTGAACAGGCACTCATAAACTTCCCATTTTCATAATGAAAATTTAGCATTCACAAAATCAGCTGGTAACATCTTAGATTTGAAATTAAAACTTCACTGGGGATGAAAGTTACGAGGTGGAAGACACTGACCACATGCGGATGTTCCTTGTATGTGATATGCAGGACTTCATCAATCGTGCGTATGTGACGGTCGTCCTTGAACTTGGGGTCAAATTCAATCACCAAGTAGTACACATCCTCAGACTGCAGACACACTTCCTGTAAAGGCAATACAAAATGACAACTGGAGAAAGTCTGAAGACCTGGGTCAAATAAAAAGTCATGTAAGGTATTAAAATTATCATGGCAAAGATGACAGAGAATGCTAGGTCACATGACCATACTTTTAAACTCACATGATGTTTACATACCTTTGGCCCATATTGCAGATTAAATCAAGGAAACCCTTCCCAACACTGAAACTAATTAATAAATGAACACCTACAGTCCCATTCTGAGATTTTATGTACCCTAACCAGATTTTTTGTTTCTCTATGCCACAAGTTCACACAGGTTTATAACTGGCAATGCAAATCTTCCTGCAGTATCACATTCCCCTTTAGCCTCATCATGTTCAACAAAGGTATTGGAAATAAGTTTCACAGGGACATGACATCAGCAAAACAGCAAAGCAACAGCCTGTATAGTTTTCAGAAAAAGTGCAAGTAACAGCTCCACATGATTCTAATTTGGTTATCATTTACTGCAAAGCCATTAGGTCTATCGTTAGGCCTATCAAAGCCATTAATCCTATAGAAGTGAAACTTGGAGCTTAACTCAGACTTGGACCAACAAATTACAAAGTTTTATAAATGGATGCTTGAGGAAGATCCTGCGCATCAGATGGCCAGATACCAGTCGGAATGTAGTTCTCTAGGAAAGAACAGGACAGAAACCAGTAGACAGAGAGATAGGTCAGCAATGAAGGAGGTGGATTGGACAGGCCCTTATGAGGCGATGCAGCAGCACCACCAGGCATGCACTTCAGTGGAACCCACTGGGACAGAGAAATAGAGGTAGACCATGAACAATCTGGAGAACTCATGAAGGATGATTTGAAGAGAGGAGTGCTACAGTGGAAAGATGCAGTGAGAAGTGCCCAGAACAGAAAAAAGTGGAAGTCTGTTGTTCGTGGCCTATACCCTGATACAGGGTGAAAAAGGTGATGATTGATTAGGTCTATCATAAAATGAGGACCAAGATAAGCTCTAGAACATCTCAGTTTGATTTTACTTGGTGCTACCTCTGACATGGAAACAAAGGCAGCAGGAAATCCTACAGGTGGCCATAGGTTCCATATGTAACAACAGTGAAGACAAGCACTTACTGTTTCATAGACTTTCTCCTCCCCAATGACCATACTGAACGGATAAGCCAGTTTGAGACCAATGGTCAGGGGAAGACTGGACACGTTGTTCATGACCAACTGTTTCTGTTGGATGGTCAGCTCATCTCCAGGAGCCTGTGGACACACGGGCAATAACAGAGGCTGTTAGAGAATATGTGACAGTTTTTCTGATGTTATCCAATATGAGAGATAACAGAAGAATACATCAACATTGTGTGACAGAGACAGTTGCAAAATATTACATGAGATGCGACACGATGAAATCTCGCTCCGGTCAAATTCTGAGCATATGGAGTACTTGGTATGACTAAGAAGATTATTCATTGCCCTTTCTGTGTGCGAAAAAAAGTTTTGTTCTATCTTAAGTAGAAGTCGGGATGTTGGCAATTAAAGATAATGGGGTTGACCTGTTGCTACAGCTGAATTTAGTGAGAAAATGGCTGATTACTGTTGTTAGTCCTTTTCAAAGATTATTAGGTATTGCCACTGAATTACAACTTTAGGACTAATACTCAATATACTTCAGCAATTTTAACTCTGAAATGCATTTTTAGATTGATATAGAATGGTCCTGTGAAGAAAAAAGATGCGTTAAAAATTCATTCACTGTTAAAAATATATGATTTCTCCAGTCGCCTTAGTTTGACGAGTGCCCAATTTCATCATGTCACATCTCATAAATACTTTTAGCAAGCTTTTCATAGCAGGACACTGCACTAATAAGCTAACACTTAGATTATAATAAACTGATAGTAACCCACCCACAAATCTGCAGAAAGATTGTAAAGACAAGATTCAGTGACTCGAACTTCCAACTGAGCAAATAGAGAAAGAAGTTACTTTTCGATAGTGAATGTACGCCTAGCTCAAATGAATTCTAAGAAGGTGACCTACTTTATCAACTCTGAAGAAGGCACATTTGGTGGAGAAGTTGAGCAGCGGCTCAATAAACTCAGCTCTCACATCCACACTGATGATGGGAGTCTTTCCCCCTGCCCGGCCTATGATGGCATGGCACACGATGGTTTCTGAGACATGCTGAGGCCTGCGGAGACACATCACAATACAACTCTTAAGTCTGATAAATAAGATAACACAGGATGAGATAAGACAAGATAGGACATGACAAGAGACAAGAAAACAAAACAACATAAGATGAGACAAGGATGAGAGAGTGCTTTTCATGTAGTTATGTAAATTGTGTTCCTAATATGTCAACATGAACAGGATTATTCACAGCAATAGAACACATCATCACATGAAAATGTCTTATCCAGCAGGAAATCATAAAACTTAGTTGCTACCTTCATTCTAAATATGCAAGAAATTATATGAATTTAAATTATCTGTCATAGGCACCACTAATTGTAACAAAACTTTTCAGAAAATAAATTACAGGTAACAAGAGTTAATGGTAAACAACACAAATAGAATTATCATATATCATGAAATAGGATAACAATCTGGTCACACCAATAATAAGACTGCAACTTACCCATCAACAAACCCTTCAATGGTAAGATCAATAGACTCTCCTGGATTGAGTTCCATGCGGTTGGGAGTCAGACGGAAAACGGGCTGTGGTACGTCGACACCAACTGTTGACTTTGACTGGGAGAGAAATATGAGTTCCACAACAGCTCTTGTGAGCAGCTACAAATGGGTTATCACTGCCATGAACATCAATCATTTTGAGGATACACAACACTAAGAAAGAACTTCTGAAATTTCATAGCAAACTGAAACAATATTTCCTGCCTACAAATCCGTCCTATATTACCTCATTCAGATCTCTCAAGAATCTTCTTTTATTTTCTCTACAACTTATATGTCTAGAACTGTCTCCATAACAAATTATCTGTGTTAGATCCCTGCATTAGATGAAAGAGATGGATATATTTGTCATGCGACCAGGGCAAATGAGTCGCAAGTCACCTTGGGTAATGAAGATATACGGCTGTTTTTGGTCATTTTTATCTACTTTCCAACTAAGATACTAAATTTTCTTTTTTTTTTTTTTTCCCAAAACGTCAATTTAACTTTTTTTTAATGGGGGAAAAAAAAAAAAAGAAAAATTTTGGTATCATAGGAGGAAGATAGTAAAAAAAGGTAAAAAAATGATTGTGACTTGACCTCACCTG
>JBCAUA010000021.1:520310-546360 GCA_038406235.1 Peronia verruculata | reverse complement strand
ACAAACTGAGTAATATCACAGCGATGCGACTGACATAGTAACGAGAGGCCCAGACCGCCTAAATGCGTTCTGCGCAGAACCAAGTAGGGCTTCACCTGTTGCCTAAATGCGTGGTTCGCAGTTCTTGAGTTAAACCTGTCACATCATATCAACAAAGCCACATGTGAGCAGTGTTGCCTCGGTCATGTGACCAATCTCGAAATACCTCATTAAATGTCATACAATAATTCCATTGGCATTGAATGATATCTTCAAAACAATTCATGGTTTCCTTGCACTCCTTTATAGTATAAGTCTGATAAAGTAAACAAGTGGGTTGGGCTTCTCCTTTGGTCCTATGTTGTTGTTTTTTTTTTTCAAATTAGATCTTGGCTAGATCTAGATCTGATTGCTAGATCTAGAATCTAGATCTAGACACAATAATCAGAGTCCGCTTTCACTCAGATCACTTTAATTCAACTGGATATTATCTTTAAAATTTTGAATCTGCTTCAGTTAGGTCACCTAAACATTCTCTTACTCAACCCTGGTTACATACCGGCATGGCTAAAATCTGCGCAGAGCTTTTCTTTTTTTTTTTTATGTTCCTATCTCAGCTGTAGATCTAGCCTAAATCGATTTCGTGGCATCCACAACACATGAATATGGGTATGCAACCAGTCTTCATTTCCGCGAATGGAGAGTGATAACATTCATTTAAGCTGGATTGGGAGGATTACTTTTATTACAATAATATTATAACATTGCTAATGATACATTTACCAGTTATTTGATCGATGAAATGCTATTTCTCCAGAAAAATCATAATATTTTATGATTTTCTACATAAAGATAAATATTTTAAAAATTTTCTGCCTTTCTAAAATAATTAAATCCACACCATATTATTTGTGTCCACACCAATTTGACCCTTCACCTATTTGTTTGACAACACGACAGCCGGCTGCTCTACAGCCTTTCAACAACAACGACAGGTAAAATATCCCTGCCGCTAGGTGCTGTTAGGGAGCTTTCTTGACAGTCTGATGTGCTGTATAATCGTGTGCTGTATAATCACAGGCTGCCCCTGAAGTGTCAGTTTACTGAAATGAAGTGCTTATTTGCCCAGTTGGCAAATCAGGTTTAGGAGGTACCCAAGACTTTGTTGGCTCCATGTCTGGAAGCTGATTAGAGTGCGTGAAACCATCTATCAGTCAGTCTCAGGCCTAGCCAAACCTACCGTGCACATATCAAGCTGGTGACTGTTCCTAGACAGAACTCATAATATAATCCCCATAGCTCTGTAGTAGAATTGAATGAAATCCCCACTTGAGAAATCGGCACTAAGGCTAAGACAGAACTATCTTCAGTCAAGATCTAGATCTAAATCTAAATGATGTCAGAACTGCAAGAAAAGTTGCTAACTTCCGATCATGTTTTCATTTTCAACTCTCTGTAGGCATGGACTCTTTCAGAGCCTCGGGGTAGAGCAAAGATTTTAAATCAATATATTTATTAATTTTTTTTTTACCAACTTACATCAATATTGATTGTTATGATTTTGAAACTTGAAATTTATAGAGGCCTCAAAGCAAAGGACTGTGTACATTGATTAAAGCTACATCTACATGAGTGTGGACAGAAGATTTAGATATAATCAATTTCTGACTGCTGTTGGTCACTTACTTATGATAACTGGACTTTATTACTGATAGATAGCTATACATACATAGGTCTACATTTTTAATGTAAACATGGTGATGAGGGAGGGAGGAATTTGTCCTTTTACATTTCACACTAGAGTCCCCATAGGAATGTCTGAACCTTTTTTGCTCATTATCGGCTGTCTAATTCTTTCAAATGTTGCATGTTTATAAATATATTTCTGGAAACTGCCTTAAATTGACAGTAGTTTATCTTATCCATCCAGATATTTCTTCTCCTCATACAAAACTGCAATGTCACTTGAAAACTTCTGAAAGTGAAATGGAATTTGGATGAAAATTGCAGTCAAGCAGATCACATCTACTCCTTTTCAGTACTCTATTCAGACCATTGAGGCCAATATGTGGCCATCTAGCCATTATTTTAACCATTAAAGCTTATTTGCCCAATTGAGCCAATCAGGCTGGAATTTATTTGCCCAGTTGGGCCAGTAAGGTTAGGACTTATTTGCCCAGTTGGGCCTATAAGGACATCCTTACTGAAAATCAGACATAAAATTTAATCATATCAAGGAGTTATAGAATTGTATTCTTGCTATATTTAGTTCAGATTCAGAATAGTAATATCCCTCTTATACAGCGAAATTTGAGGTAGACTGTAACGATCACTTTAGCTGCATTGACCATTTAGCTGTGTTGAGCAGTTATCTTGGTTCATCTTCCATTTTTTTTTCTCTCTTTCTTTAAAAAAAAATAAAAAAAATAACAACAGCAAAGGAAGAAAGAGAGAGAAATAGTTAGGCTTACTGGGGGGCAGAGCACACCTTGCTTAGGGGCTAATTGAAGAATGTATTCTTTCTTTATTATTTGAACATAATGAGATTTACTGTATCCTCAGAGTCATTTGATGTTTATTTTCTAATTTTTTTTTTTTTTAAAACAATTTTATCACAATGAATGCAGTTTGCTCTGATGTTTACAGAACAAATTGGATTTTGAGCAGCATGTTTGCATTGTCAGTTTGAGTACAGAAGTTTAACCCCAAAAATCAACCTATGCATATTAGATACAGTTATTAACTTTAAATGGGTAATACTGGCAAACAGACAAAAGGAGATTAAAATGGATTCCATTTTTATGTCTTGTATGAATTTTAGACTCCTAATGTGTGTTGTCAATGGATGAGATGGAATAAGCAAACTTGAACTGCCACCTTCCTATGTCTCAGAAGAATGCAGTGCTACTCTTGAATTATGGGCAGGAAAGATGCATCAGGACAACATAGTCAGCCTTTGGATCAGTATCGCAAGCAAATAGGTAACAGAATATTACTACAGCTATAGAAATAAGAACATTCCTTGATTTTGCATTACAGGATTAAATGGACTTATACCAACTATGTTGTAATGTCCGTCTTTGCCTTTTTTTTTTTTTTTGTGTGTGTCTTCCGTTTGTTACATATAACAAATATAACATGTGCATTCTACAAAATTCACAGTTAAAAGTATCAATCAGACTATTGTAGAGCATTTTAATCTGGTAGTAATATTATGATTTTTTATTTATTTATTTCTTCTCCTTTTTTTTTTTTTTTAAAGAAAAGGGTTTGACATTGAAATGGTATCTATTATTTACACCCCTCATGGTAAGAAAGAGTACCACCCCAACATAACTAGTTTATTTTTACAAGTTTGTTTTGTTTGTAGGCAAGCAAGACTGGAAGAAATCCAAGAGAGATATTAAAAACATGAAGCTGAGGGCAGACGAAAGTAATGAATTTACGCCTCAGGTGAGAACTTAGTTGTAATTAAACATGTCATATATATATTTTTTTGTGGGACATTTTGTCTGACCTCTGTTATGTTTATTCAGTCAATGAATCTTTGATTATGCTATCATGATATCAGCATAGGAAAGAACATTAATCTTTATCAGATTAGCAAATTACATGACAATCGAAGTAGATATTGACCTATCATAGAACCTCATTCTCACTTGAAGTAAATTTAAAATTAGAGTCAACATGTTCTGTTGGTCCCTTTTTTTTTTTTTTTCACTTTATACTTCATTAGTTTTTTGTTTCTTATAATGTCAAACCTTCAGAGATGATTTTGCTTAAAGTCAGCTCCAAATGACCCACGGTGGCCTCTGCAGCCGTTAATTGTGAGGACAAAGAAAAAAAATCAGACAGAGAGATTGAGTGATGGCTTGTATTGTTACGACACATTATATTAATAGCCTGTGGGCCTATCGATGATAAGATGCCTGACGCCCTTCACCTGTCTTGCACTGGTGGGGATGTACAGACACTCATCCACACATCAGTTTCCACACTCAGCTTTCCTGTCTTTCTTGCGTGCATTGGGGAGCCCGCTGACTTATACTGACGGTCAGTATAACAGACCACTGACCGCCTTGATACATGCATGAAGGGTGCAGTGGTTCTGTGATTTTGCATCTGCTTTATGGAGAAAACAGCTCACAGTGGTGAGGCCAGGATCGACTTGCGAGTCCTCCATTGGGGGATGGGAGGACATGAAGAATGAAATCGACATTTTTTCAGTGACTCAACGGTCCCCTGGCTTCTTCTGGGTAGAAAAGCCCAATGTCTAGCCTTAATGGATAAGGATGAATATATTTCGGAGGTCCTGTGCCTATATTACGCACATTAATGGACTGCTGGCAGTTCAAAATTGATGAAAGAGTAGGCTGAGTACCACTTTCTGGGCAAAATTTCTAAATTCTTAATTTCTGCCCACTAAATTCTCACTAATCAGGTAGCTACTTAAAGCTGAGATAATCCTCCTATCTCAGGATTGAAAGGCTTAGGGAAATCATTATAGATAATGTCACACTTCTAACAAAAATCATATAAATAATGCCTTCAGCAAAGCATAGCATTCTCTTTGTCTTTATTTTCAAGTAATTACTCAGTTTGTTTCTATAGAAAGTAAATTACTCTCGTTTTAGACCCATTTATCAGAAGTATATTTCTCCATGCCAGATATATTCTATGAATGAGTGTTTGTGAAGTTATCTAAACTTTTGCTCTTCATCTCTCTTGTTTCAGTACATTGTCATGATGATAGGGGCAGTAATTCTACTGTTGTCCACTCTGTATCTGCTCTTAGTGTGGTATGTGGGAAGCGGAGCTTCAGTACAAGACATGCATGGTAGCAGAGCTGTGTAGTTTTTCATGGCATTTTTTTTTAATGGAAAACCTTTCACACATGTAGAAGACATAAATGCAAATACCATGGCTCAACTGTATTCTTATCCTTAATACTGTCATTAACTTCACAACGAAAATTTCTGCTGTGAGCTATGCAATTTTATTTTGTTTAGGTCCATGAATGTATAATGAATGCCGAGAAATTAATTACTGAAGATGAATTGAAATCCAGATGCAAATCTTAAGCATTTATGTCTGCCAAAACCCTCGTATATTATTTCAGCCATAGTTTTTTCCATCAATATTAGTTTACCTGCCATTTTGTCCTTGCAGTTATCACATTAAACCACCTCTATTGATGTAGCCCATAGCTGGCAAATGATGCAAAGGCAAATGATGTGATTTATCAAGGGCAGGGTTTGTTGTCTTTGTCAGCCAAAAAGATCATAGAAAATTAAATGTGCAAATTTAAAAACTACACCATTATACATAATTATGTGGAAGTGTTTCTGGCTTAGCTGTCAATATCCATATATATACATGTGAAGGGAAAACGTTTTAAAAGTTGTTAACAAAGGACAGTTTAGAAATACATGTGGGCTAAAGTCCATACTCTTACGAATTCTTAAATTATAAAGAACTTGTTTTCTTTAAACAGCACAGAAAAGTGGTGGTAACATTTTGTTATCAATAGCAGCCATAAGAGAATACATGTATGTAGAAACTTATGCCACTGGTCTTTTTTTAATCCTAGGACATGTAATGTATGACAATCACAAACAGTAAAAAATGAATAAATCTTTTTGTTTTTATGTCCCTAACATGATTATTAAATGGGATTTATGATAGGATGAAATTCTTATAAAAGGATTCTTTGATTATGTCTCTGTCTTACATAGCCTCAAACATATTGGTTTTTGATATGATATCACAGAATTCAACGAAAAATGATTTCTGCACTTATTTATTAGGCAAAACCAGTTTACATGGAAAACCTCAGAGCATACCTAGTACTTAGTGTCATAGATGTTGTTGAAGAATGGTTGCTTGCATTGATGGAGGTTTAGCAAAAGAATGTGATGAATGAGAGGACTTTGTTCACTTTGAAAAATCAGCACATCATAGCAAATAATATTTTATCCATAAGTATAATGTAGATGTCCTATACTACATGATATATGCTCTATACCTTATTGGTGTTTTTTCTCTCATATCTGTTAGCAGCACCATATCTATGTTTATAATTATTTTTGTTCTATACTGATGTGATAGTGTTATTTTTCCATACTTAATACAATGAAAGAATGAACTGGGATAATGAAATGAAATTTTGTGAATGATTGATGTTATATTTCATTTAAAAAAAAAAAAATTCTATAATGGTCACGAATTCTGTACTTAACTGACTTAATTTTCCTGCTGATTTAGGTATATATTGCAGTGACCAGTTGCAGCTAAGCGAACTTAATTTTTGTTTTTTTTAATAAATTCATTTTGCCACAAGCAACATTGGTGTGATAAATCTGAGTTTGGTCTCATGGTCATACTGTCTCACTAGTTTATTCATCAGTTGAACGTTTTATATATAGAGAACTTAATATGCAATCTGCTTAGGCTTAACTAACTTAATACACAAGCCAAGGAATAGTTTCTTCCACAACGAAAGAAAATTTTTTTCACATGTAATTTTCATCTAATTGTTACTTAAGTCATAAGAGTAAACCAGTGAATCTTTCTATCGACTGTGAACAATTGATTTACTTTTATTGAAGAAGTGTCCTGTATAGCAAGTATGTTATCATTCCTGATTAACAACAGTGCAATAAATGATGCTTTTGATGAAGCAGGAACAAATTATCATTCATTTTTTGTGTTCATTTTGTTTACTCTTTCACCAAAGACTGCAGTAAGGTTAACATTATCTTAGGTACATACAAGAGGGTATAAAAAAAGCTTGTGGATTCTTTGTAGCTTTGGAATGGTCAGCCCTATTCACATGTGCATCGGGTGAATGCACCCTGTGTATTTATTTAGTCACATGGTTTGATATGTGTTAACTGTCAACCACTACTACACACATTCTGTTGAGTGACTCTATAAGTTCTGTTGCAATTCTGTTTATGTTTGAAATGGATGTCAAGCCAGAGAGCAAACGGCAAACATCAACTTTGTGTCAGACTTTGTTGAACACCTGCTAAGATCAGTGAAATGACAAAAGAGATCTGCGGTGATGGTGGTCTGTGCCAGAGTGCATGTTTATAATGACTTTGACATTTCAAGGGGACGGAACTTCATATTGTAAGGATGGCAAGAGGTGTAGACGTCCTTTGACATACACAACGCAAGAAAAAGTAGACTTTTTTTTAGAAACATTTATGGGATTGTGCATTGTCAGTAAATACCCCAGGAACAGACCATTATCTATTCTGATTTCTGCTATGAGATAAGATTTTGAAGTAGTTGAGATGGGATGTTAGACGCAAAAAGATTTTGAAGTGGTTGAGAGGGGATGTTAGACGCAAAAGACCTGAAAAAGACTTTGGCATGATGGCAGTTGGATGTTCCAGCAGAACAATGTGCTTGTCCACAATGCATTAAAAACTCATAAGTTTTTTTGTCCATTAAGGCACCATGATTGTCACTCTCCATCCACTGTAGTCACCGGATTTGGTTCTCCTGTGAAATTTTATCTGATAGGCTGCAGATTTGATTCGGTGATAGCAATGCAGAATGAATCAGACAGTTTTGGGCAGCCTCACAGAAAATGACTTCCAGAAGGCCCGTGATTAGTGGCAGAAATGCATTGGAAATGACCTATTAATTCCCTTGGAGAGTATTTTGAAAGAGAAAGATGCAAAATCTAAATCACAGCGTGTTCAGCATTAACAGACATAGTTTGGGAACTTCTTGATACCGTCTTACATTTTGAAAAATTGAAACTGATGGACATATAGACATTTTCACTACTTCTTGCTGTTCTGAAACAGTGCATTTTGATCTTATGGCAAATGTTCATACAGTGTTTAAAGTATAACCAACCTGCATATGCTTAAATAATCCAGGAATGTTGGTATAGATCAGTATATTGTGTTCTCTGTGAATTCTAGTTCTTTTTGTGTGTGTGTGTGCTTTTTGTAATGATTACAGCCGAAATTACCATCTTTTAATTGCCAGAATATTGAATGAATTAAATAATTGTAAATTGATGTGAAGAGCTGGAATAAAATATGCTCTTCTGAGAATACATGACTTATTGCAGAGCATTTTATTGTTGCTGATTACCTAATGTTCATGATGGCAAATGAAGAATGGTTTTTTGCATCTATGTTCTCAAACAATAATTCTGATCAAGGGAGATTTGTTTTTGAATATAACTTTCATTGTGACTGCCTCATTTCAGTTCAGTAAGTACATAAGTATCATGTAACTGTGTAACATCTGAAGTCCAGTTTATGATGAGGACATAAAGGTAGAGACCAATGACATCATGCATGATGCATTTCAAAACCTGAGCTTGAGAAACTAGAATGCCCACAAAAGCATGTGAGTTGTGAGAAAATCCAGAAGACAAATATAGTGTGTGTTTTAAGTACACTGTATATCTCACAGATATATTCCAAAAATCAGTCCCATGAGTTTTTATTTATAGACACATGTATGTATCTAAATCTAATAAAAAAACCAAGACACTTTAGTGCCGAGAACCTGTCTCTTTCATGAAATAATCCAGATGCTGAAAAGCTGTACTTATCATCATATCTGTTCAAAGGCATATATCTCACTTGCATCAGACCCTTTTTGAATATTTACTCATAATCATTTTCTTACTTTTACTACATGACTGAACTTGATTTGTGTCTGAGACTGTCTCACATGTGATTTTTACTGATGTTTGAGGAATGAAGTTGCTTTATGAGAAGAAATGTTCAAGATTTTTTTTTTCCCCCACCATAATTACCAGTTAAAAAAAAAAAAAAATTGTTTTGGGTTATCACCATCTGTTTTTTGTTTTTTTTTTTGCTGTCATCTGTCCGTGTCCTGTTCTGAATTTTTAACCAATGAAAAATAAATATATGTACATTTCTTTTCCTACACACATTTTTCAGTTTAATTTATTTCGGTCTTGGGTGTCTCTGGTCAATGCATATATCCGTGCTATAAAGTGATTGTGATAAAGTAAATGTGTTTGTTGAGAGTCAACTGCTCTGGCCCCCGACCCATCATTAGCTCTTTTTAATGTTCTCAGTTTTTTGTATGAGATACAATGAAAAGCAAATGAATAGTTCTGATCTTGCTTACTGTCAGTTTTATCTATAGTGATCTCTTCCTCATGTGAGGTAATGCGTTTATTATACCACACAAATCTTTTATAATACCTCAAACTTTTCACCAAAATATATTAATTTTTCTGTTTCATAGTTTCATACTCCTGAATGGGAGAACGTTTCACAGATTATCTGCCTCTCCCAAAAGAGAGACTCGAATAAGGGGAGTTCCTTTTGACCAGCCCTGTTACTTCCAGTTGCCAGACAAAAGAGGTGTTGAACAAGCAGTGTAAAGAGGGAAAAATCCTTTACTTCTTGTCATTTGAAAGACTGACTGAAAAAAAAATTGATAAAATTATGACAATACATTCTCCTTGCATCATAATTTTTCTGGAATTTATCATGGAGTATGTTTCAAGTAAAGTGAGCAAAAGTGACTTTTTTCCTCTTTGCAGTGCTTGTTCAATCCCTCTTTTGTATGGTAAAGGGAAGTAATAGGACTGAGCACAATCTCTCATCTCAAATGCAAGATAGAATGAAAGCTTTTGTCACTCCAGACTACAGTATATTCAACGATAAAGAGCCTTTGCACTCGATACTACAATTTATTCCTACATCTACCTAGATTTCTGTCCTTATGCGTTAAGACAGATGATCAGATCTAATTGTATTGGCAATAGAAATGTCAGTATCTTAAACAGTGGAGAAATAATGCCTCCTTTTCTGTATTAATATCTTTACATCTTATTGCTGAATATCGTAAGTACAGTGTACATGTAGTATGTGAAAGCCAATAATGAATTTGTTGGTATACATCAAAAGGATGATATCATGTACATCTGTCCTGACAAGAGTTAAGACATCACCTGCGTTAGTATTCTGTGACACAGGAATACACAGAAAATAAGATGCGACAAACTACATGTGATTGACCCCAATCAGAAAGCAAAATTACAAACAGCTGTTCAAGTAGATGTTTCAATAGTCTTTATTGCACAAGTGTTGAGGCTCATCCATTCCATGATCATGTGACCTATCCTTCTCCTTATTTATTGCTTTACCACTTGTCCGCCATTACAATAAAAAAAAAATTAAAAAATAAAGGGGGTGGGGAAAAGAGAGAAGATGATGGTAGAAGAAATAATAAACAATTTAAATGAACTATTGGAGCCAAATCAAAGCCAAACATTACACATGTGTACTCAAAGCATTGCAAATATTGGGGCATAAAGTATCAAGTGCAATGCTAAATACAACACATTTGCAACTGTACCTGTATATAGATTAAACAGAAAAAAAAAAAAAGAAATTGTTTCAACTCATGCAAGACTGCCCATTTCCCATTGATTAGTCTTGATGATATTGATATATAATCCAACTTTGCTGTTAGGTATTTTCACTTTTTTGGGCCAAATTACTTCATACTTAGGAATAGTCCAAAGTTTTCTGTTTGTAGCATGTAAATTTCAGTGGTCCTGGCTCATTTCTGTGGCTGATGGTGATACGTCACGGGATAGGATAGACCAAGCCTTGAAACTTTCTACGTATGATGTATCAATGAGGCAGTTAGTGAAAATCTTGAAAAGGGAGTTATACAGCCAATTAGTTATTAGAATTTCTGTATACCTATGAAAGGATTTATGGACATCATAGCAATTAATAAAAGTGCTGATAACCTGGTAAAGGAATTTACAGTCACATATTACATTACATTATTTGTGAAAAAAAAAAACAAAAAAACTTATTGTTCAGTTATGATGCCACAACTTGATGCATTTTTTTGTTACTTATATAACAATTACACAAACTGACAATAACTGCTTGGATAGATCATGTATTAGCCCACACGTGTTTACTACTAAAAGAACATAAATCTTATGGAGTTGTTATCTATAAGTAGATATCATACAATTGGTAAATAACATTATTCATTACTGTCTGATCTCCCACATCTGCGCACCTCATATCTAAACCTGTCAGAGATTAACTAGTTTTCCTGTTTCACATCAAAGTGTGTACAAATTATCAGCGTCACAAGAAAAACACTTAGCCCTGCATTGCCTAAAATAAAGGTTTACCTTTACTTAAGTTCCACCTTTTCTTGAAAATTATCGAACAAATTCTTTATATATAAACACCAATGATCCAATGTTATATTCGCAGTTTTTTTTTTTTTTTATTTCTCTTGTACATATTTTGAGCAAATTTTCAATAAAACTTTTTGTCCCTCCTATAAAAAAAAAATGTCAGAAATAAGTGTCCTGCTTGTGACAGTGATGAATTATAAACTCTATGCATGGTGCAGTCACTCAATTGAGACACATTCCTCATGACTTAACTTCTGGTAGGAGAAATATCAGAAAAAAAACAAACAAAAAAACATGATGACTAGATTCTAGTACAAAATCATTACGAGTTCATTCAAATGCTAACAAATAAAAAATTATTGAAATGTAGCTATTTTCAAAACAAATAATGCAGTCTGTCACAAATCAAATGGGCAAGGAAAAAAAAAACAAAAACATCCATATGTAAAGAGAATTTTTTTTTGTTTGATTGCATTACTTCAAATTTTGACCTTGAGGTGTATTTCTCTTAGACGCAAAGTCCCAAACAAAGAAGCAAATGGCAAAAAAAAGGCTTGAAATAAATTAATATGTACAGTCATCTATATGATAAAGCAAAAATGACAAAATGAATTTTAAGAAAATGAAAAAAAAAAACAAAACATTTCAGCACTAAACTTCAAACGTTCTTGGGACAAGTGGTTAAGCAAAGCAAGAAAGTTTGGAATAGAGGTTACCATGACAATGATGATATCAACACTAACATTGTCTCCATCTCTGCTTTATGTGTACTGGATTGGCTGTTGCATCTCAGTCAGTGGTTTGCAAGCATGAATACTATACTATTCTAGTCTGCAGGCTTTTAGATCATTTCAACTTCTGGGCTGAGAATGGCAAGGAAAGAAATTTTTTAGCAAGATCTTGGCATATTTTTAGGGAGTGAATAGAAGCACTGCTACAAACTACATACTCCAAATTTGACATTTAGCATATCTTCCTGTCTGATTGATTCCACGACGACATACTGTTGTAATTTCCTTATTACTTTAAGGCTATTCTAGGACAAATTCAAAACAATTCTGGAGTGCAGAGTATCTTAAAGAGGGGATGACACTTCAGTGTCAAAGACAAAAGTGAGGTAGCTAAAGTAGAGGGTTAAAGAGTGAGTGATAAGGGAGCTTTGTTCTGATGCCCAGCATCATGTTCATGCAGTCAGACATTGAGGTCAGTGTCAACATCTGCAGACAAAGGCTGTCCTTGTTTCGGTGGGACAGGACCATCTGAAACAGTACTGCTCAACTACACTCAAGGGAAGCTCTGTTATTATCCTCTGAAGTTTGAATTCTTCTCTTAATTCTCAAATTAGTCTTTACAACTTTTCTAGTGAAACTGTAAATGTTATACCAGTAAAGTAGCTTGCAGTGTGTGTCATTCCCACCGAGATGCAAGCAGCCAATGTGGACAATGTATACAGCAGCTTCATAGGCAGGGGAAGAGAAAAAAAAAAGGGGGGGAGTGGAACGAAAACGAAACAAGTGTGAGCTTCTGTAATGACAGATGCAAGATAACAATATTCTTACATTGAATCTCCACGATGTTACATTACACATGTTGGGAAAATTCAGGCAGGTGTTAACTTTGCCATGATACAACTGTAGAACATAAGCTCACACAAAACATAATTTAGTGGAATTTTTTTTTCTTCTCCTGTTGGAGACTGACTGTCTTAGGAGATTTGAGTGCTCTCAATGCTGAAACTACCACAACACATGCAAATCACCTGCAATTCCCCTTGAGAGACATTATTATGATTACTTCCCTGTCACGGCGAAAAAAAAGTATCGTATACCCAAATCTTTGTTAACAGGTTCATCATGAAATATAGCTGCATTATCTATATTTATCCTCATCCCGGGACTTCCTAAGCTCTTCCTTCTCCAGACATATCAGTCTCCAACAGAGCTCAGTTTGCATATGATATTTATGAAAATACAGCTCTTGAAAAGCCCATGTAACAAAACATGATGAGGTCACATTTGCAAAGAAAAGGTTAAAATTTACACAAAATTGGACAAAAACATAATATACTAGAAAAAGCCACGCACAGTCTCGATTGCTAGGTATATACAGGCATATCAGCGACACAGTGATGAAAGCATTGCTTTAACCTGATGACTGAATGTGAATATATGAGTGGTGTGAATGGACTATCAGTGACTGTAAAAGCATACATTATTCACTGTCAATGTTTAGTCAAAACAAGGAACTATTGCTTTTCTCTATGAATTCTCTCTAATAATGCAGGATATTTGTTGCCCCTAGAACTGACAAAATTATATTTTAAATTTTATTCTTTCCTGTCATATATTCAAGTGAAGCCAAAGTAAACTTTGAGATAATATGGCAGGCATTAACTTCCTGAATAAATTTACCATTGTAATGAGCCAGGGTAATGTCTACCGAGGCATTGATAAACATAGGGATTATTTATGTGGTTAACTACACTGAAACTCACATTTTGCCTGTGTCAAATATAAAACATCCCTCTGATGTGAATACAATTAAAGAGTGTCACTTTTTCAACCCCATTGCTTGCTTCACTTGGTCAGTGGCCATTTGAAACAATGGGTTATAGAATTAACTCGAGACTCTACATCCCACATTTCGATACACTAATACTTAAAAGTTCCAACTGCCCACAGTCTTGGAGAAAAAAACAAAAAACAACAACAAAAAAAAAACAATAAGATGAAGCCGATACACAGCATAATAAAAATGGCCACTATTGGCATGATGATATTGATATTAACTGGAAAAATTAAGCACCAACAGCCACTGATGGATACATAGCTCTCTCTTTCTTAATCACTGATCAGATCCACAGGCCCAAGCAATGATATGATAAGAGGATTACAAATAAGATATCTACTGGACTGTACAGAATTAGCCATGATGAGAACAACTTGAGTTTGAAGGACACTGATGAGTTCACCAACAAGTACCACAACAAGGAATAGGAAAAGAGAAGAAAAACTCTGTACATTTACATGTATTAAACTTCGGACTTATTTCCACCTCTGAGTTGACATGTGAGCAAACAGAAGATGAACTGATGCAAGGCAACACCCAGCATTATAGTATACATGAACAATCATCTTTTGATTCCTACCAATGCAAAGGGCATCTGTGACATATGTAAACATGAGTAAAGCCCTGAGAGCAACAACGTGTCAAAAGTCTGTCTTCACCTGCATAATTATACTGAAATGTTAAGACAACCAACAGGTTTCTGTATAAAACAGTTTTCCACAGAGTTCTCAGTTCAATTCTAGAAGATTATTAAGTAAGGTGTTGCCTTATATCAATAAACCACTGTTCACACATGGGACAGGCTTGGTGAAACAGGGAGCATAATGAGTGCAACGAGTGCAACTTGATTTTAAATCTCACACGTGGGTAGCAAGGGATGTGGCATTAATAAACATTTATGAAAAGCTTGTAATCTCTCGCAGCTGATTTGATGGTTGACAATTACAATATTTAGAATCAGGAATTTTCATGATGGTACAAAGTTAAAGATTATATTACACAAAAACTTTTGTCAGTCTTTGTTCTTCTTTTTTTTTTTTTTTTAAATGAAGCACAAAAAAAAAAACAAACCCCAAACCCAAAACAAAAAATGAATTATGAATGGCTTGTAATTTAACAATAAATACTTGTATTTCAGAAATCAATTTTTTTTCAGTTCTCGACAATATGGCTACTATTAATATATGCCTGGGTGGAAATCATTCATGTTGTATCCAACATCCATAGGACATTTCTTATAAATAAAAAATGAGCCTGTTCCATTCATATGTTCACTAAAAAAAAATTTAAAAAATTCCACTTCCCCTATTCCTAAATATCTGTCAGTGCTAAAATGTTTTTGATAGCAATGAATATAAGAATGAATATTCCATCTTGCAATTGAGACAAAAATTTCTCCAAATTCTGAAAGCCAATCTTGAAAAGGGAGCAATGCCTCAATAAACAAACTATATCTGAACTATTGCCAAGACATTAACAATCATGTCTTGCCTCATGTGAGTGACACATTGCTTCACAGCCTTTTTTTTTTCTGAAGTCAGTGATAATTCTAGCAGGCATTTCGAACATTCAATAACTGAACTGCACTTCTATTTTCATTTCATCTGATCTGCACTTTAAATCTTGTTTGCCACACCCTGAAATCATTAGAGAATCTACTATGTTTGTGAAATATATTCTCATCATGGTTCATTTCATACATAAACAAGCAAAACGTATAAAATGATGACTAATAAAAACAAAGCAAATATGCCCATGACCTAAGACAAATTCTTTTTGGCAAATTGTTCTGACTTGTTTGCATGTGAAATTAAGTATCTGATGTACATCTCCATATTGGACAAGTCAATAAATGCAAACAATTTTTCACAAAGGACGATGCAGCTTGAAAATTATTGTGAAAGTGTATGTTGGCCTAACAGTGCCCATCATGTGAGTATTTGTGCAGCTACATATGATTGAACTTAATTTTTATACAATCCTACAAGGGTAAATAAAAGAAAAAAAAATTAAATTATGAAACATTACTCATTCTTTTCTACATGCACTCATCATCAATTATACACAACATAGCTTTTATAATTAGCAAAATTCATAGATCAACTATGGAAATAACTAAAGAATCACTTGCAAAGAAATAAATACCACTCCATAAGAGGGGAAAAAGGAGAACAAAACTACCATAGAAGTCCCAGTCTGATAAATACTGGCACACGCTAACATAGGTCAAGCAACAATACTCCTTGAGATAAACATCTATGTACAATAAAAGAGTCAGCCAATCGCTCCATAATAATAACAACAATAATAATAACAGTAAAAAATATAATCTCCCACAAGAACTGAGAAACGTATTTCTTCTGCACATATCAGTATCACACACTATTCCTCATCACACGAGCGAGCACTGCATGCACTGAGCCGGGCCTAATTAAGCTCACAGTCAGGCAATGAGTGAAATCAAATGGTCACAGGTAATACAGATACAACTTACAACTAACAAGGGAGACTGGGATGCTTGAAGCAAAGTTAGATCAATGACTGGATGAACACCACCATACCTATCACACATGGTAGATTTGGCAGTCATGTCAAGGACAAATCATGTGGGGGGTGAAAGACCATTATGTTAAATGAGAAGAAATCGAGAGAAAGAAAGAGAGAGAGAGAGAAAAAAAGGATGTTTTTGAGTCTGGATTAATGAATTGTTGTATGATGCCTGGTGATGAAAAGGATGAAGAAAATGTGGATGAAAGGAAGCCCAAGGCCCATGGTATGTCATCAGACTGAACTAGACTGTTCATGGCCACAGAAAGCTGTAACAGAAAGGTGATCATGTGCTCACACTTTTGCTCAAATATCCTTCAGCTCAAAAAGCCATATGCTGTAAGCCCCATTCTATTTATACAAGGCAAATTTAACAGGGGGGGGGTTCTAAAAAAAATCACCTACTTATATAAGTAAATGCCATCACCATTTTGAAAATCTTAAATATCACACTACTATTTGTTAACAGGCTGAAAATTACATGAAGGTCATCACTCATCTCCTTAATTAATCATGAACTGACACTCTGTGCTAAAACAAGACTGGTTTTTTTTTTTTCTTCAAAAAAGTTTTACTGCATTCAATTTAGAATGCATTATAATTTATACTTCAATTCATAGTCTGATCTGCTCTTTCCTCTTAACACTACCTTGTAAATATTTCACATAAGTAAAGATTTCACACAAAGTTCACAACTGTGTTGGAACGTTATCAAAAACTAATGCAAATTCTCTGAATTACATCAGCATTCTTGATGTATAATTGAATAACCTGTAGAATGACTTTTGACAAGATACAACTTCATACGGACTACAAAAGTTTAATTGTATCCTTGTGCTGATTGTAAATATAATAGTATGTCAATTTCACAGAAAATTATTATCTTCCAGACATTTTTTCTTTTCAGGTCTACTTTCCAGAAAACTCATTTGCCTGTGTGACTATAATGTTAACGTATGTATTGTATATATATGTATGTCGATATATTTATTACATATATTCAACTTAAAATAGGGAAATCTTTGATGCATCCCAAGGAATAGCACTAGATATATAAGAAGATGAAAACAGCAATAAAAGAAAAGTGGATTAGCGCTATGTACAAGTGAAACAGGCCCAGACATGGGTTATGACACTGTGGCAAGTTTGGGATGTCTCAAATATCAGGAAACTACAAGATGGGATTATCAGGAATATGCGCTTGTCAATTCTTAACAGGGAGGTCAAAACACTGTGCTGACTGTCAATCATCTAGAGAATAATAGATATATCTATTCATGTAGGACAAGCAAATTCTGTCACTATCTACAGAAGCTTATGATGATCACACTTCCTATTCTGTCACTTTGTCATAACCATAGTCCAGCTTGACTCCATATATCTTCTTGACCAGATAGATAAGAAAAAAAATCAACCACAAATTATGTCTAGTTCTGTGAGATCTCTGGCTCTTCACAGGAAAAAACAGTCTGGGGAACCTTACCAAAAAGAAAAAAGAGAGGGGGGGGGGGGTGTGTGTGTGTGTAAAAGACCAGGTGTTTGGTTCAATTATGACTGAGTGATACATACAAAAAAAAAAAAAAAAAATTCTTTTTTGTTTTGTATTGTTTGAAAATACCCCTGTTGTGTATGAACACAGCTGGCCAAAATGCCCCATATGAGACTACCTGGTGGGTAATTGTGGTATCAAATGTCAATACTTTGGTGACTATTTTAGGACTTAACAGTTTGTATCTCACATGGCTGATATGAATTCCCTCAATCTAACATGCTCAGCACAAACTAATCTTTATAAAGAAAAAAACACTGCAAAGACAGTCCTTTTTATCCAGGCTTTATCTCTTCACAACTTAGAGGTTGCTCTGAGATTTTGTTACATATGTAATGTCAGTTCACTGCTTACTACTTCACTGATACCGAAATTTATGGTAATCTTGAATGTCAACGTTATGAGGCTAAAAAAAAAAGTTGATAATAAATCACCACATTCAATGATGTGCTTTTCATGACCTGAATTTTGTCAAGAACATCAGAAAACTGCAAAGCCAATATACTTACAGCTCAGCACAAAAAAAAAAAAAAAAGACATTTCACTGGTAATTTAACATTTCAAAGGATGTCACAGAACTGCCTGCTTGGAATGAGATAATCTTAGCTGTGAGCTTAGAAAATTGAAACTCAAATCACAGAAAACTCATCTACTAAGCACAATGTTTCTACATGCCCTAAACAGCCATGCTTTAAAAAAAAAAAAAATGTTATATCCTTCAATCAGTGGCGCTAAATGTTTGGAATAAAAAAAAAAAAATATTACCATAAATGTAGCCATCGAAATACTTTCATTTAATCTTGATTCCTAACATGACCAGTTCCACTTAAGTGATAACCATATGACAATCAAATTCATGAACACTGTAATAACTCTTACAGTTTTCTTGTACTCTTTAAGGATTGCTGCTGATAGTGTTCTCTTTATTAAAAAAAAAAAAAAACTACATGCATTCACAACTGTCTACGGAAATGAAGAGCATGTTTGGAAATAAAGTATTACTTCTTAACATGGATAAAGGGAATAGGACAAGGATTAGAATCTCTAGTTTTGCCCATATAGACCTATAAATGAATAAAAAATTGCAAAATGAAAAAAAAAAAAAGGAAGAAGGAAGCTGGCATTTACATTTTTATAATCACTGAAAATGAGCTTGTATGTGTGTGTATATGTGCAATGTGACATAGTCAATTTTTCCCATAACAAATGACCACAGGAAAGTTAAGGGGATGAAACGAAACGAAGACATCAAGATGCTGGTCCCTGTGAATCTGTTGATGTATTGTTCTCAGACACTTTTTTCCCTCTGGTCATACGTTCTAGTTCCGCAGCCGCATCTCTTGTCACTGCAGCTTTATCTGTTCAATAAAAAAAAGTGTAACACTTTGTTTGCATTCTGTCTGAACCCGGCAGTATTTCATGTACGATGGCCATGTGGAATATCTGAAAGGATGTTCACCATCTATCTATCTATCCGGTGGTGAAAAAAAAAGTAGGTTGATAGTTGCCCCTGAAGCATTATTTCATTGTATTCCAACAGACGATAACTGTTCAGTCGCATGATTCAATGGCAAATCAACAGCCTGGTGTGTTGGCCATATAACAATAGCAATTCAAGACAGAGACTAACAGTTCTCTATGTAATAATTAGTCATGTCAAGTCCTTTTTTTTGGCATTAAGGGAAATAAATGTTTCAATGGCAACTGTTGACCTACTTTTGCATTACTCTGTCTTCCTCTTGATAACAAACAGAAAAAGACTTAACTGAGCATTTTAACAACAGAAAAAGTGATTCACAGCTTGTCTGTGTACAATAAAAATCAAAACTGGAGAATCTAGTCTTGGATTATTGAAATGAAACCCAGATCCAGTACATTCTTCTCATCTTTTGTTTGAAATCATGACAACCACTATTATCAAAGATATAGGATACTTACTTGGCCCTGGTTGTCCCGGTGTTTTGCTTAATAAACTGTTGAAAAAGTTGGCCAGCATGCCCTCAGTGGTTCCTGGAGCTTGTGGCTTGCCATCCTGGGAACATAAACACATTCAAGTATTACCCTTTCATTTTTCAGTACAACTCCTAACTTCATCAAAGAAGGGTTAAAAAAAAAAAAAAAAAAAAAAGACAACAGCAATCACTCCAAATTTCACAGCAAATCATGTAATCCACATTGTAAATGCATCAAAAGTAAAAAGTACCCTGAAAGTATCAGTAGAGATTAACAAAAAATCAGGGTTTTATATAATGACACTGATAGTTACTTTATAGAAACAACCATTTATAGCATTTGGAAATAAAATTTCAGTATATCGTATACCTTTTGAAAATGGAATTCAAATGCTTTTTTTTTTCCCCTCAAATCAGATAGGCCCTTTTAAACTTCTATAAATTATAGATTTCTTAATACCTTTACTCCTAAATTTAACTTGTTACAGAGGATAATGAAACTTCAACCCATCTAGACAGAACCACTATCTATAACAAATATCATTCTATCTATAACAAATATCATTTTCAGTCCTGAAAACTCTCAGCATGCCAGTGACAACGTAAAGCCGAGTAATGACAACAGCAGCAACTGCCATCTACATCACTATCAACAATAGTATGTGTTACTGCCTCTCTTTCATGAGTACCACTGTTGATTTGGCTTACCTTTCCTCGTAAAGGTGTTCCCGTTTGAACAGGAGCTGGAGATCTGTCTGGAGTTCTTTGAACAGCCTGCCTTTGTTGTCTTTGAGGTGATGGCTCCTACTCAACAGATGAAAAATAAGTTTTTTTTTTCAATGAAAAACAAACAAACAAACAAACAAACATGAATGGAAGTCCAATGTGCCACATTTGATTTCTTCAGAATTAAAAACATTTAACATTTCATGCAAAGAAAGGTGACTATATGCCACAACAGGAAGCTATATAGAGCTTTTACATAGTTTACTTCATATGCAATACAGACACTCCTCTCACTCCAATTTCATAAAACTCAATACAATATGCAAAAAGTAAATAAAAAGTCACTGTAGATGTTGCAGGTTAAAAAAAAAAAAATCCACTTCACTCTTGCATTTTTTTTTTACAGAAGGATCAACAAAAAAAAAGTGATGTGCAAACTTTATCCTGCCACAGTCTATATGCAAGCGAGGTTAAAACCTATGAGTACCGTCTTCGACTATTAGTATATAGAATTTGAAATTTTCAAGCAAGGGGAGGATGAAATGGACCTAATTTTCTTGTGATGATGACAATAAGTATCTTCTTGATGACAACAACTGCATAAACTTAGTCACGCGTGATCACTTAATATGTCATCAAAATTTACAATATCATCTTACTTTTTCCATACCTGCTATGGTCATTGTGACTTTATACTTAAATGTTTGTGTGTTGTACACCACAACTTCTGATTCATATTTTCCTCTTTTTGAGATTTGGAATACAAAATCACATTGTTGGTGAAATAAAAACAATGCTCTGAAATTTTTTTTGGGCCTGAAATTTTTTTTTGCTTTAGATTTCTCTTAACACTTAACATAGGGAGATGAGGAAAGAACATAATGATAATATATTGTATGACCAGTTGAAAGGAGTCTGATGCCATACCGTTCCTGTCTAGTTTTTGGTGCCACTGGAGAGAGAACTGAGTTGGCTTTACTGTGTTGAAAAAATAGGTTTCTGTGCAAAGACATTCATCTTCAAAGTTAGCTACTATAGCTGCCTGCTTAATGCAATTTTGTTTTCTAACAAAATCCTCTTTCACATTTCATCTGCATGTATGACATGTAGTGATGACAATGCCCAGTGATCATTATCCAGTGATATTATCTAAACTAGTAGAGCTAAGAAAGATAGTCTATGAAACAAGCTACTCACTGCTGGGGAACTTCCTGGGGCTGGCTGTTTGGCGAGCTGGGATTGCATTTTCATGAGGAAAACTTGCTCATCCTCTGCAACAACTTCAGCATCCCTCTGGATCACCTGAGAAATAGAAGAGCATGCACTATATAGACAAAAAAAAAATTGATTTTTTTAAGAACTGAAATCTATTCACAAATAATTTCAAGTAAAACTACTTTTTCTAAAACTGGTTTAATCCCTTCATAACACCAGGTCGGTTCATTTTTTTTTCCCTAATTGAGCCTTGTTTCCTATAGAGTCTCCCATAATGAGCACAGCACATGAGATATTACAATACTAATTATCACGGTTCAGGCTGCTGAATTAGGCCTGACAAATGGCCCAGCAGCATATGGTCACTTTTACTGCATAAGGTAAAATGCTAAACTGCATTTGTAACATGGGTCACAAAGAGTTAATATGCACATGAATCTTCAGTAATCCTTCTGACTGATAAATAATTATATATATATACTTTCTTCCTGGATCCCTACAGAGAATATGATATTACTATCAACTGTGAAAGTCTGACCTAAAAAATTCTCTTTATATGTGGTTTAGATTTTCTACTCATTCATCCACCAATTCTAGGCCCTTTGATATGCCTAAAAATGCTTCAGTATTATATCACTCTCATTTACCTTCCTTGTTGCAGGTTTTGTGATGACATCTTCAAATGGATCATCAGGTTTCATTGTGGTCATGTTCTCGTAAAGTATGCTGATTTTCTTGTCATTATCCCATCCTGATGGCCTGATGAATCAAAGGAAATGGGACATTTTAAATCATATAATTTCATAATCACATGGAAAATAATGACAATACTTTTCAGTCACATATACCTGAGGCTTTTAACTCACTGACTTGAAAGAAAAACCTGAGAAAAATACTTCCCTTGATTTCCATGAGCTCACATGTATTTCAATTTCACAACTTTATTTTGCTACAATACTTGAGTGTCTTTTCATAAATGTCATGTATCTCCTTGCATACGAAATAAATATTGTTGCCTTGTCGTAAATATCTTTGCAAAATTTTACAGTACTGTTGCTATAGTATGCATCAGAAGGGTTAAATTTTGTAGATTTGTGGTTGCCGGGTTGTCTAGGCCTTCATGTAGAGCTAATGAATCCTAAGGTTACACTTTATGTGATTTCAGTTTTGACAAACTATATCATGCCTAATCTATGATAATGCTGTAAAACATTGATAATGCTGTAAAGCATTTCCTTAACTTCTCATGTACTGAGAAAAAAAATATTTATAACACAGCCATTATTAATGCATAACGGAAGACTATCTCACAGATCATATGCAAATGAATAACTCTCCCAAAACAGGGATCTGGTCAACTTTGACCCGGTCTTTTTAATTCCCTTTGTCTGACAAAAGAGATGATGACCAAACAGTGTAAAGAGGAAAAATTGCTTTAATTCCTGTCATTCGAAAGATGGTCTATGTTTCAAGCAAAGGGTGCAAAAGTGATTTTTTGTCCCCCTCTCTTAACACTGCTTGTTTACTCCCTTTTTTGTCACGTAAACTGAATAGGACTAAGCACATTGATCTTCCATTGTATGTATGCTGGTTATGACAGCCTGGAGAACTTACACAAACACAGACTCTTTGTCCACCACCAGAGCAGGAGATGTGAAAGGAAAGCCATATATTCTGTGAATTAAGTATCTGTACAGCAAATCACAGTTTCTCTCATCCTTGACGGATGTGTAAAACATGGCAGCACCAACTGTCACATTTCGTTAAGGACATAACTGCAGGGGGAATGCAAATCATGCAAGAAGAGAGCCAGTAAAATTTGTTGCCAGAAAACAGCAATTTGTCATTTTTTGATGATGAATCACATTTTCAATCCTAACAATGATCCACTGATGTTTTCAATATGGTTGAAAATTCAGTGAACCACTTGCAAAGAAGTAATAAACAGATTGGAGCAAAAAAACAAATACTTCTGCCATCATTTCTTAAGACTTATGAAGCATTAACTAAAATACAGCGCAAACAAATATCAATTCTACCATCATTTAATAAGACTGTGGATAATTTTAAGAAAACAAATGCTAAAATATGAATGCTAAAATAAACAATCTAATAAAGACTAAGAGCACACAATAATTGTGAACATAGTTAATTCACATCACATAACTCAATGGTATTTCCAAACTGGTTCGTGAATGAATTTGAATGATTCATAGAAAACACATTAACAACAACAAAAAATTTGCTGAAACTATCTGACAAACTATGTTCATAAAGAGCAAATTTTACAAATAATCAGAATCTAATGAATGGGAAAAAGTGAACATATGACTGATCAATGAGTGCTATTTATAGAAATCTGCACAATTTTGAAAAGGATACACTTCAAACAAAATTTCCTAATCTGTTGTTGAATATAGTCTAAGTGTTCATCTTTAAAGTCTAGTTCTTTTTCCAACATGGAGATTGCGTCACTCTGAAACAAAGAAAGAAGTATAACAAACTATAGTTATATCATCTTTATGAAAACTCACATATTGTCATGTTCATTACCATTGGTGAAATATTTAAAATATTCTTACCCAACAACCATCACTTTCAGAATTCATGTTTTCACAACTAACAAACATTGAATTCCATTATTTCTGTAGATTTACATGACAATACACATGATAATGATGTATTTCTAGGGTACATTTTCCCTTCAAAATAGCATCGGGTTTTGTCACCTCATTTTTCCTCTATCGAGAGGACAGAAAAATAATTTTCTCAAAAAAAAAAAAAAAAAAAACACTGATCAATATCTAAAATGCAGGGAATCTTAAGGTGTCCATTTCTTATTTCATACCTAACTTATGGAATACTTCTACTCTGCAGATGAGTTTCAACTAAAGTGTGATAAAACCAAATAAACAAAGTCAGCAGTCAAACAGAGTTCCAATAAGTAAAACAGATCTAAACTGTACTCATTTCTTTGTCCATTGACACCAATGACCTTTTACTTCTATAATTTTATTTGACAGCTGACATATTCTACATAATTCTGCAACAACAAATGATAGTTATAATTTGCTCACCTTGGTTACAACTACAACTATAGGGATGCCTAGATTGCGTGACAGTGTAAATTCGCCCAAGGGCAGAGTACTCTCCTCCTCTGAGCTTGAGGCTGGAGGATGAAGTGGGTTTATGTCTCCCCTTGGTGGTCCCTGAGTAGCGATCGGGCCATCACCAGGTTCTGTGTAAGCTTGATAAACCCGCACCACTGAAATATTCAAATACAGCCATATCAGTGATGATAACAGAAAATTGTTAAAAAAGAGGAAAATTTTTCGTCAACTCAAAACGTATAAGAAAACAGTCCTCACCCCTCTCCAATCCATATGAAAGCCTATCGGATAAAAAAGAAAGTCTTATTTTGATATTAAACTATTTAAAAAAAAGTTTCATTTTACCTCTGAACAAGTGCTGGGGGGCATAGTGGAAGGGAGGCAGGGTAGGTTGCGATGCCTACTGTTATCCAGGAGAAAAAGAGGAAACTAACTGATTGAAGGAAACAAAAAAAAAGAGGATTTCCGCCAACTGGCGGAAAATTATCGTCACTGACATAATTTATGTTTCAGGGCCAGTCGAAATGAGACATAAGTTGCTGGGCTAGAACCGAGAATATGGCTTTGATTGTGATGAGGGGGAGTCAGACACTGGATTTCTTTTTTTTTTTTTTTTTCAGAAATCAAAAGTGCATTTATTTCTGAACAAGATAGTAATGGTCTTACCCTCCATCTATAAATACAAGTTCATAAATACAGTTGTTTTTCTGTGTTTTTTTTGTGAGGCAGACATGTAGATAAATATGTATTTGAATGTACATTAAACTCAATTTCTCAGAATTTGTCATTGCTGGGGGGTGCCCTAAGGGCTTGAAATAAGCTTTCACATGATATCAAAAACCCATATATGTGTGTACATTTTTTTCTCAAAATTAGAATATTCATCCCCTTTGTGACTGACTGAACCCAGGAACTTTTGAATCTGAGTCTGATGGTCTAACCACTCGGCCACCAACATCATCACAATGGACTTAAAGTGATGACAATTTTCTTGAAGACAAAAAATTCAGCCAGGATATTGAATCAGATGCCATGTCTTGTTTAGCCTTTCATTACTCCTGTTCTATGTTAGAAATTATATGCTAAAATTGCACTGTAACCTTGCTGGAAGTGCCCTGTTTAGGGGGGGGGGGGGGGTCCTGGAGGTGATTTTTTTTCTTCCTAAAGTTAGGTTATTTTCACCTTTTCCATCGTATTCAGCATGTTCAAATTAGAG
>JBCAUA010000021.1:498332-510831 GCA_038406235.1 Peronia verruculata | reverse complement strand
AGATAGATAGATAGATAGATAGATAGATAGATAGATAGATAGATAGATAGATACATACATACATAGATACATAGATATGCGTAAAAAGAAACAAGTTCCACACGCTGCCGCAAACAGACAGATAGATAGAGGCATAGAATAAAATTAAAAAAAAAAAAAAGTTCCATATGCAGCCCGAGCAGAGGCAACACAAAAGAGGAAGAGGCACGGTAGATGTGGACGGCATCGCTTCTGCAGACCAGCAGATGGTGCCAAAGATATACAGTGTCAAAGTGTTCTTTGTGCTAAAATGTTTCAAGAGAGAGAGAGAGAGAGAGAGAGCGAGAGCGAATAAACTGACAGAGGGATGAGAGGGCGGGGGGGGGGGGGGGGTTCTTTCCTCCCCAAAAAGGGGAAAAGCGATTCTTATCCTTGTATACACCTCTCAAAAAATCATTCTGCAAGCTCTGTTGAGACCGATGAAAGAGATGATGATTCCCAAACCGTGTGACGTTTCGGTTAACCTCCACCAAGGCAAGCGTGAGATATGTACCGCGTAATTGTGATTTTTTCAGTACTGTTCATGAAACACAGCCATTAACTGCTTCGTGGCCAGGCAAAAATCGAACACGGCGAGACATTGCATCGAACCTACCATCTGCGAATTGTGCAAAAAAAATGTTATAGTGCCGGAGGTGTGAAACATCGTCGAGTAATTTTATGAAATTACTCACGACGATCGGTAAGAATTGAAGTACACTAGGGCCTAGTTTCTTGTGGTATTTGAATATCTTCCCGATGTACGCACAGTTACATTTCATATTGAAAGCGGTCAAGTTTTAAACTGATGCATTTATGCAGCGGACAGAGAAATAGGGGTAGACCACGAACAACTCGGAGAAGACACACGGAGGATAATTTGAAGACAGGAGGGCTACATTGGAAAGATGCAGCGAGAAGTGCCCAGTATAGAAAAAAGAGGCATTCTGTTGTTCGTGGCCTATCCTGATACAGGGTGAAAAAGGCGATGATGATGATGATGATGATGATTGATGCAGCTACCGATATTCAATTTTGTCAATAGCACTGTCTATAAGTACACGATTTATTGGCTTTTACAGTGTGATATCCTGCCCACAATAAATTGTTTGGCTGGTGAATCAGAAACGCAGGAATTATGCGCTTCTGCATTGTAATGGAAACTACATTTTTCGTACACAACAAGATGAACGCACTGTAACAAAATGCCCTTCTCAGCACAGTTTAATAATTCCCCGTTTTCGTCAAATACAACCTTAGACAAATTAAAAGACACTAAAAAAGACACTGTAAGTAGCAGATTGAGAGTTAATCGCTCACCATAATAATAATAATAATGTCTGTTGCCCTGAGGAAGGACAAATTTGTTTGAAAATTTGGGATTTCATTTTTAACATCAAGCTGAAGTTTTAATTGTTTGATTAGTTGCCGGTTGGACAGTCCTTCTCTATTTCATAAAATCATAATAGTGTCTGTTTTGACAGTAATACTGCGAGAATGTCGTGGACCACATCGGGCCCATGATACCTTGAGTGAGGATTAAGGAAAACAGGGGAGGGGAGGGGGTACGGTCAATTATTGCTGGTTGGCTATGAAAACTATGCTGCATTTTCCAGCCGATCAATGAACATTGTGTACGTGACTAAACATCGCTGCTGGTTCCTAACCTAACCAAACCATATTGATTTGTATCCCATTCTGTCTGGTCTGCGCAGCCGCTTAATATAAACAAATACATGTATGTCCAACCACCACCTTGGGCAGTCATGTTTCGATGGTTTGTTTGGCATTGATTGTCTCCACACTGCATCCCCCCCCCCCCCCGCCCCCAAAGATTCATGGTTATGGCTATTATAAGCTTTTCAACCTCCTGTAGTGGTGGTTATCTCAGCTGTCCACAACCGTGATAAAAAAATAACACTGTTGTGTTATGTGGATTGTGTTTACCTACAGAGTAAAAGATCCTTTACAACTTATCTCCAAATAAACGAGGTAGGCTGGGTGAAAATTTACGTTCACGAGTGTGTGGAAGATAATCCTGCCGATTCTGCATTTTTTCATAAGACATAGAGATGTATGTTATCTGATCATTTCGAGCTCTTCGTAAACAAATGAAACTCAATATTGGAGACGCTCTATGTTTGTCTGCTTGTTTTGGTTGTAACAATATTAACATGTTCAAATAGTTGTTTTTTTTTTTTCTTTTCTTTCTCAGTTTAGGACAAATGAAAACAAAAACTACATACAAACAGGATTGGGGTAGATCCAAGTGTTATTATTATTATTATTAGTTTTTTCTAAATTCAAAATGTTGCTTCAGATTAGAACCAAACAGTAAAATGCTCAGAATCTCTGCCAACTGAATCATGTACACCTAAGGACAGCTAGTGGCAAAATTATATCCAAATATTTGCTGTTACGTAAGTTTGTACTTGGCTGACTAATTACTGTCATTCTTGCAGTTGGTCATGTTTCCATAATACACTGTAGGCCTCGAATGTTGGCCTTTCTGGTAATGTCTTCTTTCATTCCTTAACGTCCCCCATCTCTCATATCCCCTTTCTTGTGCCCCTCCCACCCCCCCCCACCCCCATTTCGTATGTTGTATGTCCCTCTGTTCTATCCCCTCCCTCTCCGTTACTGCTTCTCTCGTGTTTCTTCTTCTATTCTCTCGCACTCTTATGCCTTCTCTCATCCGATGTCAACTTTCCTCTCTCCCACTCTAATTAAAATAATAATAATAATAAAAATCACCTTTCCCTGTCTTAGGCCCCCTCTCTTTCTCTTTCATTTCTCTCTGTTATATCTCCCTCATTCCTCCATCCAATGTCCCTCCACCCATGGTTCTTCACCCTCTCTTTTTCTAATGATCCTCTCTCTCTCTCTCTCTACCTCTTATGTATCCCCTTATGTCTGTTCTTCCACTGTCCCTTCACTTATAGTATCCGTGCCTCTCTCATATGCTCCTATCCTAGATCCCTTTCTCTCTTCCCTCCCCCCCCCCCCCTATTTCAAATCCTACCTTCCCTTATCTCCTCGTTTCCTCCTAGAACCCTCCCTAAGATCCTCTCTTTCATGTCCCTCCCCCTTTTCTCTCTCTCTCTCTCTCTGATGTCCCTGTCTCCCTCATCCCAAGTAAAGTGTATAATAATATTCCCCTCCCCCAAATGCAGTCAATCTAATCCAAATGAGAGTTAGCCCAAGGTGTGGATGGGCGGATGGATGCATCGAACTTTTGTTACTAGTTTGTCATAATACATTCCATGCCTGAACCCTTAGGAGACATGAAATATAATTAGCATCCCTAATGGTGTCCACTATTAATGTCTGAGGCAAATCAAAAGTTAGGCGACCTTAGCTCAGAGCAGACCTATAATAGATGCGAACAGCGCCTTTCACATTGCTTTATAGAAACTGATGATCCTCAAACAATACGATGCTCCACCCATTCCCCAGTTTTTCACGTCTTTCATTGGGAGTCTTTACTGCTAATGTATAATTTCTCTGTGTGTATTTTATGAGACTGTGTCGGGAGGTCGTGATCCCTTGACCATTGTGCTTACGTCATCACTTTCAACACTTTAAAGAGGTTACAGAATTGGTTTTCTTTGTACCTTGAATCATATAAGTTCACTATTTGATAAAAAAAAAAAAATATATATATATATATATATATAAATAAAATACATCAATAACCTCGTGTGAACGTGATAGAGGAGAAACGAAATTATCAGTTTAAAATCAACAGTTGCTGAATGAGATGATGGATGTAAACAGACAAAAAGGGGTCATGATCTGTCACACTCTCATAATACATCATCTGTATTTATATAAGTAATTACAGACTTGAAATATCAATGATTCCTGCATTGTTCTGCATACAATCTCTGAATAGCACTTATAAACATGAACGAAACATAGTGAAGTTACAAACACTTTTGACAAACTGCAGCTGTTCATTTCAATGAATGAAAGAACAGAACACCCACGCAATAACTAAATAAAAAAAATATCACTGTGTGTCTAAAAAGCTTGCAAACTATTTTTCGGATTTAAAGTAACATTAAATCCTAAGGTGTCAGTAAAAACTGATGGAATGTCAGGATTTCTCTGATGACCATGTAACATTTAGGTGAAATAAAAATGACAATTTATGCTTTTGGATGTATTGTGAGTTCATTACTACAACTTTGCTGTTTTTAACATGCTCATTCCCTTGTGAAACGTTGGATATAAGCTAGTCTTTGGCCCGAGTCTGAGCGCTCTCTTGACATTCCTTAAACTAACTAATTTCTGGGAAAGAAACAGATCTCTGACCCCTTACAAAATTGCAGTAAGATAAATTTGTATACATTAGAGTATGACTGCTTGTTCCCCATATTCACTGACTGAAGCTTTGTGATCTATGCTTGATTAGAATGACAATTTCAGTTTGAATACTGCACTCTGTCACAGCTTACTGCTTCATACTTAATTACCCTTTCAAAACTATGTTTAAATATATATACTAATATGCCCAGAAGATTTGGAGTTCTGGTGATAATGTTATTTAGCATTGCTGATATCACAACAGTCTTTGATGAAACTTTTAGATTTTTTCTACCTTTTCATGAAATAAATTTGCTACATTTTCATTCTATGCCTCCACTGACACAGTGACAGTGGAAAGTACCGAAGACAGAGCAAATGTACAAAATATTTCCTTTCATCAAATAAACAAACTTGCTCTGTCTTGAGACACTCACTATTTATTTTTTTATAAAACGCTGTCTAAAGAGCAAAGCAGATAAATTTTTATATAAAACTGATACTTCTTTGACTACTCCGTGATTTATTGTACTACATGTACAATAAATACAGTAATTAAATTTCCCTGGCCCCCTCAATTCTGCATATTTTATATCCCAAGTGACAGGAACGTAGATTTTAATTACCCTAGTTATTCCACCACCCCACCCCCCTCACAAATCAATCTTAGGTTGAGCAAAATCAAGCACCTAATATGGTTCAAACAACTTTGGCAGGTCATTGGATTTGCTAAAGATTCCCCTCACCCCCTCATTTAAGAACAGATACGCTGATGTACCTGCTGAAATCGGTTTATCATTATATAACTGTAACAGTAAAAAAAAAAAAAAAATGGGTTGAATTCATCTGTACTCATCTGCCTCATTTATCTGGTACACAGTTGTAGTGTTATAAGAGTGTCTTTGGTAAACTGAAGACAGATCTTTTTATGTTACATTTTATCATAAAACAGAACTGACTGCCTTCCAGTAAAATGAGAGGGTGGCTATGATTTTGTGATGTGAAACTGTGCAACTGTGAGAAAACATACGATATTTTACATTTTGAATTTTATACATTCTGTGTCATACTATTATCATGCTGATAAAAATGATATTTTATTACTCATTTCTATATATATATTGTGACTCACATAATGAAATTTAATGTTTCTGATGGGGAATTCAAATTACAAATTTTAATCTCAGTGTTACAAATGATTGCAATCACAACAACAAATTTTTAAAAAATTTTAAAAACTTTTAAAAAATGAAAGCCTGGCAGACTCACCAAAATAATCCCCTGATGCGACATGATCCATTTCATCTTCCAGCTGTTGGGTCAGAGCAGCCAGTTTGCGCTCAGCATCTGAAGGGCCTTTGTTTTTAGGGGGAGTAACTTGGAAAGCCAAATGTGTTTTCATCCCTGGAGACATGGCCGAGGCCTGGGCTGGGCGAGGCTGGGGACCGGCACCCCCTGTTTGAACTTGTATGCCCTGCACAGGAGCTACTAGACGGACATTAGGTTTCTGTGGCTGGCTCTGATTGACCGTATGCTTGATTGAAGTCTGGACATCATGCGGACCATGATATGGTGGAGGTGGCTCAACTTCTCCACTGGCAGTATGAGTGCTCGCAGAATCTGGATTTTTCTTGGAACTAGAAATGCTCATTTCTCTCTCTAGCTGCTGGGTCAAAGCTGCCACAGTTTTCTCTGCATCTGCACTGGCTTCTCCAACTTTGCCATGTGCTGAATTTAAAGGAATCCGAGCAGGCAGAGAGGGAGGGACATTATGACTGCTGGAGGAAGGGACAGCATTTGTTGCGAAACTGGAATTGATATTGACAGCTGAGACAGGAGCGGTGGGGGATGAATACAAATGATGAGATCCACCATTGGCTGCATGGTTGACCATTTGATTGTTGATACTAGCAGAATACATGGATGTGTGCACACTCGCAGCGGTCTGTGGGGGTAAAGTTCTCTGTCGCGGGTCGGTATAGATATGGGGTGGTGCTGGCTCATTGAATCTGTTGTCACTGAGCAGAGGGGTATTGCGAGGGGTTAGGCTGATGACAGATTGATGAGATACTTGTGGATGCGACCTGGCCACATTATTATCATGTTCTAAACCCCCAAGAATTCTCTGGATGGGTATTCTGTCCTGAGGACCTGACAAGCTCGTTCGAGGACTAGAATGCTTTGAATCAAACACAGGAGCATTCCAGCTCGATCTCGGACTGATCCAAGCCAAGCTAGACCTCGGACTACCAAATTTTTGTTCATACAATGCTGGATTTGTTAAACTTGTTCGAGGACTAGAGTTTTTGGAGTCACCTCCACTACCTACACTGGAGCGAGGGCTTGAATAGTTAGAGTTGCCTCCATGCTGGTAATTTGTTTGGTACTGAACATTGATTTGATGTGCCTGACCTGGAGCCTGACCACGAGATGTCTGATTCATCAGGGCAGCTTTGGGAGCTGGGTAACGAGTGCCTCCTATCATAACATTGCGGTCTGGAGATGAGGGCATGTGTGCATTCACTGGAGACATAGGCTTCCCTCCCTGCCAATGAACAGACCCGTGTACAGGGGATCCTGTCGAAACTGTGAGGCCCACATTGCCACCCATCATAGATGGAGGGATGGGTGGAGGTTTGGCATCTCTCACGCTAATGCTACTCACGAAAGTAGACCGTTGATCGGTACTGTGTAAACCCCCACTATGCATTTTCTCACCTTCTTCACCTTCTACCTGACGAGATGATCCGTTTCTAGGTTGAATGATGTCCGGTGTGTACACGGTCTGTTTGTACTGTGTATTATCTGACGTCAATCTGTTTTGATAACTTTTATCTACACCACCTCCTGAATCGAACGAATTGGAAGATAATAAACTATCCAGAGATTTCGAACTCACCGCATCGATTTCCACATCGTGCTTCGAACCTTCAAAACTGGTTCCTGAAACATCATTATCCCCAACACTGCTGAAGCTAGTCACACTGAATATATGATCCCCCTGCCTGAATACATTCACATCTTTCTTAATCTTCCCACCATAGACGGCCATAACCCTCGACAGGGTGCTCGGACTCTCACCAATAGAAAAAGTTGAATTCCGTAAATAACTACACAGTCGGTCAATAAAACCCCTCGCTCGTTGACTACAATGCTAGGGAGGCGCATGAATTCTACACTGGCCAGCGCAGGTGCAAGCCGAATCACGCACTTAAAAGCCCTCTGCCGTTACTAAATAGTTTCCCTAACTTCTGGCTGTAAAGGGGGACAGCCGATCGCTACTGTATAAAGTTATATAAATTATCATTTCACCTTTCTCGCCTATAATGCCGAGCACCAAATCAAGAATTGAAAAGAAACGTTGAAGCCGCAACATGGGGGTTAGATATTGAACAGTGGCGGCAAGGCTTTGAAGTTACGCATGTTCAATACTAGACCATAGCTCTGGTTCTCGATCTTGTTTTGTTCTTCACTTTTAGAGTCACATGGAAAGAACGAAGAGAGGCTGAGATGAAGGGCAAAACTTTATTCGCTGTTTGTTGAAATGATATCTCCAGAGGCTGTACATCTAGATATCTAGATCTAGATCTACATGATAAAATGATTCATTCAGAAATTTGTTATTCATTTCTTTCTCCGGGATTCATGCGATTGCAGTGGAACTCAAGAACAGGCGATTTATCCTCCTTTTAAACTCAATTGCAGTATTCATTCATCATTTTTTTTTTTTTTTAATATGAGTTGATCGTTTACGTTGTCTGTATGCCTTTAGCTAAATATATCCCCGCCTTGTAATTTCAATTTCTCCCTGCATCCCTACTTTCGTTTGAGAAATTCCTGACACTTCTCAGTTTATTAAGCAAACAAACAAATATGCAGATAATAAGATCTGCTTAGATGTATACCATAAATCAAAGAAATAAAACGATCACCCAATAAATCCTTGACGGCAGTGAAATGAGAATAGAGATACACGGCCCAACTTTAGTTTCTTTGATATGTAGGTCAATTAACTTTCAGCCTTCACATATTTCCTATTTCATATTTCTATCCGCAAGGCCATCGCAATGATCGGGTGTTTCACTGGAACGATGGCTCCGTCTCTTACCTCCAGAAACTCAAATGAAAAAAAATAATAATAATAACATCCTTATCACCAAAGGCACTGGACTTATTGTTCAATCAAATACATATCCACATAAATCGACAAATTCGAATCCACAAAATCCCATCTGCTTCTTCGAAACCACTGTAAATAAATACGTATGCACACTCATACCATTCACACAGCTATGGGCGAAAAGTTTCACAGTTCTCAAGTAGGGACTAAGTGCTATTTTTAGGTGAGATATCTGCGGTGTGAGGTCATCCGATCCAGGCTAATAATCCCACGGTGGCTTCCCTTGCTGGCGTTAGTCGGTCTTGAGTCACCTCCCTTTTTTTCTCAATTCGTTTCTCTCGTGTTATACTTTTGCGTCATGAATCAACTCATTTCACATGGAATAACAGTGTGTAACACAGAAAAAATGGCATAGGGTGTCAGAAAGATAAGAAAAATAGAGTGGCAGTGAGAGAGAAGAAAAGGAAGAAAGCACAAACAAGTACTCAAACAAATAAATAAATCAACTGAAATGAACCAGAGCAAGACTTTCTGATAACAGCATATTTTATTCTAAAAATATCACAACAGATATCACATTAACAAAGTTGTGTAATATGACATAAAAGATAACATTCTGATAACTCAGTACTGTTTCTACATGACTGGTGAAATAACAGAGGAAAAATAATTCTGGGCTTACATCATAATATTCTTCTTAAAACAAAATGTTTACATGTATTTACTTGACAAGAACACAACCTCCAGTCAATTATAGCCCTGCAAGCAGTCAAACATCAATCATAAATCAATCACATCAGTAGTGAACATCATTTAGTCTAAATAAGAACAAGAAAGAGCTGATAAAACAAGATTCAGGAGTGACTCTCTGTGGCTGTTTGATAACCCAAGTACATTGTATATTCAACTTCATTAAATTGAATACATAAACTTTCTAATGCTGCTTTTAATTATAGTCTTACCCGAGGCATCATTTTTTCAATGTAATATAATGACAGTTTTGAGATATTGTAGAACATAGCTTCTGATGTTATTCTACAAATACATGTAGCTCCCAATTTACTAAATAAAACTCTTGCTTACACAATCTTTGTATAGGAGAAATGTTTAATGTCAGTAATGGTTTAAATACAAGGATAACAAGTCAGAGCACCAAAAACTTGATGACAGCTAATAAGTAACAATGGGAAAATAGTTACTACAGCCTTAAATTACAAAAAAAAAAAATCCTACATCATTTACAATGCATCTTCCAGTGTTGTCTTCCAGTTCTAACGAGGCAATTCTCAAAAAACTAATGAGTGACAATTTTAATTATTTTATTACAGAATTTTTCCCTTTTATACAGAAATCGCACAATGGTTACGGTTTATGTAAGCCTTTCAACCTCCTGATGTGGTGGTTATCTCGGCTGTATCATGCTATGGCTCCTGAACTTTGCATTTATCTTAAATTCAAGTTCTCTCACATAATTGGATTGCTAGCCCTAATAAGAGCTGCACTGAGAGCGAAAGAAATGTAAAGAAAAGTAGAGGTAGAAAATGGTGTTAGTTTTAGTCCTGAAATGAACTGTTGATGGGTAGGATTTAGTCTGGAAAAAGATTGTAAATGCTTTAGTCCTAAAAAGAGCAAACTGAGTAATCTTTACTGTAGCTAGAAATGCAGTCATTTTTCAAAAAGTAAAGCAAGACAGAAAGAAGGGAAGTAGGAAGAGAAGGAAAAAAAAAGGAAAAAAAATATGAAAGAAAGATGGAGTTATTGATATACTGATTTAATCTAGTGATAAAGCATAAATATAACAACAGGACATTTATAGATTGCAACATAAATACAAATTATTTGAAGCCATTACTTTATCCCTCTCATTTTTTTTTTCTACCTTTTCATCTGAAACATACTGAATGAATCACAGTAATTTGCTTTTTGAGAAAGGAACAACACATTCCACTAATAACCAAATGTCTGAAGTTGATACACTTTAGGCCCTTTCTTCAGCAGAAATCCTTGATTGTTGAGAGATGTAATGAAGCCCTCTAGGTCCATAATCTGCATTCCAATATCCTGAAGGAAAAACAAAAAGTGCAGTATACACTAATTATCCAAATACTATTATAAGTATTAAAAGCTTGCAATTTCATCACCTCAGTTCACATTTTTTATCTCCACTTTCTTGAAAATCAATGGAAAATGCATCAACAGATTATGCTCAACTTATACGGCATCTCTTAACTTAGGTTGAGAATATACCTAGACTATGCAAGCCACACTGTATGATTATGTTCATTGTGGGTCTCTGTATTACATGCAGAATGAAAACTTTAACCCATTGAACCCTATAGCCCTATACACTGGGCAGATTTTTCGGTGTCAAATTCCCCACAACCCGGTAGACAGTAGACACAATTACTCCCATCCTATGCGTTCACTACAGTTTAAAGTAGATCTAGTAGGTCACTTTGGGGTGACTACAAACGCCTGCGCCCATGATCACACTTGAGGCTTGTGTTTACAAAAAATATGTAACATGAAACGAGAAATGTGCCCTCTCGGCCCAGAAGGCCAGGCACAGGGGCTTTTCAGTCACTGGTGACCAGGGTTCAAAGGGTTAAAGTAAGTTTTCTCAAAATTACAAATAGAGGAGAGAGAACAATTGTGAACTGAAGTGACGATTTGCTTGCATTTTCTTCATTGTCATAGATGTTACTTCATGTCCGGTAGAATATTAAACATTTCATTGCATCATTTCCTATTGGTTAACAGAAAGATACTAAAAAATAAGAAGAAAAATGACAGAGATAGATAATTGTTGTGACCTATTTGGCTAACCATAATAAGTCTGTAATTCCCAACAATAATTTGTGACACGATGGCAAACATGAATGACCAATGAGAATTTCTATACAACATCATAAACAGCCATGTCCGCAGTAACAAAAAAAAAAAAGCAGTAAAAGTTTCCCGTGTGTTTATCTCAGCCTTATAAATCCTAAGTATAGTCAGTAAAGCAGAAGAAACCAATGACCAATGGATGTAATATATACTTGATTATAAATGAACAACTTATTTACAACATCCCCTACAATTACTGTAGGATATATACAGTATTGAGGAATCAACTAGCTGATAAAAATTTCTAACAAAAAACAAAATGAAAATATAAAGTCCAAGATTATTTAAACTTTATTCCTCTTAGATGTGATTCCAAGATTCTACTACATGTCAGCTGATGTTTTTTGAGGAAAGAATTCCATGTTAATATGCAGTTCAAACTGAAGATGGACAATGTCAGACTTACTCGTGCAATTTGCCTCATTTGCTGAACTGTGAAGATGTTATTATATGTCTGCTCTGCCACTTTCTGTAGAGCTGACACAAAACGCTTGGGCTGAGAATAGAAATGATACATGAAGAGTCACCTATTTTAGTTACATTACAAGGTTTAAAAACACAACCATAAAACAATTACATTTTTTTTCTTTAAATCAAATCATTGTATCTGCTTTAATGTTGATCTTATGAGCAATTGTATTTAAATCAAAAAAGGATGTTCAGATGAGGTTAACATTAAACAACTAGTGCAGAACAATGGAAATGTAGAAAGTACAGAGTAGTTCTCTGACTAATTATCAAGAAAATGCTTTTTTGCCCTGGTCCTGAGTGACTTTTGGAATGCTTGAACAAAGGACTTTTTAAGCTTCAAATTCAGATTCAGCATGTCCAAATTAGAGGAAAAGTGTGGAAAAAAGTTTTGTTTTGCATCCGGTTGCCATAACAGCGATGCCTTATTGGAATTTGTGTTTTGAAAATTAGCTATTTTCAAAAGGCTAAGGTTCCTAGAGTAATGAATGGAATTGTGTGAAATTTTGCACATGAATAGTATGATCCTATCTAAAGGATAAAATGCATTTGTTTTTTGTTTATATGTCACAAAATAATTTTTATAAATTTTTGAAATATGTATATGGACGGAAATAACTTTTTCGCAATTTTCCACCAAATATCCAATTTTCCTTCAGAAACGGAAAAGAAATTGAGAAAAAGCGATGCATTTTA
>JBCAUA010000021.1:480771-493341 GCA_038406235.1 Peronia verruculata | reverse complement strand
GGGGGCAGAAGTATGCTTAAATTTAACTTTCTGCAGAAGGATACAAGCCTTTTCAAGGAAAAGGTCATGTATGTTTTGTGCAAACAAATTTTAGCAACTGTCTTCGGTGTTCAGTGTAAAGATACAGGTAATTACAGTTTGTGCATTGCAGCAAAATGTATTTGTCTGGGCAATATTATCAGAACAAACAAACAAACAAACAAACACACACACACACATACAAAAAAAAAAAAGAGAGGAGACAAAATCCCAAATCCTGTTACTCACTTGACGATTGAAATGTTTCCCTGCCACGTCCTCTAGACAAACAACTCTCAAAGTCTTAGGAAAGCTTTTCATAGCAATTTTGATAACAATCAGTGAGATTATCCAACTGCTACACTAAGTAAGTTTGGCAAGTCCATGAACATTAAGTTATAAGGCATAAATCTCCAAACTACTGGAAGGTGTCACTCACAGAAAAAGACAGCTTGTGGAAAAAAAAAACGGTCCCATAGCAACTCAATAGCAAGAATATGTTATTTTTCCATTCTACAGGAACTGTACAAAAACTTTCAAAATACATACTGTCACATTATAAAATGTTCAACACTCAATTTATTTCAAGTATTTTCTCATTTTCTTTACAAATCTGTTCCAATATACATTTATAGTTCATCTATATTTTAATAGGATGCATGTCAAGCCTCTATATCCCTTACCCCCCCCCCCCCCAAATCTGAAATGATAATCAGTTTTTGTTCTAACATGGCGGGAATGAAACCAATAATTTCAACCCCACAAAGGGCAAGAATCCATATCTGAAACCATAAAGATATAAAATCTGTGTATTCATTCATTTGGAAATTAAACAAACCATGTTGAGACTGACAGGTTAATAGAATAACTGCTAAAAAAAAAAAAAAAAGCAACAAATGTTAAAGTGGTTGGCTTAGGGTCTAAGTAAGGCCTGCGGTATGCACTGACAAGTTTCTAACAAGTAACATACAACGACAACCAATTCAAATAAAAGGCAACTACCACAACATCATGCATTTAAAGAGGATGTAAGTTCCGCACAAGAAATACTGCGGTCAAATTTATGATATCACACAAAGGATCACATTTCATTATCTTGTGTCTCGGCAGTGTAAGTAAAAGGCATAGCAATGACGAAAGAGAAGAATGTCGTTTTCAAACTTTTCATAAATTGAAGGGATATACAAACTAAACAATAATACAAAACGGGCATGAATTTTCAAAACTAAGATCAAAATGGTGAGAAAAGAAATCACTAAAAAAGACCGAAGTTATTTACAAGGAGGGGTAGGAGGCATAATTCTGCCCTTGTAAATCTAGCCTTGATTAAAGATGGACTCTTTTCTCCGCATTTACAAGAAGGATAAATTAGTTAATCCTCAATCTTGACAACTCAGATACAAGAGGTAAAAAAAAAAAAAAAAATTTGAATGTACCAAATTATTCTACCAATACCAAAGTTTTAGTTACTGTATTTCATGACATGCAATTATTTTTTCCATGCATCTTTATGTACTCTGTTTTGTTTGGTAATCTTGCACTCCAATATTTTCAGGACAAATTAACAGTAGTTCTGAAATGGAATAGTGCAGATTATGCAGTCTCACTAACTTCATGCAGTTCAAGTAAAGAATGTTAAGGGGGCTCAATAGTAAAAAATCACTTTTTTAAAAAAATTCTTCTTAAATGAAGCAATTAATGTGATTATAATGTAATTTAAGTTTAGAAATGATCGCTGACATAAGAAAACATTCTACAAAATGCATGATTGCCATGGCAATGGCAGCCATCTTGGACTTTACGTCAAAATTAACACATAATATTATTTTCTCAACCATTTCAAAAGCAAAAGACAAAATTTTATTATTTTTTTTTTAGTACTCAGGAAACATACAATCAAATAGCTGGCTGGCTAACTTAGAAGTTGACTGATCAATACATTAACATTACAGTGCTTTTCAAAGTTGTTAATGCAAGTGAAAATTTTGAGGCTGGCCAGAACTTTAAAGAATCACTAAAAAAAAAAGTCCTTGATATATCAAAATAAAAAGTGGCCAGCTGTTTCAGATATGAATGGAGTGAAGTGCATCAAATTTCTAGGCTGTAAGTAAGTACAATAATATGGAAAATTTTAAGAAAATAAAGTTATATTCCTCAGAAAAAAGGTAATTTTTAAAAAGTGAGCCAAAAAAATTTTAAAGGGGTTAGAGTACTTGCAGGCCATATTATAGCCATTAACAGATGGTTTTTTTTTTCATGATATGAACAGTATGTTTTTCCAACTGTACAATAATTATAGCATCTTTTAAGAATAAAATGAAAACATGGTATTTTTTTTTACCCAAATTGATGATTTTTTATCCGCGAGCCCCCTTAAGAATGTAACTGTCTCCAAGTTAAAAGAGAGTTGTTTCTTGACTTAATGGACATTTTTATGGGAATGAACACTGTCCTCATGACACTGAAAATCCTCTCAATGTGTGAAAGTCAATAGCACTGATCTGCTGACCAACAGCAACTGTAAGCACAATTATCTCGCAGAGCAATACAGCAGTATGCAAATAATCCAGAAAGCAAGCTCTTTGTCATAACTAGGACAACTGGAAATCATCATCAATGATATGCCCGCCTCCTGCAGTCCACATGTCTGTGTCAAGCCACACAGGGCAGCATAAGTTTTTTGTAAACTGCAAAGGCAGATTATTTGCACATCAATGTACTAACTTCCCTCACTGGTACATGGACTAACAGCCTGTTGTGCTCTCAGATAATCAGCATAGATACTGAAGAAGATCGCATTATCGAATACCAAAAAAAAAAAGAAACCAACAAACATATCCTCTCCGGAAAGCTGAAATAATCAATGCTACTGAACTTTTCTCTATGAGGAACCTTCCTTAGCTTTAATGAACGCAGTAGGATCCTGTTGATGAAAATCACCCAACCTGACACCATAGTTTGGCTTACACTTTGAATAAAGATAATTTTTAAAAAAAAAGAAGAAGAAAAATTAAAAACAAAATAATATTGCAAATAATAATAATGAAAAAGACAACAGACAGACATCATTGACTACTGATGGTCTCCTTACTTCCAAACAATAAAATCTCTTGTGTTGATGCTTTCGCTACCACTGATGTTAGGCCTAAGAAGACCACTGGTAGAGCATCAAGAAAGGACGAGTGTGGTGCTAATAAAAGGATAGGTGCCTCTTTTGAGCTAGCTTGCTTTCCTTTCATCTTTACCCAATACAGTCCTCCAGCAAAAAATACACTTCGGCAAAGGAACAGTACTACAGGTCTCAACAATCTAGGAGAGAGTTTTGGTGAATGCAAATTTAAGATAATCATGATACAACTTAATACAAAGTTAATGGTAATGTGCAGAATGATATAAAATACCATAAAATGCATTAGGAATAACTTGAGGCCTAAAGAAGCATGCAATCAGCCAATGTTCTAAATGATTAAGTTATGGTTTTAAAATTCTGAACAGTCAAACCGACTTTTTACGCTCTATTTGAAAATGGTCATAGGAAAGCTTTAGAAAAATATGAAGTAAAACGGCAATAGTATAACAAACAATGTTAGAAATAAATATATATATAGTTCTACAATTTTCATGTCCACTGAGAGAGACTAATCTAATGATCCTTAGCTCTTTGACTACCAGGGGATTTTCTGCCTTTGAACTGACCTACCCTAATGACTTGCTTTTGGGAACATACCTCCCTCACTCATGCAATGGAGTAAGAGTTTATATTCAGCAATAATTCATAAGTGTTGCATATGCACAAAAAGTTAAGCTATTAAAGTTCACAAATATGAAACATAACCATAACCTAAACTTTGACGCAAAAAATAATAATTTTCTAAGGAAGAAATAATTACAGAATAAAATAATGATGTGAAGTAATCATAAATGTTCAACTTAGTCTGATCTCTTAAGCATTTTATTCAACTGACTTAAAACTTCTACATCATGTACACAGTACATGCAAATAATCCACAATAGATCCATCCTTAAAAAAAAAAAAAATAAAAGTTATAACGAAAACTCTGACACAATTAAAAAACACCATTGTCTTTCACTGTCATTAAGTTTAATACAGACTGTGTCAAATTGAAGTTTAGTGTGCCTGTGTTAGTCTTGACCTAGATCCATTTTACATAAACAACTGAGTTGGTCTTTTCACCCTTTCCCTTTCTTAGACATAATGTCACAACTGACTGACTGACCACGCCCACTTTTGTTCCACAGCCATCCAATGACCCAGGCTCCATACAGATCACAGTGCACTCCACAAATAACACATAACTCACAACAACAAGAAAGAAAAATGCTGAAACAAATTCACAAAACATGGCCCATGGTAGTCAAAGAGTTAATAGGCATAATTTTCGAGTTTTCAATTCTGTTCATATTATGGTAGTTTGAGAGATTTCTCTTTTAAATACTGCTCACATATTACTGAAGCATATTCTAAAAAAATTAAATGTCAGTAGCTTATGGATATAATATGATCACTGCATGAAATGTACAATTCTCAACACTAATAATAAAATATCACACATTGTATCGATAAGGACACACCACAGACTTGTGGTTCTGTTAACTGTTGAAAGGATAGTATCAAATGATATAAAAAGCTAAACCTTTCAGTCAAAATCACTCTGCTTGTCATACAACTGTGTCAGCACGAGCAAAAGCGTTGCGATCATGTGACTGCATCGTTATGCCTTGCCTTTCTTTTTTTTTTTTCAAGCTGTAAGAATGGAGTTTACTGCAATATTTCATAGCAAATTTCCACAAAAAACTATTTTTTTTAAATATCGATACTTACGTTCGCCATCCAGTCATAGGTTTTAACTTATCCTGTTCTGAACGAAATGCCACTGCAAGTGCTGCCAAAGGCCAAGCCATTAAAAGAAGTAACACAACTAAGACGAGACGAATTGGAGCCACTGTGAGAGACATTATCACCACCTGTAGATATAGTTTCAAGATTGTTTTATTTTTTCTTTTTCTCTTCTCTGTGTGAACCTAATGAGTAAACTGTAATATCCTACACTTTGGATTCCTTGTGCTACACTTAAGGCTGCCCAAGCCAGCACTAATTTGCTAGCTTCAACCTGGTTAATCAAATCAGGAAAACACTTACAAAATGCAAAATTTTAAATATGATATTTCAAGAAAAATCTCATGACCGAGGATTTTCATTCACATGCTGATTTGTTGACATACTCTGCGCATGGCAGACATCTCTTGATAATTGGTGTTTTCAGACACGTCACCATAAACAAAGCCACATGTGACCGATATTCCCTCCATCATGAGACCAATCTTGAAATACCTCATTGAGGATCATATTATGGAGTTGGAACAATTAAAAGGTGGTGCTGCTGATCAAGACAGTCAAAAGGCCCCTCTTCTTGGTGGTTTTGCAACCAAAACTAAAGCATCATTCTAAAAAATCTTAGTAATCTTATACTGATTCTAATATTTCCATTCAATTTCTAGAATTGGCCTACTTTGATTTTTTCTGTGTTTATAGTAATCATTATTTTCACACTTCTGAAGTCTAACTCTATGCTTGTTGTAATGCTGATCTGCCACTATCTAGATTCCACATGTACTGTAGTTTCACTCATAAGCTCCCCATTTCACAACCAAATATTAAAATATCTAGTCTAGATCTAAATATTGGCTAAATAGATCTAGACATCTATACTGCTATTCACTGCTAAAGAAATTACCAAAATGCATGCATTGGCTACAATTTTGCATGGAGTATTCTAGATTCTAGATCTAGAATTCTAGAATCTAGATCTATAGACTATATTATTAAATTTAATTATATAAATATTGCTTACCACAGCGGCACAAGACTCTAGATCTACTCTAGATAGGCGTCAATACTGTTTCTATTTGAATTAGTGATAGATCTAGATCTATAATCTGGAGATCTAGTCTAGATCTAGAAATTAATAAAAAAAAAGACTGATACAGTTAGTAATACTTCTAGCTACTAGATCTAGATTTCTAGAATGTCTAGATCTATATTGTAAATCAGATCTAAAACAATTCTTTGCACATTTGACACTTGAGATGCTTCACAATACACACACTCCCCTAAGTCAACATCTTACGAAAATCAAAATAACAGCCTTTTTTTACTTTTATTACGCTCTCCGAATATTTTTCATGCACGGAACAAGATAGACTATTATATTAACTGTTATTTATAATTTAGTGACAAATAAACCTAGAACGCACCTGTAATTTGTCCAGAAAACTTAAGTTCAGTTCATGCACGAAGGGGTTTGCAACATCTGGCACCATCAGAGACTTTTGGCGTGGCATAACTACATTCCTTTTCATTTTTGGAGGCGATGATTTTGCGTATTCTATATCTAAGGCGGCCTTCAAATGGCTCAGTTGTCAGGATAACATCGCTTCCTGATTCATCCAGCACAGATGTTCAAGCCTCTTTGTCGTCAACAACTTTTACCATACTAAACTTCCGGTGGACATGCGCAGTAAAGCGTTGTGCGGGATTATGGTAAGTTTGGAACTATGGGATACGATTGCTGTGCTGCTACACCCAAGATGGCAACCGAATTCCGTCAGTGATAAAGACGATTTCTGGGTTTTGTTTGACAGTGAATCCATTCAAAACTCAAAATTCAAACCATGGAACAGACACAGGAACGTTCAGGGAAACAGTCAGGCGAGTTCATTGTTGGTCTGAAGTACAGATTGGTTCGTAAAATCGGTAGCGGATCATTTGGTGACATTTATCTAGGGATCAACATAACAAATGGTGAAGAGGTTGCTGTGAAACTGGAATCATGCAAAGCTAGGCACCCGCAACTTTTATATGAAAGTAAGCTTTACAAAATTCTACAAGGTGGTGTAGGTATACCACACATCCGTTACTATGGCCAGGAAAAAGAATACAACGTTCTTGTTATGGATCTGCTGGGGCCAAGTCTGGAAGACTTGTTCAACTTCTGTTCCAGGAGGTTCACAATGAAAACAGTTCTTATGCTTGCTGATCAAATGATTGGGCGCATCGAGTATGTCCACAACAAGAACTTTATTCACAGAGACATTAAGCCTGATAATTTCCTCATGGGAATTGGAAGACACTGCAATAAAGTCTTTCTGATAGACTTTGGTTTGGCGAAAAAGTACAGAGACAGCCGAACCCGTACACACATCCCATATCGCGAGGATAAAAATTTAACAGGTACTGCTCGTTATGCCAGTATCAATGCGCATCTTGGTATTGAGCAGAGCCGAAGGGATGATATGGAATCTCTTGGTTATGTTTTGATGTATTTCAACAGAGGAAGCCTGCCCTGGCAAGGTTTGAAAGCCAACACCAAGAAGCAAAAGTATGAGAAAATCAGTGAAAAGAAAATGTCCACGCCAGTGGAGGTTCTCTGCAAGGGTTTTCCTGCTGAATTTGCCATGTATTTGAATTATTGCCGAGGACTACGTTTTGAGGAAGCTCCAGACTACATGTATCTACGTCAGCTTTTCCGTATTCTCTTCAGAACCCTCAACTACCAGTATGACTACACATTTGACTGGACCATGCTGAAGCAAAAGGCAGCACAGGTAGCACAATGCTCAACAACTGCTGCACCTACAGCAGGCAGAGGCTGAATTGTCAGAGCCAATATTGATCTCAGTTTCAACCCTCTCCCTTCCTAAGGGTCAAGCCATCATAATGAAGCAGGGACTAGTGATAAAACTTTGATTGTTCCTAGTATAGTAGATGAAAGATTTACATGTATGAGGATTTTTCAGTGTGGCATAAGATAATCCAACATGACTGCATAGCAGAGCTTATGTTTCACTGATCGTCTTTGAAAAGTGCTTGTGTATTCAGGCATGACCTGAGAAAACAGTTGTTTTTTTTCTTCTTTTTTCCCCTCGCTCTCTTGCTGACAACATTCAAAATATTTCTTGCTCATACAATGAAATTTATTCTTGACTTAATCTCACATTCTAGTGAAAATTGTATACTATCAAATCTTTTTTCTTTGAATCCTAGCTCGGAGCAGGAAAGTAGAAAATCAGGTCAAACAATAAAAACATAAATTTCACAAGTATTTGCAGTTTCTTTTCCTTGAGATTTTTATTTGAATTGATTGCAGAGTTTATTCATGTTTATATGATTTCAAATGTACATATGCAGACAATTCTGCTAAGTGCACTTTCAGTTAGGGTTACGAAAAATAGTAGCTGATTCACTTTCCTAAACTATATAGTTTTCACTTACTTAGAGTCAGTGTGAAATTATTGGTCATTAGTCAGAAGAAAAAGCCAAAGTTCTGATTTAGTCTTACTTTTCTTGTTGAATATGTTATGCTTGTTTTTCTTTACATACTTTTTTTTTCAGTGAGTCATTATGTTCATATAACAAAATCATTTGTCATTGTTCCAAGTTGAATACTTTTTCTAAATACAATGGTTATTTTTTACCAATTGCTAAAGATTTTTTTCTCTTTGTTACACAAAATATAGAGGGGGAACTTATACCACATGTATACCTATATTTCAACATTTTTTTAAAGGTAATTTTGCAGCTACAAATATTTTACATGAACATTTTTGCTTGATCTTTTTCATTTTGCTCATCTGATACCTCGATATCTTGCGGAGCTGTCACCAAGTAAATTTCATGGTCATGGAATTAAAATAAATTTGAAGTCAATCTGTACGTGCTGAAAAGCTTAAAATTTATGGTAGCTGGTATTGTATAATGAAGACCATTTCTATAGTGGAGACCAAACATGTGTGAAAAGGAAAATAATTATTGTCATTCATCATCAGAAATTATACAGACCCCCCCCCGGGCATTAAAATCATAATATTTCAAAATTCAATCAAAATAAATTCAGACATCAGATAAAACTGTTTGTGTGGTAGTGTAAAGAAACACTGTAATGCATTCAGGAGTTTTGATACATTTAGCACAAACTTTTTATGAGAACTGTCGCTTTGTACCAATATATGGAGGAAATTTGTTGTAATATCTTTGCAATGGAGATGATGGGAATACAAGGAGCATGTGTCCATGTAAGTGCCTGTCATTGATTTAGATACAAAAGGCTGATCAGTTTTTTAAATTCAGAAAACTGGGAGCATTGCATACATGTGTATTTTGAAGAGATTGTCTGCCATTTTACATTATGATCCCATGTTAACCCTGTATTTATTATAGTATAACTTCTTAAGTCAGCATGTAATGTGGAGGCATTAGGGATACTAGGCATTTTTGTGAATTGTGCAGAAATTTTTCCCATGAATTTGTGTATCTTGGAATTTATGGATGGCAACTGTAGTATGATGATAATGGTATCTTATTATATTTTACTTTGAGGTTCCATATGATGTGTGGTGTGTTTCTTAAGAGTGGGAAGCTTTTTGTATAGGTTTTGCACTGAAAAGGGTACTATAAAGTTTGCAAAGTTATCAGTCATACAAAGCTGATGATGTCAGTGGCTCACAAAAATGTACTTGTCTGTGGATGAGAAAGTTTTGTCAGAAATACGTTTACACATGATAACATACCTGTGCTACCTCTGCTTGAGTTAACTTGATCTACATGTACTGTATTTTAACAAAATTCCTGGTCATGAGGTTATTTTATCATCTTCATACTTAACTCCCATCTTTCATGATATGACTTGATTTTTTTTTTTTTTTTAATTTATTTATTTTATGTTTTTGTAACTTGCAGGCTTGAGTATGGGCAAAGAATTAAACTTTAAAATTGAGAGGAGATCTGTTGCTTCATGTAAAAGAAATTACCACTCATTTATGACTGGATCCTGTGACTGCAAAGCTGTCATGCTGTCACAAGTTTCATTTTCAGAATTGATGGTCTACTGTAACGATTGTTGTGTGTACATGGGAGAATGACCAACCATAATTCACAAAACAAGTGAAAAACTTGTTCATAAATTTGTCCATTATTTTATTAATTACAGATCAGTTTTGTTCACCAGAATAGCTTTTGAAGTTGTGCATAGATCTTGCAGTGATGTCACATTTCCTATTTTAGGATGAAAACAGACTTTGATGCTGTCAGTACTTTCTCCAATGACCCTAAATCCAGTATATCATATACCATTTATGCTCTGTTGCTAAAGAATATGGCAAGAATTTTTCCTACCTTTTCATGTAGACAGATTGACATCACTGATCTGGTTTATCCGAGGATTGTTTTAAGATGACTGTGAAATAAATTGCATTACTATAACAAGAATCAGTAGAAGTTCAAAAAATGATATGAACTCCTCGGATTTGGATATTGCAGCCTTTGTTCGGGTAGGCTCAAAGCTTTTTCCAGAGGAATGGCTACTTCACTTTCAATCACTGATGTTGCTCTGTTTTTTTATACAGAAATGAGAATGAAAATCTGAAGAGGTCTGGCAGTGAAAGGGTTAGGTTTACAGTCTAGTGTTAGCATTTCTCCCCACAGATGTTACAAGTAGCCTTTTGTATTCTTTTATGAATGTGTGAAGGCAATATAAAATACAAGCCTTTGTCTGTTGTAGGAATTAGTTCAACTTAACTGAGTATATTTAGTGTCTTATGTTTTCAAACTAAAGTCAAGCCTCTTTTAAATTAGGTCAGATCATTAAGATTGTGTGTGCAAAAGCTCAGGATATAGTCCTTAGGTTTTGTGTGTCAGCTCAGTCAGGAAGATAGCAGTCATACTGGTATCTAGTAATGACACTTGTCAAAGCTTGCACGATGAACATGTAACTGTCACATATTGTCAGTCTGATTTAGTAATTCAGAGTTGTTAGATGTGATAAGATATTGATACCAATGCTATCATCCTTATTACTATAATCAGTTGCTGACTTTAAAATAAGTTTTATTCAGGGAAATTCTTTTAGAAAAAATGGTGGACCTCAAGCTTGTTGTTCCATTTACATCCTGCACAGAATCGGGAACTCTGCCCATGGTTCCATAGAACAGCTCAAGTAAGAAGCTGGATACTTTGTATGCTACAATATTTTGGTTTGATTGATGGTGAACCGGAAAAACTACAGCTGCATGCCTATGATGATGCCAAACAAATATGCATACATATACTCAATGTTGACATATAATTCTGACCAGGAACTTTAATGATATTTTGCACCAACCTTGGAAGCCATTGATTAGTTTGTACTTGAAATGGAAGCAAGGCTGTCCTTCCTGATGCCCTCAAAGTTTATCCAGTCACAATATTTTCTTTCATTATATAGATTCATTACTTGTCACACGACACTCTAAGTTTTGTTTATAATTTATATTCACTCTCCATCTTTTATCATGTATTTTGATTCTTTTTAAAACACAATTTGTAACACTCGTGTATATTTATGTTTAAGACTCGCTCATGCATTCATTGCCCAAGTCTGTTGTGGTGTTCAAAGTATTGTTGGTGTTAAGTATTGTAAAACTGTATAGACAGGTGATTTCACACAATCCATATAAATTTGTTTTTCTTTTCTTCCCCTTCTTTATTTCCTTTATCTGTAAAACTTAGGGAGAGGGGATGGGGGTGAGTTTTTTTTTTTTTTTTTAAACACGTTTGGCATAATTTGAAAGCTAAAACTTAAACAAAACATCCTTACATCCAATTTTTGCCCTTTCATCCATAGAAGAAGCTTGAATTTAAGAACTTATTTTAATCATACATAAATTTTCATTTTCCATTTGTTTGAAGAATGGTTGCACAGAAGAGGAGGCGCTTTTGATAATATGTGGAGTGTATCAGATTATTTGTGCAACAAAAGAACCCTCTTGCCTTGATGGCCATATCAGGATAAAAATACAGATATTAAATTAGTGTTGTTATGAAGTTAGAGGATGATATTATTAATACTTTGGATGGGCGGAAATATAATAAAAAAGCATGGCAGTATTCAACTGTTGGGTCTAAGATTTATACATTGGATTATAATTGTAATCAGATACAATAGCAATGGACTGTTCATTGGATCAGCAATAATTTTTGAAGGATTATGTCAGGCTGCAGTGCTAGTGATATATATATATATATATTATGGATTTTTTCTTGTTGTTTATTTTACTTTTACCCGTTGTTACAGAAACTTTTCCACCTTAAATTTTAATTTCACTTTTCGTATTGTTTCATCAGCATGTGCTGGATTTTGAGATAAGAGGAAGAAGGAAGGAACAGGCATTATTCCAAAAGTGTTATAACATGAGACTTGTTGGAAAACTATACAATAATATGTATTTGAAATCTTATGCCAGTCGTGTCAGAAGGAACTGGTGGCAGTTGCAGGAAATATTCCATGTATACTTTTTTTTTGTGTGCTTATGCTACAGTCTGCTGCCAGTAAAGCCAAACTTACATGTACTTTTTCTGTTGTTCCTTTTAAAGGACAAGAGATACAGCATTGCTGTGATTGATATTGAGCACTGATTTAGTTGTTGATAACTTTATTATCCTTTGGGGGGGGGGGGGGGTATAACTCTCTGCAGACTGACCTGAGATTTCATTATGTT
>JBCAUA010000021.1:470462-480761 GCA_038406235.1 Peronia verruculata | reverse complement strand
CCCCCCCTCCCCCCCCCCCCCCCCCCCCCCCCCCCCCCCCCCCCCCCCCCCCCCCCCACAACCATCCGCCGACTTACCTGAGATTTCATTATGTTACGAGCCATTTTATGAGATTTCCTGAACAGACTGGTCTGTTTACTACTATGTTCATTGGAAAACAATTGAATAGTTCTTCTTGCTAGAGTTCAATTCACTTCGTAGATAGACCCTTTATCAGTTCAGGTGCCGACTTTTTAGTCTCTGCTTTTGCTTTTTCATTTGAGATAGCAGCAGGCAAACTAGAAAGCACTGAGTTTCTGGAACAAATAAAATAACCCTTGAAGTTGACATTGTTCTCTTCTCTGATGGATAAATAATGTAGTGAAACAATTCCATCCTTACACAGCAGCTAACAACAATAAAGTGCTTTGAGAATGATTAACTGGGCCATTCTGTTCAGGCATTCGGATCCTCTATATCTGTCATTGTTTGTCATCTTTGATCTAACATGTCATTCAAAAAAAAATTTTTTTTTTTGGTTAATTGCAACAGTGAACCCAATGGTTAATACATTGTATTTTACTTTGAGAATGAACTCGAGGTCACCACAGGAGTCAGTGGTCAGTTATGTAAAAATCTGAAATTCCGCAGCCTCAGTTTTCATGATTTGTTTTTTTTTTTTTTTTTGATTTGCTGCACGTTGGGTGTCTTCCAAGGCAGCTTTAGGGACTGGGAGTTTTGTTCTTGAGCTGTTCATCATCTCATTTTGTTGGAGAGTGATGTGTAAGATGTCAAAATGAATTTTAAATGTATGGGTGTTGGTGAACTGTTTTGTCTCTCCTTGATTAACATCCTATGTCTATTGGAGAAAAGACCTTTATGATTGGATATGATTATTTTGGATTGAATGCTTATCTCCTATTGGACTTTAATGGATGAGAAGTATGGAGTGGGAGAAAATGGCAGGTTCTGTACATGTAACATCTTGATTGTGGCGTTGCTAAATATTTTTTTATTAGGTTTTTTTTTTTTTTCCAATTCAGAAAAGCAGGCTGCAACTGACAGCATGAAAGGAAAACAAAATTAAGAAGGCAAGTTCCATGTAATGTGGTTGAAAAGAGTTGCCCTGGATGAGCATGCATTCCATTTTCATAGTAGATCATCTTTTTTTTTTTTTTCTTCATTTCTACTTGAAGAGGTGTGACCATAGATGTTTGTTTTTTGTCTGAAAGACAGCTGGCTTTATGTTTTGTCTTTGTGTGCATCAGCTAAGTCTGATACAAGGTATGAGATAAATCCAAACCAATTCTTTATATTGCAAGACTTCAGAATTACAAAGCAAGTAATCATGTCCAGGTGGCATTGTGGTGTACCGTAATTTGAAGATTTGTTTGTTCAATGTCAACAATAATAGTTTTGTGGTTGAAGTTGGTTATTGTACATTCAGTGTTGTCAGTTTCATCTCCCCATGACCTGTTTTATTTTTTTTACCCTCCCAGTTTCTAAATCTGTGATTTAATTTCCTCATGTTGGCATTGCATGATTTTTTTTTTTTCTCTTTTAAGTAAGGAAAGAAGTAGAGAGGATACCGATAGCCTATATCATCATGTTAAAAAGACATAAAAATTGTATATCTTCCATGCCATCAAGAGATGACCACCCATTGGATTCAAGCTGTAAATTATTTATGTGTGCTTCATCATTATCATGAGGAATAAATGTAGACATTTATAACATAAGGTGTTTGACTTTTGCTGATCTCTGACTCCATGCATGCATGCCGCAATATATCTTATGAGAAAGTGGGCAGAGCTGTTAGCACATTTACTGTATTGGGTTGAAAAATGTCTTATTGATACATTTTGGTATAGTCAGATCTGCTTAAATCAAATTTTACTGAGACCTCCCTAATGGCTTTGAATGAAACGAATCGAGGATAACGAGTTTTACACGGGGGGGGAATTATCGAGTGGCAAATAAGGCACTATCTTAATTATTTTATTACAGGATTATTTCCCTTTATGAGCTTTCCCGGTACCTCAAATTCAAGCCCCCTTGTTTATTGAATTGTCAGCCCTAATTAGGGCTGCCTTATTAACGAAAGTAAAGTAAAGAAACGTAGAGGCAGAATGGTGCTAATAGTATTTACTCCTAGATAAGACTACATAATTTTAGCCCTGGAAAGAATTGTTGATGTGAAGGTTTTAGCCCTGAAAAGGACTGTTAATGAAGTTTTAGTCCTGAAAAGGAGTTGTTGATTAAGGTCTGGCCCTGAAAAGGGTTATTATTATACATGTAATAAAGTTATAACTGGGAAAGCAGTTAGAAGAAGCCATCACAAAGTCTGAGAGCGTAAGTAAAGGGATTTTAGCGATAATGGCTTCTAGTTATGCAAAGGCATCTATTTTGTTCAGTTTCTGTTTGAATTCTCAGATACTGTATTTGAATAACCAGAATTTGATTTAAGTGAACTTGATTGTGCTTGAAAACAACATTGCTTAGCACTTGAAGTTAATGCACAAATATGAGATAATACACATTTTTTAAAATATAAATTGAATTTGCCAGGACCATCCTCATGGGTTCATCTTCCAGTTTTTCGACAAGGGAAACATCTCTCGAATTACCTATGAAGAGGGGGGAAAAAAAAAGTTGAGGAGGCTGCCGCTTTCTCCATGTTCCCGATGTTTTAATATCGCAGAGTGTATTTGGGGGAATGCCATACTTTTCAGCTATGCCTTCTTGGACATTGCACTTCTATTTCCTGCTGCATTTTCATTTCGACTCAATGAAAAGAGTCGTCTTCTTTCTCTTCAATAGGTTAGAGGAAGCCATCATCACTTAGATCTGGTCTATAAAGCTAGTCAATTGCAGGCAAAAGAGCACGATGTTAATACATTGTACTGACTGAATAGAGCTATACCGCCACGCAGTGATTGTAACACAGGCGATAGGCACAACGCTATGGGTTGTCTACACATGAAATATCGTAAGGCCTATACCGCACTTAGACAAATCTGTCTTTTTTTTATTAGACAGACTAAAGCCTATGTTTTAGGGAGTTGTGAACAATGGAGTAATACAAACCCTACCACACTACTTAGACACAACATTTTAGTCGTGAAAGGTTGTGACCGGCAGGCCACAAACAAGTACAAGTCTGACTAAAGACCGGTATAAGCCAGTAAGAGAATAAAGCAGTCTACCGCACTAAGATAAAACTGCCCTGAAATTTGACGACATGCTGAGTTCCATACATCTACACATACATACATCCGGCTGATCGTTTTTATGCCAAACTACATGTATATTCTGTACACATCGAACAAGGACCATCAGCAAATATTTTTTTAATTAATCGTGGATGTTGATGTCAATTGAACTGAGAAATTAATAAGTGTAGTTGAACGCAAACCTTTGCTGTACAATAAAGCTTTGAAAGATTGTTCTAACATGCTATCTCTGTCAATTCCTTGTTCGAAATGAATCTTTAATGTCAAAGTCTTAAGACACAGTGTAGTACACCTCAAGTGAAAGTTAAATTCTGCGACAAGACTGACTAAACGGACTAAAGACAGATTTATCTAGGTGCAGTACTAGCCTACTAGTAACAGTACTGTACTTGCACGTGTTTGACCTTCTCTAAGGCTGTCCGAGGATTCCTTGTGTACACTGCCTCTCCCTCCACCACCCCCTCCGAACTTAGCATAGGCCTTAAAGCCACAGTGCAGGACACATTCACAGTACATCTATGCAAATTAATTGCCTGATCCCTCTCACTCCATCCGCCAAGCTGTCTCCTTTTTGTTTTCCCCAGTGGGTGGCAGCCACGTGGAGAGAACAAAAGCTGATTTTTTACCTTTGGGACGGTGCCAACGGGTTGATTTTAAGGAACCTCACAGCAATGACTTCGATTTATGCGAGAGGCATTTAATGAGCACAAAAAGGAAAAAAAATCTCATTTTATTTGAATTATCAGAAATTCGCATTATCAGAGTTCAGTTTGGGTGGACTCCACTGTATTTTGATACATTATATGTGTTACATTTATATCATCTCACTTAGGCCTCACCAGTATGAAAAGACAATTTCACTCAGGATCCTGGTTGTGCCCCCAAGCCAGCCGTTTCCTCAGTCTGAGGCAGGCGACCAGCTTTATTACAAACTGACTGAGCATCCCTAAGTTTTACAAATTCAGAGATTCGAAGACAGCTCACAGAGTCTGTGCAAGGCAGAAGCAAATAAGCACAGGGTATCAGTATGTGCTTGAGGCTTCCAGTCTTTATTAAAGTATCAGCCTCTCGAGGTGTAAATATACATGTACCCACCGTAATGGTGCTGATGTGCCCTTGGACTTAGATCCCAACACAAACAAAAGTTAGACTAAACATTAAAGTAACCTGTTCTATTAATATACAAAGGAAAGTGCAGTTTCAAGCCCTTGATTGTGCCTGTCGTTTAATCCAAACAATTGACCAGAGCTATTACATTAGTCTCACAAACTGATCAAGCTTCTCTAAATTACGCACACATTTTAAATTTGTTACATGTACTGTGAACAGTCTTAAAGCAGTTCTTGGTAGAGTGATGTACTACATGTAATATTAAATATGCATTTCAGCAGCTCAGGGGTGAGTATTGCTTTTCTGAAATAAATAAAAATTATTGAAGTCCTATATATTATATGCAACATGTACCAAAGGGGCAGACCATGTAAAATAGAAACGCCAGTATTGAACTACAATGTGTAATTCATTGTGTCATATCTACTCAACTTGCAAATACCCTGATTTCTATGCTAGTTCTTATACTAGTTTTAAAAATAGTCACACAGTAATACATGCATTTCGAAAGAAAAACAATGGAATTTATTTTTACAGTCCAAAAGAAAAGACAACTTTGCAATGTATCAAATTTCTCGTCATTGGAAAGGGATAAGAATGCACAGCACATGTACATTGTAGCTCTAATTTACTGTGGTGAAAAACATTAAGTTAGTTGTGATTCTGATCCTGTGACTCATAAATACAATTTAAAAATTGATCTATTCATTTCATGTTCACGCACTGTAGTTATTGTTTCCTGTGGCCCCTTATGTCAGTAAAATCTGATTTCTCAACAAAGTCCCTTTCAATTCATATTCTTCTCATGTTACGTGGCCACACAAAATATGTAAAGTAGAAGTACTGCATGCATAGTGGTCATATCTGGAAATCACATGAAATTTTACAGGAATGGCATAGGTCAGGGCAAATGTCAGGGTTGTTAATACGTGTAAAAGGAGTTACCAGCAATCAAATTTTAACTCTCACAGGAACTGAAGGAATAATGTGGTAAAACTGATAAGATTAATATCAAATATAAATGTGGTGAAGTTATTGGATTTCAGGACTACATGCAGTTCCACTCATCATTAAAGTGAAATAAACATTTAAAGAATTGAACCAATCATTTGACTGATGTTATAGGCCTATGTTGTCTATATAACATTCACAACACAAAAGCAGGCAAAAAAAGAATTCCCACAAAATCATGATTTTTATGATTTCAATTGCATTCTTATACATGTTTTTATATTATACATTGATACATCAACATTCTCTGAAAAAAATGCATACAGTACGGTACAAATATATAACAATTATAATTCAGAGACAGTCATTAAACATTGCATAACAATATTTTAGTGATCAACACAGTTGATATCACTGGTGTGGTATCATCACTCTCTTATAGATCTGGCCCTGAGGAAAATTGCATTTCAAAATTGTATTTGAAAAACTAAAAATTGCTTGCAAAAAATCCCCAAAAATTACAAGTAAAGTAAGGCTTACAAGAGAAAAAAAAATCTCTTGCGGGCCGTATTTCTTGCTGAATTAGCTGGTATATAATTTTTTTTGTAAGCTTTAAGTACAATCTGATGTACAACAATTTCAATTACAAGAGTATCCCTGAAACTTGAAAGATTCATGAAACATCTGAGATTGATTTGTTTCACTCCTTTTTCTTTATGTTCGTATGTGTCACCATACCGGTATTCACTAAGGAGCTGTGTTGCAATTGTTTCACAACTAATAAAATTAATGAAAATGATAGCGCCAGACATAGATCAGTTGGGGGACTGACAACACTGCAAAGAAAAGTAGGAATTACTTTGCACAAAAGTTCTCTTACCACAAATTTGTTGTAACGCTCATAGTATTAGACAAAAAAAAAGTGCAGCACTCTGTTCTGGCACAATTTCATTGAAACTGAGGTCAGAAAAACTGAGTTCAAATTCAGCATCTGCAAAATTTATACAGTGGAACTCGGATATTAAGAATCCAATGGACCAGGATTTTTATTTCTCCAAATCAGAATTTCTTTTTATCCAACAGGAACCATTTTTTAAAAAAAAGGGGGGGGGGAGGGCGAGGACGCTTACATTGACCCATGAATTATTTCCCCTGAGAAGCTTCCTCTTACAAAGCCTGTGCATGCACTTTGCAAAAAAAAAAAATGTCTTAACTATATCAATTTGTTTAGACAATGAAACATTTAAACTGGTACGTTACTGAACATTTTACTCTGCACAGAAAGCTAGAGTAATGTGCTGCAGTGTGCAGGCTAAGCAATAAAGGCAGTAAGTTTTATTGATGACCACTCCCATTGTCTGTGTGTGTTAGATCTAGATTTATAGATATCAAAGAGCATTCCTTAACACTCCTCATGACATCTCCCCCACCCACATGCCCTGCCCAAACCGCTTTATTTCCAGATGCGTGGACAAAGAAGCACCGCCCCTACCCCAAGTTGTTTTACCTGGGCCTAGCCTATTGCATAAATATCATGCAAATTTCTCATCTTAAACCATCACTGAGCAATGGGAGCCAGTCGGCATTGTTAGGAGTGGCTGAACAAACAAAAATCTGGCCGTGCACACTGTTTAACCATCTTGGGCACACCACCACATCATCTCTGGGAAAATTTCTTTATTAGCAAGATTGGAAGGATTGACATTTCGCAAATACCAAGATTTATTACAAGAAAGAATAAATACATAAAATGGGACGGCATGTTCTTATCTTTATTATTGAAATTTTTCAACATCTGATTTTGCAATATCCGAGTTCCACTGTAGGGCAAAAACACCTCCCCCTACAAGTTGGAGAGATGCTTTCACTGCCAAACTAGCACAAAAATGCTAAATGAAAGAATGGGCCAAGTGTACTAAACTTAGTCAAAAACAGTCAATCTAGATCTAAGCTTAGCTCGTGTGATTATCTTCACATCGGCCATTGACTGAAATCTTGACAAGACATAGCTAAATTTCGACATCCTCTTTCTGCTGTTTGCCTGTTTTTCCATTTTCAGCAAAATGTTTTCATCAAGTTTTAGATCTAATCTAGATATAGACAAGGAAACTAGCTTCTTTTCGAAGGCACTTGTTTTAGGACCACCTTTGGACTGATTGTTAATTTTGTTGTGAAGAATCAATTCACAGTCATAGTATCCTCCTAAACTTCCTTGAATAAATACAGTGTAAGTCCAACCTACATTCTGAATCTACCACACTTCAGCATCACAAAATATAGAGAAGATTAAATATAAAAAAAATCGGCAATTTAAAAGGGGAAATTACTTGCAATCACTAGATGATTAACTGTGCACTTGTCATTGAACAAATTTGCCGTTTTTTTCCCCTTGAAATAAAAGGGGAAAAGGCAAAAATTTGCAGCAGGAAGCAAAATTGTAACTGCAATGCGGCTAGAGCAGAATTGCAGACACAATGCGTTTGCAAACGATGCAGTTTTCCCGAGGGCCAGATAGGTAGTACACACATGGATTATATATAACATGTATATATTATATGTTACATGTATATAATATACACAGTTGTGTCCGCTTAAATCGAATTTGCCGAGACCAGCCTAATGGGTTCGATTAAAGAAAGTTCGTCTTCCAACTGCAAGGGGGGAGGGTATTTCTCAAATGACAAATGAGGCACTACTTTAATTGTCAGATTACAGAATTATTTCCCTTTATACAGAAATCGCGCTATAGCTCCCGAACTCTTGAGTAAATCTTAGATTGCTAGCCCTAATAAGGGCTGCATTGAAAGCAAAAGTAAAATAAAGAAAAGTAGAGGTAGAATGGTGTCAGTTTTAGCCCTGAAAAGAACTGTTGATGAGTAGGTTTTAGCCCTGAAAAGGATTGTCAACACTTTAGTCCTAAAAAAAAAAAAGGGCAGTTGAGTAAGTTTTACCATACCAATGAAAAGGACTACTGTATTAGTAAAGTTTTAACTCTGAAAATAGTTACTGGAAGCCATCACTTAGTCTGTGAGGGTGTCTATTCAGAAGTGAGTCAACCACAAGGGCAAAAAAAAAAAAACTAGCACGATGTAGAATCCAGCCTATCCCCGGCCCTTCACGAGAGAACCAACATTGTAGCTCTATTGTAGCATAACCTATACACTTCGTAATACATGTAACATGTGTAGTACATGTATTGCGTCACTCTGTACTGTATGTGGGCTCTGTCAGGATGCTTGATTATCGATTGATTGCTCATGGCGCTAGTCCTAGCATGGTGTTTGTGGGGGGGGGGGGGGGGAGGGGAGGGGGGGAGGGTGGTGGGTGGTGGTTTAGGGGGTTGGGTCTGACAGGGTTTTTGGAACCCCCCCCCCCCCCCCCCCCCATGGCCTACTCGCCCCATCCACCACTGTGTTTACAAGCAGCTGGCATTCACGTTGGTAGAAACCATGTGGAGATGATAATACATGTATATAGCCAATTTTTACCTTTGAGGTGGTGCTGACTGGTCAGATTTAAAGGAAACTCACAACGATGGCTTCAATTAATGCCAGAGACATTTAATACATGCAAAAAGAGAACAAAATATATTGCTTCATTTTTATTTGATTTATCAGAAATTCATTTAATCAGAATTCAGTGTGTGTGGACTCGACTGTATATACATATATATAACACGCTTTTAAGTCTTTTTAATTTCCTGAGATCCACTATTGCATCGTGGGAGAGGTAAAACACCATGCACTGCCAGAACAGTTCAGGAACCTTCCTTGATTTAAATTGCTAATTATTCTCAAATGGGAGTTTGTGTAACTTCAAATATCATTATTACAACTAGTATGTGAGAGTAAATTATTGATCAATGACTGCACCTACGTTTCCTTTTGGCTAGTATAGTTACAAGTTGATAAAAATATTAACTTTTAAAAATCTAAGAGTGTTGAGAGTCAACATTCATCTATTTCATAGCTGTTGCCAAACTTCATTTCTTTTCAAAACTTCGCACAGTTGTAATCCTTTTTAACATCACACCACAGAGCAATAAAATTCAGCTAAATTTCATAAATTTTAAAAATTCAAGAAAACTTTATTTAATAATTTTTTTTTCATTTGGTAACCCACCCCCCCTCACCCACCCACCCATTCAACACCCTGGCATTGTCACAACACTTTTTCAAAGCTACACTAAAGAGTGATAAAATTCAATTTAACCAACCTCATAAATTTAAAAATTCAAGAATTGAGTAGATCGCAGCTGGTACTACCCTGTTACATTTCAAAATCTTCACACAGTCATAATTTTGTTCCAAGGCAAATGCTGTTGAGTTAATCAGTCACTGTGCATACTAAATGGGACCACGTAAAAGTGCTGGGCACTGCATCTCATAGCTTGTTCTAGTTCCACATATTTCAAATGGTTTCATACTTAATGTCAAAAGCATTAGCAAAAGCTATTCACCATTCAAACTTGAACTGTAAGGAAATGAATTTGTTTTTGACACCAGCATACGAAAAAAGCACTGTCATTTTATATCAGGGATGTCAATAAGTCTACATGAAAAAGTAGGAAAAGTTACTGGCATTCTTTAGCAACACATAAAACTGAAGTACGTAAATGGCTAATAATACCCGATTTGGGGCCAACAGAAAAGTACTGACAGCCAAAAAGTAGGAAATCCTACTAAAGTAGGAAATTTGACATCCCTGTTATATATTTTCATGGATGAAATTTGGAAATTATCACAGCAATATCCTTAAAAATATACCCTCCATGAAGAAAAACCTGCCAGCTGTGTATAAAGTTTGACAAGATTCTGTTTTTTCTATTGCACCACATTCTGTGTGGACTATATAACAGTACACAGCATAATCTTAGGTGACAATTAATAGAAAGTGACGTGGCCTTGCTTTGCTCTCTTTTCTTCTTGTTTGTATCCATTTTTGCCATGATTTAATAATAATAATAATAATAGAGAGTATTTATATAGCGCTTATCCCCGTAATTACAGGCTCTAAGCGCTTTACA
>JBCAUA010000021.1:458511-470362 GCA_038406235.1 Peronia verruculata | reverse complement strand
TAGTTAGTTAGTTAGTTAGTTAGTTAGTTAGTTAGTTAGTTAGTTAGTTAGTTAGTTAGTTAGTTAGTTAATTAGTTTTATTTATTTATTTACTTATTTATTTTCGCTTATATCAATGCTCTATTGCTATCAAGTTTGTAAAGTCTTGTACTGACATTCATACGGGTATCAAGTCTGATTTTGTAAGAGTGATGATGACGATGATCTTAGCTTGGCTTTCACTTACCACGACTGTGAACATCTAAGTACATGGTGTGTAGTCTTCCCCTCAGTGATGAATCTATTGACGTTCTAATGGGTTACAGTTCTGGCAACATCAACATCCACAACAATGGCAAAAACAACAGCAGCAACAACCGCTGCAACAAATATGACAGCCTCAGCAAAAGCGTATGTACTCCAGCATTCACCGGATCATCCACCGGGTCATTCACCAGAACTTTCACAAGATCATCCACTAGAACTCAAGATATTGATCAATTCATCATGACAATTCAATCACCGACACTTCAAACTCAAGTCTGCACTTTAACCAACAGAAATTGCGTTTGTGTTTCCGTCGTTAATACAAAGGTTGCTGTGATTTTTCACATTGCTGGCAGGAGAACCCGATCTAAAACTCATTGATTTTTGCAGTTGTACAAGAATAATTCACGAGCCACCACACTAAAATCGTTGCTTTATCCTAGTTTTCTCTGACACGCGTTTGCTGTCAAATAAACGAGCTGTATGTCCACCACAGGTTCACAAAAGATTCATGTTAACTTACAAATTAATTTGACATCGGTTTCTATGTTTAAAATTTAGCCCAAACTTCTGAACTCAACAAGAAATAAAATAACAATAATGATATTCTTTATAATCAAGTCTGAGATTAATTAAAGATAGCAGTTCAACATTTCTCTCAATAGTAAAGCAGTTCACATAATTTCACACATTATGTAATACTTTGTTTTCACCACTGAGATTTCGGATGTACAAAACTTGAAATATTTTCCTTTTCGCAGCACTCCTGAAAATGCTGCACGGCGCGCACACTTCTGACCGACCACTGAATGGCTGTCTGTGAATGTTTCCGTAAGCAAAAGAAGGAAACCAGCTGTGTTAGAAACAAACACGATAAAGGAAACCTCTTCAAGAAAATACACACAATGTGACAGCGATGCTAGGTCTACCTAACCACCGCTAAGCTTGGCTGACAGCACTAAGGAGGTGCCGATTTCTGGGCGGGGCTTGGAACAGGCTTGTCCAATACAGGAAGGAAACGATTTGGTTGCCAGAGAAACGGACTGACAACAATGCGCCGAAGCAGAAATCCTGCGCCCATTGTTTGATACAGGAGATTTTGCCTTGCGGCGATAGAAAGGGCAAGAGAAGAGGGGAGATAGTTAAGGAATTGGATGGTCGAAGCTGGAGAAAATCTCTGATTTGATGTAACGGGCAGTGTATAAATATTTGATGAAGGCCGAACAATGCGAAGAGACTGCCAAAGATGTTAGCCATAGAGGATTTCGTTGAGTGTTGACAAATTTATTTCGCGGGGGTTTTGCGATGTAGAATCTAGGACTGGAGATTGTTAAGAAAGAGAGAAATGCGGGAACACCGCAGAGAACCATTGGTTTTATGAAAACATACTGTTTGTCTAATAACAGTAATTATGTTTCACATTCTTATTGTCTTAGGAGTGTAAAATGTCATTTCTCGAATCTCGGTGAAGAGGTTGGATCCAAACTATGCCTGAGTTACACTATCAAAATATTGAGGAAAAAAAGATGATGTCAAATTAGTCGGGATAGACATGTAGAGTTATTGACTACACTACAATGTTGATAGACTTGAAATGAGACATTTATCTGTCTTAAGGTCTTTGCAAGTTTTCTTTATGAAATGCCACTATTGGTTTGATATATAATAGATTATGCCACAATGTTGAGTTCAAGACTGAAATTTATATAGATCTGGCACAGAGAGAGAGAGAGAGTAGAGGTGGAAAGGGGAGGGGGGGAGCGGGGGAAGGAAAGAAAAGGATGACATAATGACCTTTCAATTTAGTTATTGTGCATACAACAACATCTTGTCCGGAGTAAAAAATTATCAAACTCAAATAATAATGATATTATCATGGGCAGAAGAAAGCTTAGGCCTATATTACATCACTAACAGTGATATTATGGCCGCAGTGATTTTAAACATTCAGTCAGTAAGAGCAGATGATGCAAAATAATATACTATATTATACTATAATATAATATAATATAATATAGTATAATATAATATAATATGATATAATATATATTTCTTTTGTTGTTTTTGTTGTTGTTCTTGTTATTAGCCTGTTATTTTGTGGTTTATCTTTTCTTTAAGAGGTTTCATAAAAGGTTCGGAATCTGATGTTGGTCTTAGATATGAAATACTATGGTCAGAGTGTCTCGACTTAATAATGAAATTGTTGTTGTTGTTTGTTTGTTTGTTTGTATGTTTGTTTGTTTGTTTTTTGTTTGTTTGTTTGTTTGTTTGTTTGTTTGTTTGTTTGTTGTTTGGAATAATCAAATGAAGAAATTAGATTTCAGATCAAGAACATTGCTTTATAATTCGATATCGCTTTCATTCGATCCATAAGTCACTCTGTGGTCCTGTGGAAGTGAACAGGAACTTAAATTATTTCTATATTGAGTTGAAACAAATCAATAAACATTACAGTTATAAGAATTATATGAGTGCAGGAACCGCGTGCAAAATAATTCTGTACACTGACATTGTCAGACTCGACTGTTAGCTAGAGTTTTTTTTTTAAATTATTGTTATTATTATTAATATTACTTATTAAATCATCACTGGTTTGTCTAGAAATGAGTTCTTTGGTAACTTATTTATCTGTTCAGCTGTCTAGATTTGTTTTTCTGCCTGTTTGTCGGTCCGGAAGGATAGGTGGATGTATGAATGGTACATACACTGGAAATGAAAGGAATATCCTAATTCAGGACAATAGTCTGTTTCGAGCTCAAGTTGAGAATTTCTAGGACACTACAGAGTAATTACAACATCAGAAATTAGTTAGATCCCTGTCGCCGAAAGGGATGTTGTTTGCAGTGGAATATACTTTTGTTGTTGTTTCAGAGTGTGCGAAGTACCAGGAGGGTAAAGTTATTATATGATGATATGATATGAAACATCTCAGTCTCAGCCATGTTTGCTATTCAGCGTTGTTATTTTTTTTATTGAAATGTTATTGTTTAATTAATTCTTGTTATACAATGTCTATTTATACCATTACTGCTATTGCTGTTACTGCTCTTGTTTTTCTCTTTGATTGTGATGTGTTGTCACCGACTTATTTCTTTATCAGTTTGTCTTTTTATTTATTTATTTATTTATTTATTTATTTATTTATTTATTTATTTATTTATTTATTTATTTATTATTGTGTATTCACTTAGTTATTTTATTCATGTATATGTTTGTTTGTTTGTCTATTTATTTTTCATTTATTCATTCGTTCATTTATTTATTTATAATGTATAGTTCATTTATTTTTCATTTATATGTATTATTTATACATGTATGTATATTTTACTTATTTATGTATAATTCACTTATTTATTTATTTATTTATTTATTTATTTATTTATTTATTTATTTATTTATTTATTCATTTGTTTATTTATTTATTCAATTAGTTTTTTTTCTATTTATTTTTTAGTTATTATTTCATTTCTCTGTTCTTTTTATTATTTACGTGTTATTTAGTTATTTGTTTATTCCTCTTTTTTGTTTATTTACTTATGTTTCAGTTATTTATTTATTCCATTCATCTATTCTATAATTGCCTTGTTTGTTATATGTATTTCATGTTCTGTTTTGATGGGAAAAACTTCACCTATAACTCATTCATATTATGTAATGGACTGATCTGTTTCTCAATTCTTATATTCCTTTGATCGACGTGTTTAGGAACACTTTAGCCTTTGTTCCTTAGCTAAATCATTCCTACTATCCCATCTCTAGGCAATAGTAACTTGAGGCACATCAGATATCACAGAAGAACTGACAAGAGCAGCGCATATCTTCAAAGACTTGCCATCAGCTTTTTCTCCAATTCTTGACTTTGTCTCCTTGATCACAACCAAGTCACACCCGTAATTTGTCGGTAATTCTAAGTAAGTTTTCCTTCCCAGGGCAACGTTGGAATGAGTTTATATAATAATGCGGGCGATGCTTTTCGAGGGGAGATGGTAAAACTAGAAAATAGTCAATTAATATATATATATATATATGGGGGGGGGGGGTAGAAATTAGAACCTGCCTGACTGCCTGCTTTTATTATTATTATTATTGTTATTAATATAACTATATTATTATTTATTTATTTTATTTAATTTTGTTATTTCTAATATCATATTAGTGCCTTGACGGTCCTCTGGCTTCATGGGTGTAGGAGAGCCAATGTCTAGCCATCCTGAATAAGAATGAACAAAAGTTCGGAACACTCCTACATACGATACATCCTTTAAGCAATCTTTGGCGGTTAACAACTGGATGTCAAAAGGGTTGAGACATTGCGTTCCTGGGGAAATTTCCAAATTCCAAAATTTCTATCGCCAAATCACAGAACTAGGCAAGCACTTGAAACTTTCTTAAGCTCAGAAAACTTAGAAGTTATACCCCTAAAAAGAAGGAAGAGGAAGGGTTTGTTTTTTTTTTTTACAAACTAGACATGGTGCACAAAAGGTGGCGCCAGAATTGCATCAGGCTATCCTTGGTACAATGAAAGTTCAAAGGTTTAAGATGAGATCGAGAGGGATAGAATATCGAATCTCTTTCATCGGTCGCTCAAGAAGGTGGTATGACGACGATCAAAGCGTCATTCCTGTATGTCTTTATCGTTAAAAAGATTGCTTTACTGTTTCATTAATTAATTTATTGAATAGCTATAATTTACTACCTCATCGATTGACGAATGCCTAAATAACTGCCTGATATAATGATTTGCCGATTGACTACTAAAGTGATTTTGATATATTTCCCCTGATTTATTGACGTATTAATGTAATAATGAAAAAAGTTCAATTTTACTTTTAAATATTGTGTGCGAATGATATTTGATATAATGACAGAGACAGAGAACAGTTAGTGAAAGAGATTATTGCGAATGTTCCAGGGGAAATGATTACGTCCTTGCGTGTACGGTTTAAAATATAATGAATCAATCAAATAATGCCAACAGTTAGAGAGCAAACTGTACAGTTAGATCAGAAAAAGTGGTAGACACCTGGTTTGGGCCTCACAATACAAGTTAGTTATGGTTTTTATAAGCTTTTCAACCTCCTGTAGTGGTGGTCACTTTAGCTGTCCACAACCGTGGTAAAAAAAAATAACATAACACTATTGCATTGTGTGATCACTTATCAGTTGGCCAGCGAATAACTGATACAGTATCTCAAACACGAAAGAACATCAGGATAAATGACATCTCCTCCGCCACAAGAATCCACGATATTTTATTATCTGTATGAGATGTCTGCTCAACAAAGAAAACCACTGGACTCTCAATTTCGGGACCTCTATAATTACTGGGGCCATGTCCCGACACTTCGCTTTAAATTAAGAGAACCTAACCAATTTTCCTTGTCAATGAAATCATTCTGAGCATTGTATTTTAGCTAGGTGTACAACTAGCCTGCTGTAGATGAAAGATGGAATTGAGAAGAAAAGACAGTGTGCGAAAGATTGGCAAGGAGGAGTGGAAGCTGAAGGATTAGTGGCGATCTAAATTAAATTGTCTTTGCGTTAGTTAAAAACCCACAGTTGCGTTCAGGTGTCAGGAATTCAGAGTCGAAGTTACTTTCTTGATTCACGGTAAGGTTGTATTCAGAATTCCCAGCTGGGATTGTGTTTGAACTCCGAATTTGGTTGATTCCAGAATTCACAAAATAAGGACTATATCCATCCAGAAATTCAGAGTTAAAAGTATAACTCAGTAGAAAGATTTGCTGGGAGGAAGTCTGAAAGTGATTGGGTGCAAACAATCGAATGGACAAAACATATTGAATATTTTAGCATGTAGACATAAATTGAATATGTGCAAAAAGGGGAGTGTTTGCTATTTCATATAAAAGATAAAACAAGTGAACTCATAAAAAAAGAGAGTAAAACGAACAAAACATCAACATAAAAAGGTGAAAAATAAAAAAAAAGAGTTTTGCGATTGTAGCCGGAGGCGGGTGGGGGGTGGGACGGGGGGAGGAGAATTAACACAGAAATTAATCATACACATGATAACAATAGAAACAATTATGCTATGACTCCCCTGACCATCGCCATCTCTCACTACCAGTTTTCCTTTCAGCCCCGTTTTTCTTTACCGTCAGCCACTACAAATCTTCGCCTCCTACCCCCTCCCCCCTTTTCCCCATCCCCCAGCTAGGCATAGTCTGAGCGTCAATGATCTCATTCTCCCGCCTCAAGACGGTCACTATGTCCAGCAGATAACCGTCATCTAATGACAGGGTTAGAACGAACTGAAGATTGGGTCCGACCTCCCGAAGGCGTGATGTCGAAAAACCCGGTCTGAGCGCTCAGGGAAGAAAGGGAGCGGTAATTGTTTGCAATTGACACAATGCCCCGGGGAATTGGCGCCATACAAACCTGCTAAGATGGGAGGAATCATTGTTATTAATGCTCTGACTCGTCATTTTCGCAACGTTTTATCGTCATTGCAATCTGTCTGGTGCAGAATGACGAGAGGGAGGTGACAACTCGGGGGTTGGCCAGAGAGGTGAAGGTCATTTCCGGTCAGCCAGCTCTCTGCAGTAATGTATGGCCCTGTTCCAGAGCTAGGTGCGAGTGAGACAGACAGGGGTTTGACAGCTTGACAGAGACCGACCTACTTGTTATAGTTTTTATCTCTGCGAACAAATTAAAATCTTGATAGGTCTGCTTTCATTAAATTGTACTGTAGTGAGTAATTTTAGAAATACTATTTTGTTTCTTTAGTTTAGTTTTATTTTAGAGTGTTTGTCAGACTCCAATATGATAAATGGCTCATTTTTGAATCCCGAGATGCTTAACGAAAGTTCTAACTTTTCTTGAGGAAAATTTTAAAAAAAAAAAAAAAGCAACAAAGCACGCAATTTATGAAATTATTTCTCTGTAGCCAGCTAGCTCAGCAGAACACAATTAAACAGGAGATAGAAATATTATTTTAGTCATGGTCATACTCTTCTTTCCCTCATTTCTCTCTCCCCTTCTCACTTTCATCCTCTTTCACTGTTTTTCTCTTCATTGTATCCTTGAGCCACTACGCGACATCGCCTTGTTTTGTTATTTCGTATGTTCCCCCCCCCCCTTTTTTTTTTTACCCTATTTCACCTCGTCTAGAACATGCTTTAAATTGCTAACATCTTTTGTTTTGTAAAGCCTGCTAGCAATCACCTCCACAAATATCATAAAATATCAAGACCCCCGTAGATATTGCTAATATTATGAGGAGGCAAATACCACAGGACTTACCCTTTACTTGAAAGGGAAGAAAACTGCCAAACGAGGCGGAAACGAGCAAAAAACAACAATATACAAGGAATCTCGTATTTCTGTCCCTTGTACAGAACGATAGCCGGTGTTCGCCGCCAGGCGCAAGAATAACTCAAAGAAAATAGTGCTTATTTTTCATGGCGTCTGTATGTTACCGTCTACCGGTAGTTCGACTTCCGCCCGAGAACAAGTCCAAACTAATGGCGCCCTTACAGGGAGAAGTTTTTGGCCTGTATATAATAGCAACATGCTTGCGACTCTAGCAAACTTCAACAGTTGGGTTCAGCCGGGTCTACAAGGTAAAGGGGATGTAGGGCGGAGATTCTGGGCAAAGGGAGTTGAACAATTGGTGAGATTACGATGTATACATTTCACAAGGTGAGATGTAAACTAAGGAAAGATGCACAACAGAACAACTACGTCTTTCTTTATTTCTTTATCATTTTTTAAAGAAATATTATCAGCAGGTGGAATCCATTAGCTTTCGTAACCTGTCTCTCTTTTCCGCAATGCCCCCCCCCCCCTCCCTCCTCTCCCCCTTTTCTTTTTCGTTCAACTGCTCCCCACTTCTAAAGGTCACAGCGACCTCTCGTTAACAAAACTTAAACTGAGTGAGTTCTTTGTCTAACTGGGAAAGCTGTGGTGGAGAGAAAGAATTTATTTAACAATAAACTTTCTGTCGCTGTGTAATAGTACAGTTATAATTTTTCATGGTTCAAATCCGGTAGAAATATTTATTACAGTTTTCATTCCTGCATAGCTATGTTATTGATTGGACGTATCTTCTTTGTTTATTGGATCTGTGAAGAGAAGTCAAATCCAGTGAGACAGAAAAGCGAATAGAATATGGGACAATCATAAAGTTTATTGGTTTTATTATTGCTATAGTTGATATTGTTTTTCTTGCAGTTATTGCTCTTTTGTTGTTATCGTTGTTGTTGTTGTTGTTGTTGCTGTTGGTGGTGGTGGTGGTGGTGGTGGTGGCGGTGGTGGTGATGGTGGTGGTTTTCACTGAACATTTTGTTATACATTTGGCTAATCATTGTGAAGATTATCAGCACTGATGTCATGTGGAGAACACTGGATGACTCATCTAGTATTGCATACTGTAAATCATTCACAAACAGTTGATGACAAAATATTCTGACGTGTAAAGGCTGTGATAATGTGTGTTAATTATTCCCCCGACTCCCCCCGCGAAAAAAAAAAACGCGATATTTTTTAAAACACGATATTTTCTGACCAAATTTTAGCTTCATACAAACAGTCGGTGGTAATTTTACATCTACCTGTCTTTCTACTCATCACATTTTTATTACATATTCGACAAATAAATGTCGTGACGCTGATACTTCTGATACATACAGTAGGAACATCCAGACGTCGTGTCCCCACGGCGGCCCGGGGTTTATAAGTAGGTTCTTTGCTCCTACCTGCAGGTGGTGAAAGTCCGCCATCGGTGATATGTCTCCCATAGAATGCCATCCTCTACTTTCCTGGGGTGACATTGTGACATAGTTTCTCTCTCTCTCTCTGCTTGCCAGTGTCTTCTGTCCTGCTTCTTTCCTCTCTTCCTCTTGACGTACAGACGTGTCTTACCGTCTTTGGCACAATATAGCGGCGATCGTACCGATGTGCCTTTAAACCCCGACACAAATAAACGAATAATCCAAACATCGTCTTGACATGTTACATCTACTAACATTACCATGCATGGAGATTGGTTTTTGACCAGCCATACTATACTGACATTATCATACATGGAGATTTATTATTTTTGACCAGACATACTATTACTGACATTATCGTACATGGAGATTTATTTTTGACCAGCCATACTATACTGACATTATCGTACATGGAGATTAGTTTTTGACCAGCCATACTATACTGACATTATCATACATGGGGATTTATTTTTGACCAGCCATACTATACTGACATTATCATATATGAAGATTGATTTTTGACCAGCCATACTATACTGACATTATCATACATGGGGATTGATTTTTGACCAGCCATACTATACTGACATAATCATTCATGGAGACTAATTTTTGACCAGCCATACTATTTCCCTTCGCCAGACTCAAGGAGTGTTGAACAAAACGGAGAGAAGTCACTTTTGTCGTCCTCTTTGTTTGAAATGTCGATTTAAAATTCCGAGAAATCATGATGTAACTAAACTGTTTTCCTCTTATCCCTCTGATTTTATCTCATGTTTTCTTTGTTTGTTTTGTTTTGTTTGTTTGTTTGTTCGTATATCTGTTTGTTGTTTGTTTGTTGTGATCCCTCTGTCAAATGATAAGAAGAAAAGTTATTTTCGTTTTATTTTGTACAATGCTTGCACGGGGACGCAGTGGCTCTGTGGTATGGCGTCTGCTCATGGAGAAAACAGGCCGAGATCGACTCGCGGGTTCGGTATCGGGGGCAACAGGACACGAAGATCGAAAACCGGCATTTTTTTTTTTTTTAGTGACTCATCGGTCTCCTGGCTCCCTGTGGATAGGTACGCCTTACGTCTAGCCTTCTTGGATAAGGGCGAATACATTTCGAAGGTCCTGTGTGTACGTTACGCATAATAGAACCCTTGGCAGTTCAAAATCGATGGAAGAGTAGGTTGAGTGCCGCTGTCCGGGCAAAATTTCCAAATTCCAAAGTTTTACCCACAAAATTTCTCAGCAAAAATTGGCAACTTCTAAAAAGCCGAGGTAATCCTACTTTATTAAGACTGAAAGACTTAAGGAAAACAAGCAAGCTGCTTGTTTGACTAACATACCTTGTGTCTCACAAAGGGAGATGGAAGGGCTTATAAAAGAAATAGTCCCTACTGCAAAGTACTGGAGGCTTCATCAGTGAAAGATATGAATGGCCACATCATTTACTGAGAGTCCAAATAACAAATCACAATGGTAAGGTGACATCTACCGCCGAGATCTTCTTCTTCTTCTTCTATAGGTGTCAGGTCTGGAGCAGCCATCGACGACCAGGGCTTGCCAGACCCTTCTGTTCTCAGTTCTTCTTATCAACACGATATTGCTCATTTCATTCTTGGTGGCGTATCTATTAAGGCTGTCAATATATTTCATTCGTGACCCTCCTCTGCTTCTCCTCCGGCGGATCTTTCAACATAGCATCTGTCTCTCTACTCCATTCCTCCTGCAAATGTGTGCGTGGAATTTCAGTTGCCTCTTTCTTATGGTCTTTATAAGGTATCTTTTATATCCTGCCCATTGACAGAACTTGCCGAGATCTATCGGTTCATAAATGGCCATGCTAAAGTTTCTACTACATTATAAAGAAAGCGGGTAGCCAGTCATGTTATAATGGCCTAAATCAGTCATTTCTTATTAAACCTCAACTTGTTTGTTTGTTTGTTTGTTTGTTTGTGTTTCAGTGGAACTCTAAGTTTCTCCAGTTGATTTCCCTCCTGCTAGAAATGATAATGGCATCGTTACTTCTTCACATGTATATAAAGTTATAGTGACATTAATTTAAACTTCAGACGCATTAGTGACTATGGCAACATTACACTCAACGCCAACATTGTATAGCAATATTCAATCAGAAAATATGTTATTCAACCCCAGGTCTGCGCCGTCGACTTTGGCTGTTGCAACACTGACTTTATTATTAAAAACAAAAAACAAAAAAGAAAAATCTCCTCTTTGTTTAACGAAATAGCCTCTAAAAGCCAAACCAAGATACATGTACCTTTTTACATTTATGTGAATATTACAAGGGTGTTGAACCAAACACCAACGCCCGCCCCACCTCCTTCTTCGCTCCTGCCAGCGGCCGTCGACTTCCTGCCCATGTGTGAGAGATTTGTGCAGTCTGCAGTCCATTACTCTATCTGGAGCTATTGTTTCTATGGCGGCTCCTGGGCCCAAACAGCGACGGTGGTCGTGGAGAACTGGCTGACAAATTCTCAACACCAGTCTGAACTTTGACCTATGCGTCCCCCTGAGAGCCAGGGCTAAGGACTCCCTGGTGTGCCGTAAGAGCTGTTAGCTACACTGTTTTCTGTTTCAATCTGTCAGATTCTCGGGCCGTGGGGGAAAGGGAGGGGGGCGGGGATAAACGAAAGATGACAAGCAATCTCGGTGTTGTTTTGTTGTTAATTCTTGTCATTTTTGTGTTTTGCGAAGATCTCATTTTCTCAAGAAGTCAGAATGAACGTTTGATGAAATTAAGTCTTCGATGATTATAATAGTGGGCGAAAATACAAACAGCCAAAAAGACAAGATAGATAGATAGATAGATAGATAGATAGATAGATAGATAGATAGATAGATAGATAGATAGATAGATAGAT
>JBCAUA010000021.1:431442-450024 GCA_038406235.1 Peronia verruculata | reverse complement strand
TCTCTTTCAACTTCTCTTTACTTTTGTGTCATTCTCCCTCGTCTTTTTTTTGTTTCTTTATCTGTTGTTTGCTTCTCCTTCTTATTCATGAAGTCATCTCTATCTTTGTCTACGACAGATCAAAGCAATCTGGTGAGCCTACTCGCAGCATCTTAGTTTTAGCTTACTATTTTGTTTTTACAATTTACAATTACTCATTATCCCCTCCCCCCCAAACTGATTAAATCTGGTGAAGTTACATTTGTAACCAGACACCCGAAACCGCATGATCAGTACTACCCGTCCATCCTCAATTACTACCAGAGGGAGCTCAGTATGTGCTGTACAGAGGGCCAGACTTTGCCCATTTTCTTGACCCCTACAACACCCTCTGCACTTGCACTTGACCCTTTCTATCGCTACAGTCGCCCCCCCCCCCCCCAACACACACACCTAGTCAGCTGCTGCGCCTTCTTAAGACGCCGCACAAGTGACAGAGAGAGACGGTCTTGATTCGGCGACTGGCTACCTCAGGTCATCTCAGGTCAGAGCTGTCCCTCGCCGAACTCTTTTACAACACCACACCAAATCACACTTACTCCACCAACAGCACAAAGCACGCGACATTCTAACAAAGCGTAGGGTCACAACAATTCCACTAAAACATTACAGGTCCATTTAAACTGTTTTGAGAATATGAGTTTAAAAACAGTTTTGTACAAAATCAAAAACTATTTAGGCAGAAATGGTTGTTTACTTAAATAGTATCACTGAATTTAGGGAACAAAAGAGTGGCTGTTAAATTAGGTTGCTAGTGATTAATTATGACTAGAATCCTAACTCAAAACCTCACCAAATAAAAATAAGTATATAAGTGCACATATAAATTTATAAAATCGCTATGGCAATGAGGAACGGCGATGGCGATATGCAGAGCTTTCTAATTACATTCTATGATAAGGATTATCTCGGTTTTTACTGGCTGTCTATATGCGGCCAAAAGGAAATACCAGTGGACTTTGGAGTTTGGAACTTCATATCTGACACCAGTTGTCTCCGTCTGTTTCTGAAAAGGTGGTGGGTTGCATTGGGCTGTTACATACGTTAGGCACTCACTAAACACACCAATGACACACACCACATGACAATCAAGAAACCCATTACTCCTGAAACCTTTTTAATATTGTGACAAGGATTATACTTTTCTTTTTTTTTTTACTGCAGCCCTGTATGTCGTCAGAAGAGGGAAATATGGGAAGATAGAAACGTAAAGTCTTCGGAATTTTTTTTATCGGAAAGACATGTCTCTGCCTCTCTGGAAACGATTTTAGACTGCATGGTGATTTCATGCTCGCACTTGCGTACGATATTATGGAACCTGCTGCTTCCAAGCTCGCAATCCAAAGGGCGACAAGTCAGCTTGCCCAGAAGACTAGAAATCAGCTTTTACTTCTTGAGAAGATACCATTGATTTCCTTTATAAGAAAAAAAAAAAAGGTCGGGTTTTCTTTTTCCTTTCCCCCCCCCCCCCCCCCCTCCATACGAATGTGGGGTTCGAACCTCACACACGTTCCGGTCGCCTTTCTGCTCGACCATTATCGTTTCTTCTCTCTATGTGTAAGCGAGTGTAAAATAAGACACAGAAAAGAAATGCTGCTGGGTAAAAATTTCCTCCATAAAATAGCTGACAATATGATCTAAAAATAATGATTTTGGGAGGGTTTGGCGCTAACAACAATCGGAGATCAAGGATTGAAAACTTCCTGAAAATACTGTTTCATCGGCGCGTACCCAAAGTAAAATCACTAATCAGGTATCTTGCTGCAAAAATGCTCTGAGTGAGCGGGAGCTTAAGGATAAAATGCTTACAAAAAAATCCCAAAATCCGAGGTAAAAATACTCATACCAGGGTAGTTTCCCAGTAATTGAAAATGTTGATGCAGAGTTGCTGGCCTGCTGTAAGTATTTGGAAACAGCATTAATGGGTAACCGAAAAGTGTATTTCTTCAAGTTCCAATGTTCTTACTATTCGTTTATTGCAGGCTCCCTATAATATATAATAATTCTCTATTTGTGCCAAAAGGAAAACAATATGCCACATTCTTCATGCCACAATAATGACATTATAAATGACAAGTTCACAGTAAAATTAGACAAGTCTGACTGGATTTATACAGTGACTTCAAAATAAACAGTGGATATCTCCATTTAAAATTTTCATAATATCGTCTATAAGAGACACACACACAGACGGAATCGGATAAAAAAAACTCGGCCGCTGAGCAAAGTGCAGGGAAATCTCCGCATAACAAGCGCTGTAAAACCCGGGTTCAAATTTCATATTTTCTGCCAGCATGGAACAATGAGCGAGAGGAGACCATAAATCAGAGCCAAAGGGGAGAGAATGAGGGAAGATGGAAAGGAATGATTGCGCCTGATTGCTTTTTCCTGGAGTCCTGGACTGAGCACATGACCAGAGGACACGATGTCTGTATTTGTGATGGTTGGGGAAGAGGGGGGGGGGAGCGAAGGAGGGGAGGGGGGGGGGGAGGGTGTGGAGCTTGTGAGGATGTCTGCATAATATTCTATGTGTTTGTGTCTCTGAGAGGGAGAGAGAGAGAAAGAAAGGGAAAGTGTGTATGGGTGGGGGAGTGGGTGCACGTGCGTGTCCATTTTCTCCAGCTTAAGGATCATCTTCCACCAATGGAAGCCAAGACATCGTTACGTAATCAGCCATCTTGTGTGTGAGACACACAGCCCAGTGCCAGGACAAAGACTGTCCACCAGTCCACGTCATCGGCCTCCTTCTCCAAAAAAAGAAAGGCGAAAGGATGACGACAGAATTCCCTGATGAATTTACAAAGGTCAGGGAGAATACAAAAGGAGAAGTTACCATTCAATTCTAAGGGAGAAAAGGGGAGAAAAGGATGGAGAGGGATAAGAACAAATGACGTAATTTTGTACGCTGTATGAGACATTTTTCATTCTAGTTTCAAATTTTCATTCAAATCTATTTCTTTTCTTTCTCTCTCTCTCTCTCTCTTTTTTTTTTTTTTTTTCTCTTGAAGAGCCACAGAAAGACTGGAGAGGGAGGTGGAAAACGTGACCTGTCTAAGCATGCAATATGTGTTTTTGAAGGACGAGGCACCAGCAGACTCAACAAGAGACACAACAACATATACAGTCATGAAAATATCAGTGGATGTCTTCCATAATGATAGATCAAATCAACAAACCAATATAGCTTGATTAAGTCCGAATGAACACAGCATTTATTCTGTCACGACAAAACAATTGAAAAAAAAATAATAAAAAATATGCTGCCCACACGTACTCTTTGAGACCAGACAAACTGATTACGGACAGTCTAGAATGCGTTAACATATAAATAATCACATTTTGCCATCAAATGGGCAAACATTTTGTTCTTTCCTATTTCCACACTTCACAGGGAAAAATTATCTGTCACCGGCACTGCATGGCGCGAATCTGTCCAGTGTCAGATCTGGTGACAACAAAACAAGACAAGAAACTATCTGTCTGTCAGTCTGACTGATTGTCCATTGTCTACTTCTTCTCTTTCTCTCTTTCTTTCTCTCTCTCTCTCTCTCTCTCTCTCTCTCCCTTTCTTTCAGAGGAAGACAGCAAAACAGTTTCTACAGTATAAAACATATACGTTGACGACCGAGTGATCATTTCATTCGCTAAATTCTTATTCCATAGGCCTAAGACACGGAATAGGAAATAGCCGATATGTTACACTTGCCATAAGGAGAGAACCAGAAAATGGCAGTGTGCTGTACTTGTAATATTTTTCTCTCGCTCAAGAGTTTGACAACTGCAACCGTTTATCGTTTATTTTTGTTGCCTGTTACCAGCTCAATTTCATACATACATATTTCGTCTACTCCTTGAAGTTCTATAACTCGTTCTAATGGAAATCTAGTGAACAAATAATTATGTTTTGCTGTTCTAATATGAGGATTTCTTCTAATATGAGGATTTCCTTGCTCCAGTTCCCACATAATTTTGCTCGTTCCTGCCAATCTATTCTCCGTACCAGCCTCCCGTAAACGTTCTTCATGCCTCATTTTAAAATCAAAATATAATAATTAGATTAACCAACAACTTAGCGGCTTTGTTTGTCAGCTTACAAAAAAAAAAAAAAAATGAACTTTCACGTTTCCATTTTCCGTCTTTAACTCCGACTCGCTACCCCATCCACCCCTAAAAACTCTCCTTTCTAAATAATCACCAGATAATCAACAACTTAGTCGTCCCTTTCTCAGCCACAACAAAGAAGCCTCGCTTTCGCTCCATCTTCCTCTTTCTCATGCCGTCCAACCTGTCAATCTTTTCATTTTTCGGGCCGTTTAAACTTCGATCACACCCCACAGACAGGGGTCGTGGTTCGTTCCATGAGCAAAAAGGAGACAGGGGATTTCTGGAGGACGTCCGGGTGGGATCCACTTCTCATGCCCAGCACCATACAGTGAGACCAGATCGGACTAAGCAAATCAAATTAGAGGAGACCCCCGACTGTGCTGATGAGTCCACGACCATGAAGACGTTCCGGTCTCGTCTTTTCCGTTTTCATCTTACCTCTCCTCCTTCTTTCTCCACGACGCTTGTTTCCCTTAGCTCCTTCCCCTCCCCCTCTCTCACAATTTACACACATTCAAACAACACCGACGCCAAAAGAGCCGGCGTGAGTGCACACTCTTCCCAGCACCAAGACATGGATGAGTGGGAACAGGGCCGTGCCTCCCTACCATCTTTCTTCTCTCCTCTATTTTTCGCCTTTGTTTTGAGAACTCACTCACTGAATACAAAGACAGAGGAGAGGCTATGGGAGACAGGAAAGAAAAGGAAACTACAATGACTTTACAAAAACTCACAGAAAACAGCCTGCCAATGCAGTACGATGGGGCTCGAATTTGATTGAAGTCAGAAAACCATAATGGAAATACGACTCTATCAATTTAAGCGTCTACACATTAGAAAAGAAATACCTTCATTAACACAGATAGAACAACTACCGTTGAAACAGTCCGCAGAGTCCGTTTAGATGAGAGAGCTTTGAATGCATCCTAGCCCGCCCATTTCTGAGAGTGTCAGTTCCTCATCTTCACAAATCAATGCAGGAAGTGGTAGTTTAATTATAGGTGTGAACCCTGCGCCGGGGTCCTGCGGTCTAAGCCTATTCTTTGATTGGTCGTAAATTCCTGTTTGACTTTTTGCAACTCTACTTCACTTAAGCTTTTTCTGTGTTAAAAATTCTACAGCCGATACACATTGGCACAGGATATGGATAAGATCATGAAACTCTGATCCCTTGCTTTCAGCCTACAATCAAGTAAAAAATAATACCGGATTTGGGGCCAAGAGAGAAACTATAAGTAGGAAATCCTACTGAAGTAGGAAATTTGACATCCCTGATTTAGTTGAGAAAGAAAGAAAGAAAGAAAGAAAGAAAGAAAGAAAGAAAGAAAGAAAGAAAGTCTTTCCAATGTTCCTCATTCTCAGGAGTTATTTCTAAATTGCGTTTCCATAACTATCCAGCTTCTCAATTGTCAGACGAAAACAAGAAAGAAAGAAAAAGAGGCTAATCTTCTTGGCGTCTCGTAATACAATAACGAGCATCTCTTTGTGGTTTTCCTCATTTCCTGTTGGGTGGATGAGTTGATAATTCTGCATGCTGGATAATATACAACTCTGGAATATGTGTGTGCTAATGGCGCTTCATTACTGCCTAAGCTTCAGCCAATGCCTTTTTGACAGCGGCAAGACAAAATCGGATGATCTAAAGGCGGGTGTCACACGAGCGGCGCATAACATTGTGCAGAGCAGAGGGCCTGGCTGAGGGAGAAAACGAGCACTGCTTGGCCTGAAGGTTTCCAGTGACAGATGTACAGGGAGATCCCAGTCGTCTCGCCCTGCAGCTGTACCTTTGTCTTTGAGGTTCTGTCCTGTCAAAAGCGCATCCAGCATAACAGGTGTGTCGCTCGCAAATCCGCCAGGCTTTCAACCATTATTTTAATTACCGCTGACCTTGTTCCCCCTTCAATTTTGAAATAACCGGGGATTTCTCGTTTAATAGCCATGCAATCATATCGACGGATGCACATCCATGCAAATATTACGGTTCATCTGTGTGACCAGACATAATACAAAAAAGCATTTACAGCAAAAGCTTGTTAATATAGCAGCCTAAGAGGTCGACAAAACAGCCACAATGCGGCATACTGTGAAAAGTATGGTGTAGTGGCGGTTTGGTTAGTTCGTTTTTCTACACTTTAATATTCCATCCCGTGTGGCACCTGAGGACAACTTTGTACCCCACTCGTACTTGACCTAGACCTGCTTGTCTCTTCTCGCGGTGTCCAATAACACATACCCAGTGGCAGGTATCTCTGGAACCAAAACTGTCGGGAACCCGAACTCGGCACGACTGTAAAGTTTAAAATGTCCTCTCTCTCCTACAGCATTAGGTTTATGTCAACGTTTGCATTACATCACTGAATATTTTAGGTCATCAGGCTGAAAGCCCCTCTTTGTCCACAAGACACTGTGGTGATGATGAAATTGGCAAATTGTAAGATTACTTGTCAAGTTCCCCCCTTTTTGCAACCATGAAGCGAAGAAATTAAAACCATTTCTGACAATTACAAATTCTGAAGGTGATATTTCGAAGAAAGAATTACATATGGCTAAAGGTTGCGGGGAAAGGGAAGGGTTTTGGTGGCGGAAGGGAAGATAGTCATTGTCCACATTATAATTATTATCACATTATATTTATTCTTGCTCACACGCAAGTGCGCTCTAGTGTAAATATTATTATGTTATCGTTGTCACGTTAGCAAACTTTGGCTGCTGTCACTAATACAGGTCGTGCCGGATAAACGAATTCAGAGATGGGTGTGGGCACGAGCTGTCTGTCAGCTGATGTGACTTCCTCACCTAACCTACTTTCGGAAAACCTTCTTCTTATCACAGCTTAACTATCCCCCGCTAATCGAATATAGCTTTCCATCTTATTACAAGACAACCTATTGCATCGCCCCATGCTCTCGAGGCGAGAACCCCAAAAAATCGCACATCTAAATCTCGGCTTTCGGGAAACAGGTTTTCAGGGAAAATGCCTTCTGTCAAAGTGCGTGAGTACAGTTCTCAACGACAGAAGTCGAGGCCCAGAAGTCACTGCTTGCTACTAGCCTTGTTACCTGGTCCTGGGGCGCGCGAACGAGCGTCGTTGGCGTGTCAGTGAACTCACGCCCAAATTGCGCGCTCTTCGCGTGACACCTGTACAGGCATAACCCAATCCACTCACGCACTGTTTGAGTCACCTGACTCCCCGCACCGTAAGCAGGTTGAAGTTATCACTGCAGCGAACTGACAACTTCTGTCTCTATTCATAGTGAGGAAAACACATACACATTTATATTCGCACACATACACATGCGCGTGCACCCACACACAAACACACGTACACGGCTGCGCACATATCAAATGCAGAGAATGAGATCACCCAATCTAACCAACTCCCAATATTACAACAATGGTGAACAATACTGGCCACAGACAATCAGGGGAGATTAGAGAAAGCGGGGATGTGACAAACGTGGAGCAGGAGAGTGGAGAAAACACATACAAAAAGTTGTTTGTGAACTTGGCGCGCATGTGAGTGCGGCTTTATGGTATGCATGCTGGACAGATTCGCGCCCCTGACGTAAGAACACCTGTATTCTGCCTTCCCTTGTCGGCGTGAGCCGATAACATACAATAACGGCCCAAGAAGGGCAAAGATGGTGAGCTACCTGCATTCAACTACTATTGTTACCCGTTGAGCAAAATCATAGTGCTGTTGGTTTTTATTGTTGCTGGTTTATATTGTTGCTGGCATCTCACAAAGGCGCATAATTATTGCCGATCTTGGCATCTGTGCAATGGGAAGACGCAACCTTATGTTCAGATGTATTTCCCCCACAGGAGATTTGTCGTACATGGTCGCAAAGTTTTCATTAGTACTATTATTATTATTATTACCCATTTTATTACAACTGTTATTACTATTTTAATAATCAGCTCCGTGATACCTTACTTTCCACTGCAAGTTACAGAATTTATAGAAAGTGGGATTACAATCACATTGAAGCACGTTACAAATTAACTACTAGCATACTCCACAGTTTCATTGGAAAGTTCAAGAAGTATGTGACACAGTCAACAACATCCGCTCCTTTCCCCTCCTCTTTTTATGGGAGAAAGTCGGTGAAAGTTGGGGAGGAGGATGAAGTAGAACAATGAAGAGGAAGAAAAAGTAAAGGGGGGGGGGGGGACTAGTCGAATTTACGTTGTGTATATGTGTGAATGCGCAGACGCTTGCCTTAATGGGTTCCCTGTTTTTATAGATGAACACTGTCCAAATGTTCATATGGTTCGTAAAAACTATTTTCTTTCTCCAGTTGGCTTTAGATATGCACAACTATGCTGTACATGTATTATGCTGGTAAGGTCGCTCCCAGAATCTGCATAAGACGAGAGAGAAGAAGCACCAGGAAAGCTGTGACTTTTACGAGTTCTTTCTGTGACAACTTAAAAATTACAATAGAATGAGAAGAATATACATTCGCTTCAAAAGTTGCACTGTAGAGCTATAAAATCGTGACACTTATGATCTCTTCGTTATGTGATGACAAACCTGGATTGCTCACTGTCTCAAAAACATTACTAAGGATATTAAACGAATCGAAATAGTATGGTTGCTCGTTTGCTCCTAAGGTGTTTGTTTTTTCTCCCGAAATAACAAGAGTAGGTGCCATGTAGAGACAAACTTTAAGTGCCTTTTACATGGAAATCGACAATATTACGAAATGTTTACAAAACCTTTCCGTTGTCCAAATTTCCACCCATAAAAATTCTCGCCAAAATCAAGCTGCTTACTAAAGCCGTGATAATCTTACTGTTTCAGGACTGAAAGGCTTTGTCAGAACCGCTTGCATTTTCGTGTGGCTTTGTGAAAGTGCTGAAAGCAACTTCCAAGTTTTCGAGGTGAGGATCATCTATGTCGAACAAACTAACATTACGTTTCATTAATTGTGGCTTCAGAACTCTGCATTTGCCACCTCGGAGAACCAAACTCATTCTGAATGACCACACGCACAGATAACTTGCTGCTATCGCAAATGTTCTTACGTATAATAAAACAAAACGAGGATTTTCATAAAAGACAAGTAGTCCTCTCTCGCGGGCGTCTTTTTCCTTTCAGTAAAGCTGGAGAAAGAGAGAAAGGAACAAGATACCAAACAGAGACATACGGAATGATTTGAAAGAAAAGCACGCAGAAAAAGGTACCGAAAGTACGGCAGATGTTAGCTGCAGTGTTAAAATATACGGAGTTTCAGTTTCTCCTACACATGGATACGCCGTGTATGTGTATGCCTCTGTAGAATAACTGGGCCATAACCTGATTTCAACCTATGTAAACATGTCGGGAGAGAAGAAGAGGGCGAAACTGTTTACTTTGATTTGATGTTAAAGAATGCACTTGCAGTAACTAAATCGGTATAAAATGAAATAAAACTATTTACCATTGCAAAAGACGTCCGCGCACTCTGATAGGAATTTTCACTGCTTTCTCAAATTTCTCAAGTGTTTTCCTGAAGCTTTGGTCTGTCCAAAATTTGCCACCCTTTTCTATATTGTTCGCGTCATTCCTTATATCGCAAAGAGAAATGGTTTCTGCTAAGACACAGTCACACACATGACAGTCATTAGAATATTAGGGAAAAAAATATATTTTCGAGAAGCAAAAAAAATGCGTCCACCCCTATCACAATGCCCCTGACTCGGCAGAAAAATTAATGTGTGATGTTGTCCTTTACACCACTGAGAAACTGGACCTGAACCAGAAAATGTGTTCTGCATTACCAGCTTCCTCCAAATATGTAACCTGGTGTAAAGCTGCTAACATAAAAGTTAACTTTCCCGCAGTAACAAATAAAAGGATTTTCACAAACCACAATCATGGTAGAAAATTCATGCATATCAGCAACTGTAATCACTGCAACACGTGCTGAAAATCATAAAATTCTTGAAAAAAAAAAAAGAGAGAGATAGAGAGAGAGAGAGATAGAGAGAGAGAGAGAGAGAGAGAGAGAGAGAGAGAGAGATGAAAGTAAGACACTAACGAGAGCAAACAGGCTGACCAAATGCAAAAGATCGAACATGTTTCTTTCTTTCCATGGAAAAAAAAATGAAGAAGAACAACAAGTTTTACGCTCTGCATTTCTTCATGATGGATGCTTGTCATAATAACTTCATAACTGAAGGGTTCTGTGAAATACTGGTGTCTAACAAGGAGGTTTTCATCAAGCTAAAAGTCTATTTGCCTATTTTTGGTAGGGAGAAGTCTGATGATATTCACGAAAGAGGACAGCCTACCGAACACTTCTGGCACACTGAGCCAAGCCTGAACTACGCCAATCACATTATCATCCATGATCAAAGCTTTCCCGCAGTGCTAGACAGACTTTGATCTATACAGTGTCAAACACCACTCCTCGCCGAATCCAAACACCCTGTTTGGGGTATTAGTACAACTCCCATCCTCCCCCGTCTCTTTCTCTCTCTCTCTCTCTCTCTCTCTCTCTCTCTCTCTCTCTCTCTCTCCCCAAATAATCTTTTTCCACCTGTTTGGAAACGCTTTGTAGGCTATATTCGTGCGCTATTTTCAACAAGCTCAAAACACAGCTATAAGTTGCCAGATCAATACACACCGTTTGATTTTAACTACCGTAACAAAATTAGAGGGGCGAAATCGCCCCGCTCATTTTCGGGAATTAAAGCCAAGAGTTGTGAACATTTCACCAGTTCTAAATGTTTTTTTTTTTTCAAATGAATTTGAGAAGCACTGGAAACTGTTACAAAAACCAAAATTACTGCAGCATCTGTTTTCTTCAAACCAAAGCGTGTCAACAGCGTAAATATGCTATCTCCTACTTATCGTTAAATAATGACTCCAAATGAAATATCTATCACAAAGACTTGTTAAAAAAAAAAAAAAACTGACGATGAAACATATGAGAAGAAAGTTGGTCTATATAATGTGCAGACCCGTAAACAGCTACGTAAATGTCTAAGGTCTTCAAATTCTATCTTTTAAGAACAATCGAGACTTGAATTTCCCGCCTTATTTTCCAATGTTCAACAATGACAACAGTAGCAACAGCAGCAAATTCGGTCATGATAAGAAACGACATACAACAGCAAAAAAGATTTTCCCCAAGCTGTCGTACAACTTGCGGAGAAGGGAAGAGCAGCTGCTGCTCACACTGTGGCGGCTGAGGAGATGTTTATTGTTGTCGTGCGCACACATACAGACATTCACGCACACGCTGCTCCAGAATTCTTGCACCAGCACTGGTGACATAAAGGAGGTGAGCAATTTGTGGTGAGTGCACGCGCGATGAATTTGGCGGGCTTGAGAGGAACATTTTTAATGAAGACAGGCCTCGGGCCCACCTGTACCACCGCATGTCACCTTCACCTTTCTGGCAAAATGCGCGACACAAAACGGGAGCGCAAACATCAAGGGAAAGCAGTGTTCAGTGTGAAAGGGAGATGGGTAAAGAACGGGGCTGCGAATGCGACAAAGAAACGTATCCGCATTGAGCACTCACCCTACTGGCGTGGTCATGTGTGAGCGCTTTATGTTTGTTAGCGCGGGCAGGTTGAGGTCCTTTACGCAAGACCACTTGTATTCATTTCTGTGCCCACCCTCTATCCAATCTCCCTCCCCACCTCACAAGCGGCAATGAAAGGATTTCTTCCTCCTTTCCTTTTAATGGGGGGGGGGGGGTCAGAGAGGGAGGGCTCACGAGGAAGATTAGGAATAAACTGTAAACAACAGTGGAAACCAGAAAAAAGCGAAGAGGGGGTGAGTACACCAGGAGGTTTAAGTTTGAAATTTTAAGGACAAAGGCCAGGCTGAAACTGAACGCAACAATGACGATGGCTGAGAGTGACTTTACCGCGCGCACCGCCTATGATCAAACAGACGACTGTGTCGAATTGTTCAGGTACTGCTCGCACATTCTGAATCTGGTCCCATGTCCACGGCAAACACAAGAGACAGTGATACAGGTACCCACCAAATGACCTTCTTGCCCCAGTCTACAGATCAGAACACAATAGCTACCGACGGCAATGAGAAATTGGCTCTGCTTGTTTTCATCGGCAATATTGCCTGGTTCAGCCTCGAAATTGCACAGTTCGGTCTTTGTTACAAGAGTTATTTTCCTTCACATTCACCAGCCGTCCGTCAAACCTGGGTGGCCAAAGGTCCCCCGTCGTAATGTCAGATCTGTCCACAAAAAAAGAAACCCAAGAGGGAGGCACGAAGATATTGTAACCTCATTCTTGGAGGGAAAGGTAAATCTGGCGGGCGGACAAAAATGTTGAGGGGAAGGACATTAGGTATAAATGAGTTGACTCAACACTGAACACCCACATGTCTATTCATGAGGGATTCTAACACAAACCTATAACAATGCAATGGGGGTATTTATTTCTGCTCACCTCTCCCTTTTCAAAGTCAGGATCTGAATACTAGTGAGAGGGACTAAGGAGGGGATAAGGTGTCTAGAGACAGAGAAAATTAAGGAATCTCTTATTTCTTAACATATTATCCATTCTGATTAGACCCATTCGTCATAATCACATTTAACTGCGATGTAGACTTCACTAAATCCACACTAAAATAGGCAGATTTTTCGAATTTTACAGTCATCCGAGTAATTACGTCTCTCTATAAAACAAATGTCTTGCCACAGAATTCACGTGATTCGTATCACCCATGTTTGCGAATTATTCCAACACGAAGAAAAAATCACACAACATTCATAAAAAATCAGTTGTTCTTTAAAGATTTTTTTTTTTTTTTTAATTTATCAATCACCACGACTCTAAATACAAATATGTAGCTATGTCTGACAGACAATCTTCATTACCACTGTTATGTTTCGTTCCTCAGTTTGATATAATATGAAATATGGATTACTATGGAATGACAAAGAATGTACAGAGTACAAAACCAATGTTTTGAGTAGGTGAGACAACTTGAAAATGCCGACCAGTAGAATCACTGTTATGGCAAAGATCGAGAGACGTATAGCAAAATGATCAGTGTGTGACAAGGTGGCAACAGGAAGGTGTGTGGACAGCGGACGGCCTAGCTCAGGTGGCGAGTGCTCAATGAGATGATGATGGTGTGGCGCATGGCTTTGACAAGGGACAAGGGGACGGGGACAAAGCTGCCTGGACCTGATGGCGGCTGATTACCGGCAAGCCGACAAAGCTCAGAGCTGGGCCGACTCCTGTAAGGAGAAATGCCGCAACAGATTTAATAGCCCGGTACGGCCCACATATCACAAGCCACCGGGCTTTGTCAAGGAAGTCTCCCCTCCTATACAAAATCAGGAAAGGGATAGTGATGTCCGACGGCTGTTGCTAGATTCTAAATAACCCATCATGAAACGTAACGTTAGACCATCAATAGGCGTGATGGTTACCGCATCCACCATACACGGTCACCGCAACACACAATGAAAATCCTCGACTAAAAACAAGAGATCAGTGACAAAATGTTTTATTTATTTATCATTATTATTTTTTATCTAACAAAGATTGCCACAGCTTGCTCTCTGCCCATCATATCACACAGAGGGACACTGAAAACTAAGTAAATAACAAAACATCACTGTAATGCTGAGGTGAAATTGTATGTGTCCTTTTTTGGACCTGCCATGGCAATGAAAATTATGAAAAATGACTCGCAAGAAATATCACTATTACATTATGTGTTTTAGGGCAAATGCACTCCTCCATGAATTTGATGCTCCTGGTTTCATAACTGCGTTGACACTACGTTCGCGATTGAAAATAATTTACAAGTAACCAGATTTGACAGTACAGTCATCAGCAATCTCCACTATTTGTCGCTTGAAGCAGCCAGAAAGTAAGAAAAGTGATGTTACTGTTTGTCTCTCAGAGAAAAAAAAAAAAAGATATTACCCCGGGAGAAGCTGGTCATTACAGTGACTGTTCTATCATTTCATTTCACTTAACCACAATAATAATAACAATAATAATAATGATAACTTAGAGGTCGTGCAGGATTTTCTGAAGAGGACAAACAAAATGATGGGGCGAAAGAGACAAAGTGGGAAAGTTCAGAAAATAAACAAACGAATGGCAAGCCTGCATTCTCTCCCGATGTGGAAAACTACCTTCCTTAGAGGGTGCACAGATTATTATGCCACGTGTCCCACGTACACACGTGGGATATTGACAGATTCACATGGACAGTGGACGCTGAAAATTCACAGCTGGCTGCTAGCGAGTAGACAGATTCTCCCATTGAGTGACCACGAGTTACGCAAAGGACGGACAGTGCTGACAGCTGATGACGGCTGACAGTAATTAGCTGAGCTAACTGGCTAAGCCGCAATGGTGACAATGAGTGGCCCAACTAGAGAGTCCATACGATACTGATTCATGAGCAAACGTAGTAACCACGTGGTGCCGAGTTCCAAGCCGTGACAGTGTCGTATGGCTGGCTGTCCACTGCCACAAAATTCCCCAAATAATGAAGTTAATTCGCTCCCTTCCCCTTCTTCTCGCCCCTTCCCTTCCATCCACAAAACAATCAGCCATCAAACTGACATGTTAACGTGGAATTAGCGAACGAGGAAAGATGGCCCCCATTCACTTGATAATTTCCAGTTCAACAATATCGTTGAGGTAACAGCTTTTTTTTTTTTTTTTAAATCTTAACACTATTTTTATGTACCTATGTCATAATTTGTACGTAAGTTTTACATTTTGACTAAATGCCCTGGTTCATCAATTTAAAAATAATAATAATAATAATAATAAAGAAGTGGGGGGAGGGGGTACGGGCGGGGAGAGGATTCCAAACCACAATGTTTTCATTATTTTTCAGTCCTTGAGAGTCCTGGCTGAATGTAAATGATGACAATGTCCTTATCAGACAAAACACAATGCTCGTGGAGACAGAAAAAGGGATAAGCGAGAAAGAGGGAGGAAAAAAAAGGGGGGGGGGAGAAGAACAAACAAATAGTCACTCAGAGAGGCGTGAAACTTCGGCACCTCAGCAGAAAGAAAAAAGAATCTAATTATATAATTTATGTGAAGTGACAATAATAGTAGCTAGATTCAGTACAAACAGTAATAGCCATATTATAGTGATAACGCTCGTTATCATACCGTTTCTAATCATTCCCACAGCAGATGTAAAAATCATGATGATTTATTTACACACACATCGTTTGAACATCTGTCTATGAAAGCCCGTGTAATTTTGACCCCCCCCCCCCTTTCCTCTTTGTTGGCTGCAAAGGCAATGGTACTACAAGCAATGCAAATACTTCCAACACTACTCTATTAGTCTCAGTGCACCTCGGATTTTTCTGGGTCGCAAACTGAGTACAAAGGCGGTCATCAAAGCTTGAAAGTGGTATATGAATGAGTGTTTGAGGACAGGTGTCACAGATTTGAGGACTAAAAGTAAAAGCAGTGGCTCACGATAAATCATACTCCCCCATACCAGAGCCACAAACAGGGCATAGTAAATGTCTTCTCTCAAGCACAGAGGTATTGATAGAACAGTAACTTGTTCTATCATCAGTAATTTATATAAAAGCTAACTTGCCCCAAACGTGGATATTCAAGCGTTTATCTGTCAGCAAGATGAATAGAATCTTAAACAAGGAGCGAGGAAAGTAAGCATTTTGTTAAATATTGACTTTGTCATCTTCTTTGTCAGAATTTTGACCACAAAAAAAATGATTTTTCTTTTGTTTTCTTCTCCGTCTAGTTGCCTGACGTGCATAAATCCCTGAATGAATTGAAGTGCTCAACTCAGTCATCACCTGTCCCATTTACTATCAACGATAATCGCGGTAGATATCTCCGGCTGATTGGAGCCGGAACAATGGGATTACCTTCAGGGCGCGACGCCACTAGTGATGACGCTATTACTACTTTGGTTGGCCGCCCAGTCCTTCGCATCTTTCACATCTGTCTGTTAGGAAGAAATTACGGCTTTCACGGTCTCATAAAACTATTGTTTCACCACCTGGAACTTCAACATCAGATGCCATTCTAACCCCCCCCCCCTCATAATACCAACCACCCTCAATTCCCCTTTCTCGACATTCCCTTATTTCTTTCAACTAGATGCCTCAAATAGATGTCATAGTTCAGAGAAGTTTCAAATGTTCTTGATACAAAATCGTATCCCCTTGTCTGCGTGATCTACACTTATTGTTCCACATCATGTGCACATAAATGGTTAAAATTATCATAATTCTACTTATAATTATTATTATTGCAATTAACACAATTTCTATGGGAAAACATTGAATGCAACAAGGAAAAGGAATAGTACCACTCAACTACCAATGACACCCCAGGGGTCTCCCATTGTTGACAAATCAACGGGCGCAGCTTTCTCAGCAAATTCTGGCCTACACCGGCTCTTTTGTCTCGCGCGCGCTCACGCGTGGCATGCACGCGCCTCGCAGTCACGTGACTCCTTTACTCACCCCTCTCCTCACTTTACGCCCCTGTCCGCCGCAGCTCGAGACCCACCTGTCAAGGTAGGCAGCCAATCAGAGGACAGCTCAACAGGTGCGGCGCGTGCCAGCTGAAGCCTCCCCCCCCCTCCCCACCCCTTCCTGCGACTCGCTCTCTGTTCATACCTGTGGGGTCTAGCCAAGCAAAATCCTCACGGCTGTGGCCAAGCAAGCGAGAATGGTCTCTCCGCTGTTCTTAGTTTTCCCTATGAACTCCCCGACATTTTTTGTTCCATCGTCTCACCCTTCAATTTTTAACTACCAAGTCATAAATAATTGAAGTGAATCAGTTGGAGCCCGGCCCGTTCAGGTAACCATCATGAAGAACCAGGAATTTAGGCTTTAATGAAAAAAAAGGGGGGGAGGGGAGGGGGGGGGAGAGAAGAGGTATAACGGAGAAACAGGACAATATTCACGGGAGCAAGGCCATGATGCTCGCCCGTCGATCTTTCCAAACAGATCATGAGCTTAAGATTCCCACTCAACACAAAGTTACAAGAATTGTAACAAATCCACAGATTAATTTTTTTCAGTAATTGCCCCACGTACCTTCGTCATTCGTAGTGATCTGCCGTAAAAGGCCTTAAAAACATCCTATATCGTTCCTACAGCTCAGAATAAAGAACTTCTCAAGTAGGATTACTATCAGCAGAAGGAGTGGCTTTAGAAGCATTTCCATCTTTTGAAAATAAGCCAATACAACCATACATGCTATAGATGTGTGAGTGGGTGCGGCTTGATTTCTTGTCTTTGTAACAGAATGTTTGATCTGCCTAGAACAGAGTGCTGCTCTGGGAAAAGACAGCGATGGTACCGCGTCTTTGATCATATTATGCTATTATTGTTGTTACTATTGTCACTTCTGTTACTACTATTGTTGTTGTTGTATGTATGTGTCTTTAAATTTAGAATGACCATTGGCGTCTCAGGCAACGCTCCGAACTGGACCTCGCAGACAAATTCTCGAGGCAACAATAATACATCTATCTATAAACTGAGGAGGAAGGCCAAGTCTGAGTTTTTGTCGAGTCCGTCAGTTCTTTAGGTTTCATGACCGATAACGTGATTTGAAAGTTTATCAATCACTGTGTGGTGCTCATGGGCCTTATGTGGTTATAGTATACGCAGTGACCCTCCTCCCCCTGCTCACCCTTTTCCTACTTCACAGAGATTCATATGAGGTCCCGAAACGAAGGATCATTCATTCTTTGGTTCTGCTTCGCTTTCATGTAGCCATTTATTTGTTTATAAATGTATCATTTAAGTTCCAAATTTCTATGTTAACTGTTTACATATTATCGCGATAGTGATAGGCTATGATTGACCAGAATCTTTAAGAGTGCTTTCCCGTAGTTTTGTGAGCTGTCTATATCGAAGTTCAACGACATTTCTACCAGTCACTCGCTCGAAAGTTATACATACTGCTTTGTTTTCAACGCTGGTAAAGAGGACATATGAGCAGGAAAAAGACGTAATAATATATGCAATAAAGATATACATTTACTTGCTGATTACTTGATGATATTTTTATATCAAAGATTAAAATTCTTAGTTGTGCGACAGAGTAGATTTAATGCTTTTTATATTCAAAATCAAAGCCAGCCTATACCACTCCAACAAGTTGTTTGAGATAGTGTTGGCTCAGAAGCCTTTGCTAGCAGTTTCACTTAGAGACTGTATGATGGCAAACTAATGCTAATTATTAAAGAACTACAAGTGGATATAAATATTTCTTCCGGTAACCTGTACTGCTTTGTGTCAAGCAGAAAGAAACAAAGAAAATTAGCAAAGGCTTTCTGTAAAATGATTGACACAAGGTATGCAAAAAATTGGCAATTAAAATGCAGGGTTTATTTTTATTTTTATTTTGTTTTTTTGTTTTTTTTTTTGGGGGGGGGGGGTGTCATCGCCCTCTCGTCAGTGTGACAAGTTGTGGTATGATCAT
>JBCAUA010000021.1:396101-408144 GCA_038406235.1 Peronia verruculata | reverse complement strand
CACAGTCTCTGTAAAAGAGACCAGCCCTGCGAGGGCTACACGAAGTGGAAAGAATTAACACTTCACACACACACACGAACACGACAACGCAGGCTGCTAAGAGTAACCCCTCGCAGTCCACCCTGGGATTAGAATCAGAGATACTGAGGAACCTTGTATCAGTACTGCCATTTTTATAGCTTCATACTATGACCTGATTTTGTAAATTTGATTACATCCTTTCTACTTATGACACCCCTTTAAAAATTAAATGAACCTTTTAGCCTTTAATTTATACAAAATGTACTTGATAAATGTAAAAGCTAATCACATTAATGTGTTCTCAAATAAAAAAAAACAGTGGTCCCTCAATTTCAGTCATAAGAAAAAAAAGAGTTAGTTAATAAATAAATAATTTTCAAAATCTCTATACCCCTAAATATATTATTGCCGGTATATATCCCCCATAACTTCAAATCTACATGCTAGATGATGCTGAGTGTGGACTAATATTAAAAAGATAGGAAAGAGAAGTTTGCAAACCTGTATTGTGACTTGTTTGAGTACAGCCTCAGCCTTCTCAGAGGCAATAGCCAGTTCTTTTTCTTTGACAGCCAATTCTTTGCTCAGCTCTGCCACAGCTTGGGATGCCTCCACCAGTTTTTCCAAACCTGCAAATTAAATCAAAGAAAGTTTTCTTCCTCGCTCCACCAGATTTAACAGTATGAAAAAAAAAAAAATAAGCAGAAAAAGATATATGATTTATGGAAAGAACACAAATAATTCATAAAGACAGAAATTAATTAAAAACAGAAAAAAATTATTAGGCACAGCATGAAAAGTGCAAATAATTTACAAAGCTAAAATGTATCAAAGCAAAAAAATTGATAACACATGTCCATGGGAACAAATTTATGAAGGTTGAAGTTCACTGCAACAAAATCACCCAGTATTCCTTATCACAACAGATCATTTACAGATGAAATTTTCATTCTCTTACATATTATCTTCTGCTTATTACATTACGAGTCTAGAATATATCTGAACTGCTGCAATTACAAACAATTTGTTTTATCACGAAACTGTCTTCATCTATGCTAATAACAATCACTAGAAACAATATGACTTTATGTGAAACAAAAAATTTATTATCAGTGTCATTTTGTCAAAACTGTTTGATGCATTTTCATCTAGCTAATTGAGAAAGGTCTCTGGTTAATGACAGTTTGGACGGCTGACAAAGTTCATTTTACCAGTGTTCATTCTGTCTGCCAGCTCTCCAATCATGGTCTTCTTCTCTGAGTACACATTTTTGTAGCCGTTGATGAAGGACAAGTAGGACTTGGGGGTGACATGAGTTGAGCGACGGTATCTGGAAAAAGACCAGGTCTCAATGGCTCAATGTGCATAAATGTGAAAGACTCACTCCTCCAAAAAAAGTGTCTCACTGCCCAATTTAAAGACAAAAAAAAAAAACAACAAGAATTATGAAATAAAAACACAAAAGATCCAATGAGATATTTCTCTTGATTTCTTCCAAGCATCACAACAACATTCTTATCTATTCATGAGTGAAAATGCAACCATCTCCAAAAGAAAAGGAGAAAAATCAAATTACAAAAATCCATGCATCAAGAATTATATTTGCTCCAATTGTTAACTTTCAATACACAAAGATAAATAGAAGGTCCTGCAAATGTATACGTACCTCTGGAAATAATCAAGGCAGCTTTCAGCCACACCATCGTGGATGATGCCCATGGTGTGGATGACTTGTTTCTTCACCTCCTCACTGCAAACGATGTCAAACTCTCGCAGGAAGTGATCAGCAACAGCAATCAGAGCATCTTTGGGCCAGCGCTGGAACCAGTCCATGGTGCAGCCAGAAATCAAGCCAGGAAATTTCAATGCCCTCTGGCGGAATTTCTCTCCCACCTGAAAGACCAGCCAAGTGTGTTGTTATCAATACAAAAATATCTTCAAAATCATCTGTAACAGAAAAAAATGTCTTCAGAAATGTTAGTGAAACTTAGCAGTTTCTTCACAGGAAGAGCTACTTCGGGATATATTGTGCAACAGAAAGCAAAGTTTTAAAACCATATCTCAGAAACAAACAAAAAATAAATTGTTTAAAAATTTAGCGATGTATTACAGGAGCAGGATGTGTCACTTTAAAGTATGTAAAATGTATTTCAAGAAATGAGGGCAAATAATAGTGATAATTAAAGAACATTTTTTTTATTCATACCATCTCTCACTTTTAATGACTAGGATTATACGCTGTATTAGAAGCACAAGGATATTGACAGACAGAGAGACAGACAGACATGGATAGATAGCCAGGCAGACAAATGGATGGGCATATATATGTAAGCAGACAGACACACAGATAGACACACATAGGCTGATGGCAGATAGAATAGGTAGATAGGTAGGTAAGAAGGTAGACAGGTAGGCAAATAGGTCAGACACACACACACACATAACAGATAGGTAGTAATTAGGAAAATAGGAAGGTAAGTAGGTAGGGAAGGTAAGTAGGTAAGTGGGAAAATAGGTATGTATGTATGTATGTATGTATGTATGTATGTATGTATGTATGTATGTGTGTGTGTGTGTGCGCATGTGCGCGCGTGCGTGTGTGCGTGCGTGTGTGTGTGTGTATGTATGTATGTATGTATGTATGTATGTATGTATGTATGTATGTATGCAGGTAGGTAGATAGGTATGTAGGTAGGTAGGTAGGTAGGTAGGTAGGTAGGTAGGTAGGTAGGTAGGAAGGTAGGCAGGCAGGCAGAGAAGTAGATAAGTAGGTGGGTAAAGCAGAGAGGTAGATAAATAGGTGGCTAGGCAGATATAGAAGGGACAGGTCCTAAAAACTTAGAGAGTGATAAGATGTGTATAACTTACAGGTGAGAAACACAGTGACACGTGCAGGTTGGCTCTGACTCGTGTGAGATAGTATTCATACAGGTTCTCATTGCTGGGCGGACGCCTGGGGAATTCTTTCTTCATGATGGGCACCAACTCCCCAAGGATCTCATCCATTTCATCTCTTGCAAACAGGTTGGATACCTGAGATGACAGGAACAGACAAAATTATCTCTTAATACAGACTAAGCACTGAGCAAAGACAACCTTCATTTAATGTTCAATAAGTCACTTGTGTGTGACCATTTACATGTATCTACACCTATATAGCTAGTCCCATATGAAAAAAACTTGTCCTTTTGATTTAGTCTTTTTTTTTTTTTTTTTGTGATCTCATTTAAAGTAAGGAGAGGTTTTCTTCACCCACTACTTTATATTTGCTAATATTTTCCTACTATTAATGCCCTCAGTCATTTTGATTTTCATGTTATAACAATTAAAATGACTTTGTATCCTTCTGTAGTATAATGTCATAAAAAAAACTAATAATTCCTTCCCCGTCAGTTCCCATCCTCACTCTCAGACCCACAACCCAACTAAGTTTGGATACTGACCACTCCAGAGGACAGCATGTTGTTGAGATACTCTAGGAAGCCTTCGTCCTTGATCTCCTGGTCAGTGAAGATGAAGGTGATACCTTTGCCTTGCTGGCCAGCAGTTCTATACAGGAACTTCAGATCTTCCAGTAAGTTGGACACATTGTATGACCTGCAGAAGATGAACATTGAGATCTGAATCCACTACCTCAGCTTTAAACTTCAGAAATGTATGTGAACTGATGTGACCAAAAACATACTTATCATACTTTGCACTGGAAACTCTTTTCCAAACAGTACACACTTAAAAGGGAAGTTGAAAGGGGTTATTTCCAGTGATATAGAACGAATTATTCCTGAGCATTTCTTTTAGAATAGTTGAACATAAGACACGGAAAAGGGATTATTTTTACACATTTTATGCTAAACCAGACTTGCCCAATTTTGGTCTTTATACAGACAGTGAATAGCAGTAATGATATAGTATATTCATGTCATAACAGAAACACTGCAGGTTCTCTGTATACTTTTAAGGTCAAATATCTCACTGATATTAACAAGCAAAACCTGTTACATATCAACATATTGAAATTGTAGGAAGAGATGTTATTTCATATGTTGTAGGACCTTGCATCAAAGCAGTCAGATCTAAGGTGTACTGAGAATAAAGAATTAAATATCACAAAGCAACTTCAGTGTTCAGGAGGGAATATTTCAAACCTTCATCAAGTCTTAGAAAAACTTTTAAAGTTGAAAGGTTACTATTTTGAAAACCAAACTTCAATGAGCAAACCATTTTAGATTTAAACTGCATGTTTATACAAGTCAAATGATATGAAAGTGATGACACAGAACCTCCCTTCTTACAACACAGTATACATTCACAAAGTATCGTATAAATAAGATCCTTTTCTGAACATATATTGATCTTTCCCTTTAAATGAAAATGAAATCAAATCTCATTTTCTTTTCATCACCATAATGGTGTGAAGAGATAACGCAGAAAAATATGTAACGATCAAACAAGTACAAGACTATACCTCGTCAAAGTGATCTGGAAAGTTTTGTAGCCGGCAATGAAGGAGGCCAGTCTTGTGAGGGACTGTTTGCCTGAACCCCCCACACCGACCAGCAGGGCATGACCTCGTGGGGTTCTGATGATGCGTGACACTTTGACCAGATGGGTCATGGCATCTTTGAAGAACACCAGGTCCATGCCTGCTCCACGAATGCTGTCATTGTACTGTTGCAAGAAGTAGGACAGTCTCTCTTCCAGTTGGTGGAAATCTTCAATCTGCCAAGAGGAATGAGACAAGCATTGCCAGCACTCTGTTCATATAATATCTCATTCTCAAAGTTCAAGCCTAATTTAATGCTTCCCTCTCTCTATATGAATTCTTATGTTTACACAAGTGACATTTTAATATCAGGTAATGAGATTTTGAAAAGCATTCATCTAAACTAAAGCAATGAGTCTATTTTTTCATACCTCTTATTTTTCAGATGATTCACAATGGCAATTAATGTATACAGAATTGGTTCAAAAGAAATACTTTGATTTATCTTTTATGCCTTTTTTGTCTTATCATACTGCTGAACTTTTCTACTTGATCTTCAAAGTCACAAAATTGATAACTTACAGGTTCATAAATCTTTGGCATATCAAAGTCTGCATCCTCTGGCTCCTCTCCTGTGGCTTCAGGGGCATCCCTATGTGTTGGAGGGAAGGACAACATAGCACTCATGTACAAAAGCACAATAACAAAGCTGATTTTCACATCTTAATATAGTAACAGTAGTTCATTTTATCTGGTGTAAGAATATTTGATATAAGCATGAAAATGCTATTTTGCCAGAATTTCCACATCTTTTAGAACTCAACATTCCCCTCACACTATAGATATTGATTTTTGTCATATGTTATTAATTCCTTCAATTTGAAGTCATCTGAGCATGGAAAATTTCTGTGCATTCTTAAACGAGTCAGAAATTTTGAAATTACCCATAACAATGACCATCTTATAGATCGTTGACTTATGACGTTTCGCTTCTGCGTCCACCCACCATTCCATTGTTAAAATTTCAAACACGGAAGTAAATCACTTATGACGTGTCGCTTCCGCGTCTGCCCCACATTCCATTTTTACATTTCAAACATGGAAGTAAATCACTTATGACGTTTCGCTTTCGCATCCGCCCATCAAAAATTCATATCCAAACACGGAAGTAAACACGAATGTGGAAAGGATCTATAGGGTCCTTAACAATAAATAAAACATATTAATATCCAAATTATAATCCAATGTCTATACTGAGGTTGAAAATTAATTCTCAGTTTTTGTCCTGAAGACTTAGAGGTTTACAAACATATAGTATCAGCTGAAATATCACCTTCAAAAAGGCAAATGTGGTATGGTTTGTAATACTGGCTGATTTTACAAACATTATTCACTGTGATCAAATTCATATCATACACACATGTGGACATTTTGCTTTCGAACTATTGCAAGAAATTAATTGTGTTTAAATTTGTGTTATATAACTTTCTGGTCGATATTAAATGGTTGAGTCAATAGTTTTTATATTAACTAATTATTAAGTCTGGATTTACTATTTCAATAACTGTATTATATGAATTATGTTAAATGGATTGATTGGCTGTTCGGTTGATTTAGAACGGTCATAAACATATTTTTTTTCTCTAAAAATATTTGTGTTACAACCAGATAACTTCCAGTGCACTTGCTCTAAATCTCCCTGCACTCATGTGATAGTAGCGAGTACTTACTTTGTTTAACATTGTCAAATGATTCAGATAGAGCTATTTGTATCCTTTGTTTAACTTCTGGAACACACCAGAATTATTATTATGTATTATAAATACATGTGCAACACAAGCCATTATTTTAGAACTTATTACTGTGATTATAATAATAAACAAGTTATTTTAATGGGAATGACTCAATACTCTGTGCCTTTGTTCACACTTTGACTTCTCCTATCATTTGGCCAAGATGAAACTGTGTTTAAGTTATTCTTATTACTTTGATCTAAAGCAAGGTTGCACAATTCTATAAGCTTATGAGCTTGTTATACCCTTATGCTATCATTCTCACTTGAGAAAGCACAAGCTGAAAAGCTCTTTCTCAGTAACAAAATCTCTCCTTTCAAGACAATGACTCCAGACAACAGCTTTTTTTTTTTTTTTGCAAGCAGCTACAAATTTGGATAGAGTCAGTAAATTCAGTGTTCGTAAGTTGTCAGTTGAGTAGTTTATTGTCTTATGTTATATGAGTTGAAAATTTGTCATAATACTGGAACTGAATGAGTTGAATCTGTGTTTCAATTGTTTGACCTGTACCTTTCAGAACATGAGTTTCGCTGCATTAAGGACATAAGTAAGAGGTATAGTGATGAATTAGCCAATGATATGAGGATCCAGTAAAACCTTATTTGACATCTACTACCAAATCAGTGTGAGAGCCCATTTGGTTTCCTATAATACCAATTAAAAAAAAAAAATAAAAAATCAGTCTTTTGCCCATTTAAAAGCCTTATCATAGCTAGAAATAAATCAAGATGACGGCCAATGTAAATCAATTAAAAGTTGAAGTAAATCAAAGCAAGGTCCTATCGATTTTCTGCCAAATTAACAAATAAATCAATGTGGTACTTAGCCTTATCATATTGATGGGCGACAGATAGTAATAACATGGAAAGATATGATACTCCTTTACAGAGAACACTAGTTTTCACTAGACATACAATCTGAGTGTCTTGCATATAATTTATTGAATTGATCATATAGGAGAAACTTTTATGCCCCTCTTCCTCTTCATAGATTTGTTATTTCAGTTGTTTTTTTTACATCTCAATGTGCTTTCTCTTATTATTTATGTCATTTCACATCAGTGATTTCTGCTGTGCCTGGAAGTGAGAACGCACAAATGTGTTAGTCCCTGTGCAAATATGTTAGTCTCTGTAATGGTTTCTGTGCCAGTTAGGTGACACTGACATGACTGTCAAAATGCTGGGATGGTGTATAAAAACTGCAGTCATTTGGTTTTTCAATAGCATACCTATGGTAAAAATGACAAAGAATCTGAATCATGTATTTAAAACTTATACACAAATTGCTTATGCAAACTGAATCATGCAGACTATAGACCATATGTTCACAACAGTTCCAAAAATATATTACGAAATCATTCATACATTAAACAAAATTATCTGTTGAAATCACCAACAAGAGAAAAAAAGTAATTTTACAGTATAGCCTCCTTGGTAGGCGCCCTCAATTTGTAAATTACTATCTCAAAAAAAAAAAAAAAGAAGAAGATTCTTTAGGATGTTAAAGAAACACAAATTTAGTGTCAAATGACATACTTATTTAAAGAGCAGTGTTCCCAAATGGGAACATTGCTCTAACTGTATTTACATTATTGCCATTTAATTTAAGCTACAGATTTGAATGATAATTTTTCTCAGTTTTGCTCTCACTATTCCTAGACAACAACAATCAAACAAACACATATACCTGCACAAAACAAAACAACAGTTACAACAATATCATGCCATTTCAACATGACTAATGCATTCATGGCTCACAGCTACAAGCAAGGGGAATGACTGACTAGCAGCTTAATATAATGAAGGGGTTTTCCTTTTTTTTCACAAAGAAGTTGTCATAGAGAAGCACGCATAATTAATTCTTTTTTTTTTCCAGTTTTGATTTGCACTCTTGTGGCCTCTGATTTTCTTAAAAGTGCACAAGTTGTCATAATTCTCTTTAATTAAAAGAAAATCCTAATTAATATAAAACTAAAATGTTACAGTTGCTCTCTGAATACTGAATTACTTAAAGCTCTCTGAAATATTGTACCAGCTCTAATCTTGTAAATATTTAAGAAAAAAAGAATAAAATAAACGAACTTCATGCCCACCTCATGAAATCAGTGAAATATAAATTGTCAGCTACCAGATCGCCACTCTCCTCACTAATTTCTTCAGTCACAATCCTCTTCATGGTTTTTTCAAACCACTGCAGGTCTTCCACTCTAACAAATCTGTAGCCAAACAGGTGCAGTGTGCAAAGCAAGCAAAAAAAAAAGAGAGAATAAACAAGATGCAATGATTTCACAATTAGGCTTGTGAATCTGTAATCACACTTGCAAAATGCACTACACAACAGCAGCAGCAGCAGCAGCAGCAGCAGCAACCAATACCATTTGTGATAATCATCTTCAAATCCAAACCAATGCCAAAAAAAAAAAAAAAATCATAAACAAGCCAACAAACAAGACATGCACAGGTGCAAAAGACAAGCCCGTCTTCTAGCATGGCAGGAAATGATGGAACTTCAGCTGTAAGAAATCAGGATTATTAGCTTCCTCTGGTCTAGCTACTACATGTTCAAACAACGTATCTCAAACACAAAGGCTGGAAAGAGTCAGAGACAAGGTACTGCTAGCTCTGCTAAATCACAGGTAACACAACAACATGCTGGACACATCACTGTGTGCATGCTTGCTTGCTAGATCTGTCAAATCACATCTACAACTGCTAAAAAAGAAGCAAGAAGGGAGAGACTTGAGGGAAAAAAAAACATGATAGTCACAGATTATCCAGATATTCTGCATTTATTTATGAGAAAAAGAGAAGATGATTAGGAATTTCGTCTCAAGAAAAGGAGCTAATCCTGGATTATTTTTATATATGTATTGTACTTCTTTCTTTGTCAATTTTTTAAGATCTAGTGTTGGATGTTTCAGAAAATCATTTGCTCATCTATCAAACGGTAATGAAATTATTCTGTTCATGTTTTGCGTTCAACTGATACAGCTGAAGGTTAAGGTGCATCTTGCAATGTTTTTGTTAAACTCAGTAGGGTTGGTAAGCAGAGTGAAAGTGACTGAGCAGTTGCCAGTTCGGATACACTTGCCAGGGACAATAAATGAGAGCAACCAAAACTATCTTCCTAGCAAAACAAAATATGCAGGCAATTTGTAATTATGTTTGAAGTAATCAAACATATTTATATTATGTTAGTATCATTTCCAGACTGTAATTGTAGATTGCAGGAGAAGAAAATTTCAAACAATGTTTTTCAGTTTCAACCTACAAGTTTGCTCAAATTCTGAAGCATTAATATTTGCTTCATTTTGACTCTGAACTTGGTCAATCGGTTAGATTCAAGAAAGTTTCATTGACGATAATGATTGTTGATAATAATAGTCCCCAATCAATTGTAGCTTTCTGAAATGTCAATCTGGCATGTGCACCTAATCCAAGTTTTTACATGACAAAGCACAAGGCGAATCAATGGAAAGTGATATATCTCACAGCATATATGAGACAGAAGGGATCAAAGTGGCAAGGATATATAGATGGGGTTAAAAGAACACAAAAACATCTGCGTGCTCCAAGGGTCTGCATAACAGATACCTCAAGAAATCTACAAAGAGATCAGATCTGTCAAGATGTCCAGCAACAGTTTCACCAAGCTCCTCATTTATGACACGAGACATAGTTTTAGTAAACCAACCAGTATCCTCCAAGCTTGTAAATCTGTTTCGATTTCAATGTGAAAAGGGAACAAAAATCTAAACTATTAGACAAGAGCATAGTAGAAAAGAAAGAATGTAATTATACCTAGAGATTTTCAAGAGCACTGCACACATGATCTTAAAGGACATAAAGGATTAATCTTAAACTTTCCATCTTAAAAAAAATTATATAGATACTGCAACATTTTTTTTCCCGAACATGAATTATTCACCAGTGCTTTCCTGATAATGTTCGCTGTTTATTCAAATAACAATCTTACTATCATGGTAGAATTTCTAGAATTTCAAAACTAAAGGCATAATGACATATGTCTCGCAGCCAGTCGAAATGAGACGTAAGTCGCTTGTCTAGAACGGAGAAATCAGGCTTTGAATGTGATGAGAGGGGTCAGATATCAAAATTTTTTTTATTGCAGAAATGGAAAGTGCATTCATTTCTAAACAAGACAGTATCGGTCTTACCCTCGATTTACACATATTACTTGAATGAAATCAGGTTTTTTATGAGGTAGGCATGTAGATTTATGTGTAGGACCGTTCATTTAAACTTGATTTACTCGGAATTCTGTTCAATCCTGAGTGGTCCCCCTGTGCCTCTTTAAACTGCAATATCTCTGGCTAGAATAGAGTTAGCTCAAAACTTTTTTCACTAGCTGAAAGGGTATGAAATAAGCTTTCACATGATACCAAAAACTCCATATGGTGAAAAATCAACATACGTCTCATTTTAACTGGTTGCAAGACATGTATGCTTTAAATCCTACTAGTTCCACGATGTTTAAGTAATGTTTTGGTCCCCTAGAGGCTGTGCCTTCACAAAGTAGATCAGTCTGTGATGTATTAAATAGTCTTAGCTTAAAACCCATCAGACCCCAAAAAGATCAAAACATTTGACAATTCTAAATTCAACCCAAAATAACATTTTTAGGGCATCATGGTTAATAATTCTTGCCATAATTATTGTTATGAAGTGATGCTCTAGTAGATCACATTCATTCATTTGAGGTTCTGTCTCTCAAAGAGGTTGGGTGTCAGAACACGCCAACTTTCTCGGTCTAGTGCAATCTCGCAGCACTCATTCATTGTTCTCTCAGTCATCTCTTCAATATTCTTGAGCCAGCTTTTTTGTCTTCTGCCTCTTCCTCTTTTTCCTTCAACGTTTCCTTCTATAATTACTTTCTCGATGTTTTCGTGCCTTCTTGAATGGCCATAGTATGAGAGCTTTCTTCTTCTTATTGATTCTAGAGGGATTTTCTTCTTCAGACCTAAATCTGCAAGAATCTCTTTATTTGTTTTCTTGGCTTTCCATGAGTTTTTTCAACTATTTTTCTATATATCCAAGTAGATCACAAGTCACTAAAAAAAACAACAACAAGGCGATGCTTATTAAAGTCTGGTAACAGAAAGATTTAGGATCCTCAAAATATAAACAACTGCTAGGCCAATAAAGACACAATCATGGAAAGAGGAAACATATAAACCAGATTTAAGTATCTATAATCAAGGTAGCAAAAATATCAGTCGGGAGAGATGTAAAGATGATCCTGTCTGTCACCAAACATGCTGCAAAAAAAAAAATATTTAGAAAGCAATCAAATTTTGAATTTAAATGACATAAATGAAGAAAAGAAATATGAAAGACCTGGGGATGTGAGTAAGCCATCTGAATTCATCTATGATCAATATCTGTCGTGGATTTCTGTAGCAATGACAGGCAGAACATTGTCACACAATCCACGAACTATGATGCATGATTTTAATACTGTTTAATTATTGAAAAGGATTGCAGGAAATGGTTTCTTATCTCTGGCCAGTTGTCGGTAGGCAATTGTGTTCATAGCTTCCGTCAATGATGATACAGCGTGGTAAATTTAATTGTTCGAAGATTTGGTTAGTTTTGTTATTACTTTTTTGCCTCATGGAGCCTAGTCCTTCCAGTGGGCATGGCCCGCAGAGACTCTCTGGAGGACTATTTCAAAAATTCATAAAAAAATTATTTCTGGACAGAATTTGTTCAAATTTGAGCTACAT
>JBCAUA010000021.1:381242-396001 GCA_038406235.1 Peronia verruculata | reverse complement strand
TATATGGTTGTCATGTAAAATACATTGGAGATTGCATTTTATTGCATCCATCTCAATTTCAGTTGTTGCCCTTCTTGGAAATTCCGTCTGAAAGGGGAAATTAATTCCGTGGGTAAACAGTTATACATTACAATAATCCTGTCACAGCGACAGTGATAATCATTCAGTGAGATGACTGAATGCAACAACATGTGATGTTGTGAGATGTCATTCTTATTGATATTCATGACCCTGTGCAGATGCAACAATTGAAAAGTCATTCTATCAATGGCTTGCTTGTCATCAAGTTTGATCTGGGCAGCTACAAAATGAGAAAATGTTGTTATGCATTAACTGGACACATGCTATCTCATAGCTTCATAAAGCTAATCCAGATACAAATGGGTGCATCACTCTCCTGAAAAAAAAAAAAAAACATAGCAGAAATGTGAAATTAAATAATCAGTTAAATAATTGATTAAATGAAGTCATATTTTTACTATCTTTTCTTACACACTTGCGTTCTCTTTTCTGTCTTTCCATTTTTGAGGATCATTCAAATTAGAAACAGCAACTTTTTTTTTTTTTTTTATATTGACAGAGTACACACAAACCAAAATATTATCTGAGTTATCGTGGAGACTTTTATGTAAACGATTTTACAGTTCCTGTCAGTCTTGGCAAGACTGCAGTAGAAATGTTAAATCTGCCTTATGTTTCAGCAATATCATCAATCCTTCAAACATCAGTGTGCCAGTATTTTCTCCAAAAATTTATCATCAACATCTTTTTCATCCAATCACCTTCTTCAAACATTTAACAGGATTTGAAGACATGAAAGCCTCCATAAACTAAAAATTAATCCAATTCTTTCAAACTATCACTTTCTCTCCCTCCATCACCTGTCAGCGATAACACGGCAACACTCATGTTTCCACAGTCCCATCAGAACCTTGAGATTGGACACTACAGCACTCTGGGTGTTCAGCATGCCTTGCCAGATGCGAGACAAATCTCGCAAGTTGAAGATGTAGTGGAATTTGGCAGGGGTTGGCAACATTTTTATCTGAAAATTTAGAAAAGCCAGTGACACATTTTTTTAAAATTTGTATTTTTGATGTAAATCACAGACTGTTTGATCATCAAATGTCTGATTTCATCTCATATATCACCATAACAGATGAAACAGCAGAATGTTTAAAAAGATATCCAGTAACTCATTGGATATCTGCAAAGTTGAGCAATTCAGTTCTACTGCAAAACATATATGTTTTTATAAGATAAACCATAAAAAAAAAATCAAAAGATTCTTAAACATCAATAGTTATAACAGTCTCAATCCAAGTACTAAAGTAAGAGTGAAAAAAACAAAAACATCTATCACAAAATGTTTATCAGGGCTAGCTTACTAAACCTGTCGACCATAAGCAAACAGTTGAATCACAATACTAAATTGTGGGAAATTATGTACATCATCTTGTGGTAACTGCAAAACTAATTCCACCTTCTTTCTTCTAACTGATCATGTAATGTCACATGTATCACTCTATAGCTGCCATAGTTTATGCTACAAACATCCACACACATTATAAAACTGACCTTGGTGAGTTGCCACAAGCGACGAGTGATGGGCACCAAGTTTCTGACCATGGCAATGATCTCTTCACTGAAGCCTCGTTCTTTGCAGAAATGGCCCGAGCCAATCACACTAAAGATTTTGTCAATGGATGGATTGGAGGGTAGTGTGCAGTTGAAAATGGAGAACTGACGCTTCAGACGCTGGGGGATGTCATTTCTGCCTCCGCCAGGCTGAATCATAGCAGCCAGGAACTAAGTGGGAAATATGAATATATAACAATATTAATGAAAGTGCAAGGACCGGCCATTCTTTCAATAGTTTGTTCATGATCAAATGCAAGCTGGAAAGCCGAAAAAATTGAGGTATAGCATAACATAACGCAATTAACTGGACACAGACTAATTCTGTGTCATGAACTTAATTAAAGTCAAGATGGATGCATGACTATGCAGAAAAAAGTGAACAACAATGTAAAATTTAATAATCATGACTGCTGTAAAAAAAAAATAAAAAATTATTTCATTATAAATTATGCATTATCATAATGGCCTGCCTCTATTAGAATGACATGCAAATATTTTTAGATAAATATTTTTTCTTGTGTGACAAGAAGGTTTATTTATAGGGCACAGATAATATCACTGGTAGGAAAAATACAGGGCATAGAAGATGACATGAGAGTTTTATTCAGAACACAACAGACCACATTTTTGAATCCACATAGCTTTTTTGCTGGTCAGGATAAGAGAACCGATATCATTCAAAATCACAGGTGCCAACATGACATGAAGGTTCACTGTTTTGGGTGGGTGAATATGCATGCCTAAGGCATGAGTATGTATTCTTGGGCATGTATACTTGAAATTAGATATCACTGTTGTTAACTTTGCCTGACTTTGTCCAGAAATTGTACTTGTAAGTCGATAAAGCTCTGACATTCATAGGGTGAGTGACTGTACTTCTTTCATCACATGCAACATATAAACAAGAACTCACTCATTGTATAAGACTGCAAATGATACAAAGATTGAAGGCTAATTTTCCATCAAGTTTTTCTCATTGCAAATAACTATAAGTATGAAAGGTCATCATTCACTGTCAGTGTCTGTTGACAGTTCTACAAGGATACCCTTTTTTCAGCCTAAACTATCATAATCAGGCATGTCAACTAACCTGCACGTCCACAATGGTGGTAAATTCACCAGGTTTTTCCAGGCTGTAGAAGCCATGGTTTTCCATGAGCTGACGGACAATCTCATTAGCAATCTGATCTCCCCACTCGTTGATGACTGGCATGTTGATGTCATCTATGAAGACTGTTGCCTTCTTGCCTGCTGGCGGACCATAGGTGGTACCAACCCTCTTATCTACATAGCTCTCAACTGTTCGCTGTGAGTGCATGGACAAAAAAAAAAAAATGAATATTTATGATATATCACATGACTTCACTCAACTTTATGTTGGTTACCACCTAATCATTCTCATAGACCCTCTATTTGGGAACAGCTATATGGGCAATAGTTTTTGTACTGTTCTGTTTGTATTTTTTTTTTAACCAGATTGGTCCAGTCGGTGGCAAAATGGCAGCTTACACTTTTGGCCTTTCCTTTTTTTGGGTAATGGATAACTCAATCTATTTTTTTTAAATTTAGCCCTTCCTCTCTCAGATCTGAAAACAAAGAGCTATGGTTAGGCTCATTTTACCTAAAGTGGTAACCAAGATGAACTGTCTGTGTACAAAAGAATATCATGTTTTGATTCATTCAAACAATTTTTTTTTAAATCATAAAAATTTGCTAGTAACATATATGATGACTGCACAAGCCTACTGTGGGTATAAATCTACTGACATCCCAATTGTGTGAAGTTTCTGAACACAAGAAATATTTAAAAAATGATGTGAGAAGATGTGTTTACTTATGAAATAAATTCAGAAAACTGACTTACGATTAATCAGACTGAGTGGAAACCCACTGGTTACTACCTATATCTCTGAAAATAAACAAACTATGAAGAGGATAGTAAATCATCCTTTTTTTGTCAGCCCTTGTTATCAGCTCTGTGTTTTGGTTTGTATTATCTAGTTGTGTAACTGTTTGATTTGTCAATTTAAGTTATTCTCCATCATTGACATCCAAGTATTTTCCTACCTGGAACATGAGAGGTGTGGTTGCGGAGGAGAAATTGACAGATTGAGCCACATGGAACTCAGGATTGTAGTGGCCCATGTAGTTGTTGATCATGACTGTCTTGGCTGTGCCCTGCTCACCAATCAACAACACAGCTTTGCTCTGTTTGGCAATGGTGTTGATCAGATACTCTGTACGGACATTGTCCACATTGGGCACCAGGATGCTGGTGTACTCAGGCTCATGATCCGTTGGGTAGACGTAGTCAGTCACCTTCTGTCCCCAGTGAACCCACTTGCCTGTTGAGACCATTTTCAAACATTATCAAATGCCTGGCATCAAGTTCTCTCAGACAAAGATGATTTCAAAAGCCAATGTGATATTAGGCACATACAGAGAGAAAATTTCTTCTGAGTGTCTGGATCATAAATGGCATTATTTTTATACAGGACAGGTTCTAATCCCTTTACAATCTAATATTACAATGACAGACCCAGCAGAGACACTAACTAACTTCCAGGTTTCCTGAAAAGCATACAATGTAACCTAACAGGCAATCTAACATTAATATTCTCTGTCCATAGTTGGATATCTCTGTTCACCTGGGCCAAGTCAAGAATGTCTGTTGTTTGTCTTTCCTGAGATAAAATGTCAGGCCCTGTTAGGATTCAAATTGAGAAATTTCTGATCCAAAGTCCAACAGCCTCACTACCAGGCACCTCAAGCCACCAGACAAATGTGGACAAAACTGATTGTTCTGTAGTTATGAGTGGCATCCAATTGTCATTGCCGTAAATGAGGTTATTCAAGGTTGACACCAGAATACTGCTGACTCTGATTCATAGGCCCTTCTAAATCTAATAACTAAACAAAATGAATGATTGATGGTGAGTGCAAATGAAACCACAAGTGACCTACCATCACTGTCAACCATGAAATCAAACATGGTGGCATCCAAACCCTCTGGAATTTCTGGCAGGTCCAGCCTGATGCTCTCATGCTTGCGGAGGAACTCCTCCATTTTTGCTCGGTCGTCCAGCTCTAGGAAGGCACCAATGCTCCACATGAGGGTGAAGATGTAAATGCGTTCATACACATCCCGAGACAAATTTCCTGAGCCATCTTTTTCATCTTTCATTGGAATCAAACCAGTCATCAGTGTGCAGGCCTGAAAAGAAACAATATGTCACAAATTACTGAATTCTATACGGGTTAGAGGGTATTTAAGAGCATTGACAGCATAAACTGTGCTTTCTACTGCCATTGTCTTGAGCTGTTTTTATTCTTCATATTTTGCTTTTTTATGTAATATTCTTCTTGATTATTAATTTTCTTAATCCAAAGGGCCTCATTTTATAAAGAAGTGAAGGAAAGACTAGATGAAAAGTGATAGGACAAGATATCATAAAATACGTCAGGCAACCTAGTGATATGAGTCTGATGTCAAATTTCTTACATATATAATGGGGCATCAACAGCACTGTGCCATGTATGTAGACCATTTATTATCCTTATTGGTGAAAACTTCTTGAGCCAACCTTCAAAAGTGAAAATGCAAAAGAATTTGTTTGGCTATTCTTTTTTATTCCCTTGAATTTTCTCAAAAACATTAGTAAAAATGTTCTGAACATATGACTTATTATCATGTGTTATTGTGTTCTGTAACAGCCACACAGCACAATTCTTGATGCTCAATTAGCCTACCTGAGAGATGACAAAAGCTTCCAAGATATCCATCTTGAACTCCAGGTTCTGCTGGGCAAAGTTCCACACTTCTGTGAAGGATCCTTCAAACAAAGTCATCAGGATGTCTCGTTCATGGTGAGGTCGATGATTGAGCCAACCCTGGGGAATGTGTGCATATGATGATATGGAGATAAGAGTTTTCATTTCACAGCCAATGTTTATGCCACAAAAATCTATATCTTCCACCCTACAATGACGAATTGTTCCACCTGTATGATTTTGATAGCAACTGAATGTGTTTGACATACTTTGTTAAATGTATAATTCATCTTATATATGTGTACACTTTTACATGTCATCAACACAGTGTTTAGCACAATTAGCACAGGCAAATAAACATCCATGCAGACCCTAAAAATTAACCCAATTTTTTGGGGGGGCCATGGAAGTTTAAATTTCATGTCCTATCAGTGAACACAAAAGCTTGGAATTAAATAAATTAGCAAACTGTTTTACCTGCAGAATTGGGCTCCAGCCCAGCCCAGAGCTGCTCATGTAGACCATGCCGTTACGAGAGACCGTGGCTGGAGAAGCATTGTCAATGTTGTGGGGCTCAAAGATGATCTTGCAGTTAGGAGCCATGGGAATACGGTCACCATTGGCCAAGGTCAGGGTCTTGTTGTCATCCAACACTGAGTTCAGATTCTCAATCCAGATGGCATCCACAGGTCCGTCCAGGACTAGCCAGATATGCTCTCCTGTTAATTAAAGACCGCAGTTAGTCCCATACAAATCAACAGATACTGCAAGTATGTTGAATAATTCAAACTTACACAATTTATTTGTGCAAAGTATAAACATTCTCTGTTTAGTAGGTCAACATTTTGACACTTCAAAGGTTAAAAGGGTGGACTGAATTTTTCAACTTCTGCTGTCTCCTTTGTTGGCAACAGAACTATCTTCAATATATGACTAAATGTTGCATGACCAAGTGAAATGAGTCAAATGTCCAATTTCTTTTCAGTATAGAATGACAGGTGTCAACAGAAAAATAGATCTGTGTAATTTACTTTGGTAAAAAATATGACTGAGCTCCAGCTCTTCCCCATCTAGATATTCAGATTTTCCTGAAAGACTTGCCTTTCTTCACCCTTGTGGTTCTTCTCCAGAGGGTAGAGAAAATACCATCAGTCCAGTCATTAGTGGCCACGTCCAAGCGACCAAACATCTGTGAGGCTGTGATGGCCTTAGGGTTCATTCTCCACTCCTTGTGCGGCTCTCCGCAATCTGTCATGGCCTTCATCAGCATGTGGATGCAGCAAGTCTTGCCTGCACCACTGGGTCCCAGAGCCATCATACCATGACGAACCCGCTGAGTCTCAAAGAGCTGGGCAAAGAATCCAAGAATAAAAATGACATGCCAAAAAATGCTTCAAAACCAGCGACAATGCAGTAGAGGGTGTGAGTAAAAAAATACTGCAATTGATCAAGACCACAAGTCATAGATTATTTTACATTAATCCCTGTAATACAACAGACCCGAGTAATTTATTCTTAAGATTGACAAGACATTCTACAGAAAAAAATAAGTTGCCATCAGCTATCAACGAGGGAATTGCATGAGCATATCATTTTTTTTTTTTTTAAAGTACGTTGCCTGATTTTAACTGACCTGTACTAGTTTGATAGTCCACTCAGGATGGTTGACCAGTTTAGCATCTTCCACATTTCTGTTGATAGCTGACTCAAGTTCAGGGTAGCCAGCTTTGTCCAGTGTGATACCTGAAAGAGAAGCAATAAATTCCATCAAGGAAAATCCCGGTATAGTAACAGAAATTCATCATTAAAGAAAACAGTTTTTTCACCATCTGTTGTTTGGCATGTGTCTCAAAAAAAAAAGAAAAAACAGAGTCAGAGCGATTTTCTACCTTCTTTACTATGCTTATCTATACCTCACAGCATAGCAAAGAGAAGAAATGAGATAGACAGAAACAACGGTCTCTTCATATTTAAATATCAGAAGATTAAAAGCCAAAATAAACAAATTACCTACCAGGGAACAAATCTCCAATGAGGGAGACAAACAAAGGTTCATCCTGGTCCACCAGCTTGCTGAGGTTCATGTCTCGCAATACTCGCATTACCACTGTCTGCTCTGTTTCTGTGGGGTTCAGACGTTTGACAGCTCCCAAAGTTCTCAGGACAGACAGGATGTTACGCAAGCCAAAGTCGTAGTGCACCTGATGACAGAAAAATCAATCACACCTCTTCTGCTTTATAATATTCTCTTATTTACAGAAAATTAATTAATATGTATGCTTAAAGCCTATTTTACTAATTTAAATAACAAAAGATGGTATTTATATAGCACTTATTCGCATACAGTACAGGTTCTTTAACACTGTACCATATATTATTGCCTCAAAAGACATCTACATGGAGATACTTAGGCACATTCACAGCACACAGACTTAGCCACTCAAACTCTTTCTAGTCTAAGAATATCATTCCTTGTTTACTATCAGATACACATTTTAAAGCAGGTCATGTTATTTTTACTTCTGAATTCATTATATTATGTCTGCCACAATATGGCTAAAACTGTGCTGCTGAATAAAAGCTTAATCCATCTTAACTAGTTTACAAACTCTGCTTTTTCATTACCTGTTTGGTCAGCTGTTCCTCACACAACTTGTACAAGGTGAAGAACTTGCGGGCCAGGACAATGTTGTCAATGAAGCCCACAGCGGCCAGCTTGACACGAATGATGATCTGTCGGTCAGGCACCATCATGGCCACAGTACGGAAGTTGATCTTCAGGTTTTCTGGCAGTTCTTGACGTCCGGCATAGCCAGGGTTCTAACATTAGGTAATAAAATGGAGGATAAGAGTGCAACAATTACAGAATTACCCAACGCAATACACAGCAGGTATTATTTCATAATCCAACTTAATTTTTGAACTGCCTAGGCTGTATGCACGAGAACTTTTGAGAAATTATTTTAAGCTTACTTTTTATCAACTGTCTCATTATTGCCAATCCTTGTTAAATACGAAAAAAAAAAAATTGATGAAAAATAAATCAAAGAAAATATGTGTCAACTCAGGACGTGCTCAAAATGCATGACTGATTATTTACCTTTTTAATGATATGTGTTAAACTTAAAATCTAAAATGTTCACTATGAGAACAATTGTCCCATGAACATCTCACAAATACAAATGTGTTCAATCCTGCCTACCATGGTCAGGAAGATGCCAAACTCTGTGTTCATGTCAACTGTATCACCATCTGTGAAGATGAACTGCTTCTTTCTCTCCTTCTTGCAGGCCAGCACAATGGCAATCTGCTGGGCAGCTACTGACAGCACAGGCAAGTCAATGCGGTTGAACTCATCAAAGCAGCCCCAGGATCCTGACTGGGCCAGACCTGAATGGAAATGAACCAGACCCTCAGTAATTCCACATTCTCTTAACTCATTTTTCAATTATTTTTTTTTTTTTGATGTTAGCCATAATCATCACAACATGAATAATTAACTTTAACAGTCATTAATTTGTTTCCTTAATTTAACTCTTCAATATTGTACATCATATAAGATTGTTTGTATGGTAAGCTCCTTTGTACAAAATATTATTTGCTCATTTACTCAACATAGCTAAAACTGACCATAACATGACCATGGAATTTTCAATGTTGCAAAAAAAAAAGCACAAAACTCTATTTGAACATCTTGTAACAGGAGGAACAAACAAAAATGATTAACAGTTTGCATGTGCAAGAGAAGTCAAAACTTGAAAATGCTTTCATAGCTTTAGATCTTTGACATGTATAGAGAATCTGTACGATGACTGTGGTTAAAAAAGGTGGATTAAAGAGCACTCAAAAGAAAACAAAAAGATTTAAAAAAAAAAAAAGAAAGAAAAATCAAATACAAACTTCTTGTTTACCTTGTTTATCCAGTAATCTGACATTACCAAACATAACTCTGATTCAGCACCGAGCTCATCAAGTTCAATAAGCATCAAGTCCAAGAATGAATGTAAGACATGATCTAAACATGAAAATCCAGACATCATTCATATGAAAAACATACCTTTGAAAATTCTGCCCAGGCCTCTAAAGTCCATCTGATCTGAGCAGTTGAAGACAACTACGTACTTCCCAAGACATCTTCCCATGTCTTTAGTGGTCTCTGTCTTGCCAGTCCCTGCTGGCCCTGCTGGAGCCCCACCCATGGACATGCCAAGGGCCTGAGCCAGGGTAATGTAGCATCTGAAATAGATCACAGAACAGATCAGGGTCATCCCACCACCACATATCGTCAATGTACATTATAATATGCCATTTATTTGTTCATATTGCCTATCACCCAGGTATTCCTACCATCATCTAACTACTTGAAAATTAATGCAAATGGAACTAAGTGATCAGATTCAAGTTTTGAGAGAAATTAAGATTTACCCGTGTTTTGGTATCTATGGAACTAGACTTAGGAAGTAAGTTTATTTGTAATTTAGCACATAAATAGGACAGTAATGGAATGGGCAACACAAGATTAGTCTGATAAATATGGCATGGAGCATGATATAAAATCATAAGAAAAAAGCATTGTAGTATTGAGAAAAAAAAAATTGGGGGCCCATATTGACAAAAAACATTATGAATGTGACATGTTTTTTGTTCCTCATTACTTGGCTAATTCTAAATCTTTCTTCTCTAAAACATATAAGATGGGTACATGATCAGTGTGATGGCAATTCAATTTTTGGTCCATCTCTGAGATAGGCCATTAGTGGTAGTACAGCCACAATATTTCATCACACACAAACCTGTCAGTCAGTGGAGTGATGACCAGTCTTTCTGTGCAGCCCAGGAACTCATTCTGATAAATGAAGTCCACATCAGTGATGGAAATCAAGCATTTGTCTTGGTCTTCAATGAAGTAAAAGCGCGACTGTTTCAGCCACTCAAAGTCTGTGGGAGATCTGATGTGCAGGCGGCACTGGAGGGTACAACAATAAAAAGTAATAAGACAATAAAGTAAAAAGATCACTTTTTTTTTCCTTCTTCTAACTCAAAACACTGACATATCAAGATACACATGCCTCATCTCAGTGCCCAGTTCATATCAAAAAGTAATGACAGTCATATCTCACAACACTGACTGCCTAGGATAAGGATAGATCAGACAACGGCTGTACCATGAGAAAGTTATTTTTGCAAAGAAACTTAGAAGATACTATTTTTTGATATTTCTTGTTCAGTTGTCTATATAGAAATGAGAATTCAGGTTCAAAGGGCAGATGGACAATGATATATAGGATTTCTCTTGCTTTCAAATTATATCAGTAACAATCTAAAAGACAATTAATCTGCACCTTATGTCACCAGGAAAAAAAAGGCGTCTTACAGAATAATTCAGGATAATATAGATGCCCTAATTATTTTCATTAATATCATGATGTAGTGCCATTCCAAATCACTTTGGGCATTAATATTTCATGCTAGATGACCAGCAAATAAACTTACCTATCACTTCTTTAACATCTTGATAATTGAACAATTAATGAATTCCTTGATGAGTCAACAGTCAACAAAAACAACTGTTTCACAACTGTGAAGTGTGAAGGAAATAATTTTAGAAGAAAAAAAAAACTTACCAGATCATCAAATATGTCTCTTTGATGGACGTGGATGGTGATGAGTGTTTCATACTTGGTTCTCTCCACTTTGGTCAAGTCTTTGGTTGTCTGGTCGATCAACAGATTCAGCAGCTCCAGGAAGGCCTGGTTAGTCTGTGGCATGATCTTGCGGTCATACTTAGCATTGGTCAAAGCCTCTGTGGCATCTCTGGTCCAAATCATCTGAATGCCCAGTAGGCCAACCTGGTGACATACAGACAATATAATTATGAGTATCAGTCTATGATGTCCCTTTCCAATCTTAAGCTTACAGCCTGGACAGAAACAGTTATGACCCACCAAGTAGGCCTACATCAAGAAATATAAGAACTGTGAGCCAGTCTAGTATTCTCTGTGGAAATTACACATGCAAAAACTGACACATTCAAACCTAAATATATCAAAGTTGACTTTCTGAATTCTAAACAAAGATATTAGCACTCTGTCATCTCTTATTTATTTTGAATGGGGTTAATCGTTAGAAGGATTATGCTGAGATAATAATTAATTAATTTTATCAGCCACTTAAAAGACTCAGTTCCACATATATCCAATGCCGAGATCAGCATAGTACATGAGCTGAGGAAAATTATAAGCAAATCTTAGCAAATGCTCTGTATAGACCCATAACCCCATTAGATTAATATGTTTAAGTACCTGGGCTGGGAAACTATTGAGAAACTCCAGCAAATTGAAGCCTTGGTCCTGAATGGACATGGCAGCTGCTCTGATGACAGCGTGCAAGGACTTCTGGGCCATGTTCATCAGAGACATCAGCCAGACCTCTACGTTGCCCTCTGCCTTCACTGGCTTTTCAAGCTGTTGATGAAACACAAATATCAGCACTTTGTTTCACAAAATATAACTATAGACATTTAAGTTTCCATCAAGTGGTTCACAATTTGAAAAAATAAATAATTTAAAATGATTTAATTTCAATTCTCAATCCAAAAAAGATTTCTAATTTGAAAAACTTGAAAAATTATGTCAATTTGAATATATTGTTCAATCATGTAGGTTATTCACAACTTCACGGTCTGGCAAAAACTCTTATTAACCTCATTTCAACTGTTATATCATTTCCAACATAACTTCAGGATGTAATATTTTCATTGCTTCAACTTAAATGCACCAGGCTTTCATTCACATTATGTTAAATAAAATAGATCTGAGACATTGAAAATCAATGAGATTTCTATACAGGAGTAATGCTATGAAGACTTTTCACAACTTTGATGGGGGGGGGGGGGGTTGTTGTTGTTGTTGTTGTTGTTGTATTTCATTTCCAATAATTTCAAATGATAAAATCCCAAACTTACATCGATGCTTTCACCCTCACTAGAGATGATGGACAGAATCTGGTCGTAGATCTTCTCATGGAAGCGCACATTCTTGGTATTGTCAAAGACAGACAACAGGTGAGCCTGGATGGTGTGAGGGTCACTGGCCTGACCCAGAATCTCCAGCAGGGCAGGATCAGAGACAAAGAAGAACCTGGGGAAGCTCAGTCTCTTCTTCTCGAGGTAACTGAGAACCAGAGAGTGGGCAAAACTCAAGCACAGATGAACAATAAAAAAAAAAGCAAAGATTGCGGGAGATGAGGAATGCACTGAATCATAAATAAGGAGGACCAACAAAGTAGAGTGCAGAGGACAAAGAGTAAAAATAGAAGAAGATGCGTAATGCACAGACCAAAGATAAAGAAAAATTGACAATAAGTACAACTTATCCCTAGAAAATGGAAATAGAGACTGATAATTGTAACATTCTCTTGGCACTGGAGAGAAATCCATCTGATTAACTCTTTCACCCAGAGATAAGTTGTACACTACAATACAGTTATCAATATATGTCTTGCATCTGACTGGGGCAAATGAGTTGAAGTTGGGCCGGGAGATTTGGAGTTTTGTCCGTTTCTAACAATTTTCCAGCTGAGACACCAAAATGTGTATTTGTTTTTCACAAAATAAAATTTCAACCTTTTCTAACCCGAGCAAAAAAGATTTTGTATCTGAGTTGGAAAATAGTTAAAAATGGCCATAACTCACAACTGCCCAGAGAGACTTTCAACTTATTTGCCCTGGGCACAAGGCATAAGCTGTATTCATTGCATTAAAGCTTCTCTGTCTCTTGTACTTACAGGCACATCAAAAATTTGTCTTTGCACATAAGGGGAAAAAGTGCTTCATCCATTACTGACTCACCCTGTGAGAGATTTCTGGCACAGTTCCAGCTGCTCAAGGAGATGAGGCAGCAGCTGCATCAGGGTCTCATCTCCCACACAGCACTGTACAACATTTGGGGTCTCGTGAGCTCGGGTCATGATCTTCACCCAGGATTTGTCAATGCTGCTGAAGCGCTTGGCTTCCTGGGGGTAAAAAGTCACAAAATATTTTGTCAATCACTAGTTCAGCAATGCAGACTTCACTAGAACTAGCTTCTATATTGTTGCTCCTTTTCTCACAAATTACAAAACTTGTACTTAAGTACGAAGCTAACTGTCAGGTGGCAAGCCTTCTTGGAATGCAAAATTATTTGTCCCAGGAGGAACCAAATAGGTTAGAAAATTTGGTATTCTTGGTAGTTTCATCAATTTCAGCATGTTTATCTATGCAAGTATGTCATTTTTTTCTTCTTGATATATTCAATCAACCGCTGTCTTGCAATCACTGCCGGTATTTCAAGACACTGCTTTAAAGTGATGATGATAATGAATTCACATGGGATTCCCTTCAGTATGTAAACGAGTGTCAAACACATTCAGTAAAGCATGTATTCAGTATTTAAGATTACGACTTATGATGCTACCTTTTATGACTTTACTATACAATAAGCTAATTTAATAGTAATTATTTTATTTCATTCATTAAATGGTATTTTCTAAGGTAAAACTTGCACTTTTGCCTTAATCATGACTTTGGCTTTGCTGAAAACCGTTATCTGTCCATCGTGGAAAGACAGTGATGAAGTAGAATCAGTCTCTGACCTTAGGCAGCTGTTTGGCAATGTCACCACCCACGAAGACAGCCTCAAGGTACACCCACAAGTTCTGGACAGTCATCCAGTTCTCAATGATCTCTGAGGAATTGGTCAAGTTGGCCACCCAAGTTTGGATGTTTTTCTTGAAGGGAGCATTGTATCTGTGAGAGGTACAAAAGTGGGAATCATGAAAAACAGTAATCACAGTGCAAAAGTTTGGGTATTAGTCTTGCTGACAGCAATGCCCTTCAGAACAATATCCAACAGTATGATTGTATATCTTAGAAAGCATGCTACCAATGCAGAGATTATTGCACACAATGTGATCTTGCTTTATACTTTATAAAAATTCTTGCCATCTTGTTGTAATTACATGTACAAGCCACTAAGTGAGACAATCATGTTGAGTGGAAAAGGTGAAAGTTTCTTGGTATGTTTCTTTTAACAGAAAAATATGATCCATTTGTTGAAAACACTATGCTGATCATGTTATGGGCAATATTATTTGAATGATATACTGCATAAATATGAAATGAAAGACATAATCAATATGTTCTGCATTTTTCAATCAAAACACTGGTTGCTAGGTCTATGACATCAGAATTTTAAGATGGTAGCATAGCGTCTATATAATAAGAACGATCAGGGGGGCGTGGCACTTATCTTATCGTCCAATAAAGTCGGAATCGGCAGGCATTTAAAATTCAAATAAAATTACAGACG
>JBCAUA010000021.1:353856-381142 GCA_038406235.1 Peronia verruculata | reverse complement strand
TGAAAACCGCATATTTGAAAGTTTCCTAGTTCTCTTGTAATCGTCAATAAAAGACTAAATTCAACGCTAAGTATTATAATTCCAGCCCACCAATGTGTACACTCGCTACACGCGGCGAGCGTCTGAGTGACTTTGTTGCACAGCTCTATATTTATATTTTTTAAAAACCTTCCAAGGAGGCCGTGAGGTACCTAGCTAGTTTGAGATGAAAATGTAATTTTTATTTTTTTTTTTAGTGAAAAAATATATATGCAGAATTTATTAAAATAAGATAAATACCATTAAGAAATGTCTTAATCTTTTTTTGTTTGTTTTTGTCCTTCAACACTTACCGGTTGCTAAGAAGTGAGCTAAGGACCATCAAGGAATCTTCCATAAGAGAGACAATCTCACTGGTAGTGTCTCCCCGAAGCAGGAGTTCTCCTCTGTTTTTGAAGGTACCAAAAGTAAACTCTTGGGTGCCCCAATCTGTGACAACCTGCTTCAGTTTGGCTTCGATATCCTTCTCCTTAACCGCACTGATACAAATGTCCTGGCAGGAAGATGTAAAATCACAGTGAGAATAATTGTATCAGAAAACTCATAAGCATCTATAGTTCCCATTTATCTCCAGAAATTCTTGCTTTCTTGATAAATCATTAGCAATATGACCATGCTTTGGGTGCAGAAGAATTGTTGATACTGCTGACAAATAAGCATTTAAATCCATCTAAATTTGATTTTTGGAATTAAATGTCAAGCCCACTTGGAGAAACAAAGACATAATATTATGTTATTAAAATCTTTAATTTGGAATAATCAAAACATAACCTTTATATATTTCTCAAAGGTCAAGATAAACATTTTTTGGTGTGTCTTGCACTTCTCATGGAAATATATTTCCAAATGTGTTTTTCATTACTGGATGAGGCAACAGAGCACTTTAAGAAAAATCACTTAAGAGTATTCACGAGCTTTAAATATGTAGAGCTCACAGCAGTATAGTGTTTCTTAAGACAAAAGAATGTGCATCCAGCATCATGCAGTGTTCAACACAATTACATTGGCCTCTTCATGTAGCCTGAACAAATTAAGCCAAACACAAATGAATATTTAATTTCTGTGAAACTGAAAATAAACACTCAGATAAAAATTATTTCTTAGAAAATAAATTCATAATGATATCTTAAGCATTACTTTTTTCTCCGTCCAGTATTTTTTTTTTTTAAAATATATATCACAAAATGACATATCACATGAACTGAAATATGTAACTTTATATTAGACTATAACTCGTTTGTTTCCTTTAAATAATGTCTTACGTTTGAATTTCATCCTTTCATGTTTGTGGACCAGCTATAAAAATAGTACACCTACATCATCAATATGTTTGTTTTGCCATGGTTGAATGAGTGAGATATATTGACAAGGCAACGATTTATGTCACAGAGGGGGTGAATCTAAACAATGTTGATGTGGAAGGAGTTGCCCTCTACACAGATTGCAACTGGATCTGATCTAGATCAAGGGACTATTTGTCTGGCTTACTTCAATTTCTTCTTTGAACTTGAGTAAGGGGGCCTCTAGGATGTTGCGGAGAGTGAAGTTCTCTCCCTCAATGTCAAAGCTATGTCCAGTGACGTCAGTCATACGTTGCCAGTGTCGTGGTTTCATGGCTTTGTTGGACATCAGCTCCAGCAGTGGGACCATCTCATTGAAGTCATCAATAGTTTTCTTCAGGTCCTCAAAAGCAGGCCAGTCCTTCAAGGCACGGGGAAGTTTGCGACATCTGGAAAAAAATTCAAAGGTAACAACAGTACATATAACAATATTAATTATAAAGATGATGACCTTAGGTAGCAGCGAATCCACTATGCTTAGGATTCTAAAACATCAAATCCACTGCACTTACTAGCACAAACCTTTTTCTTCCTGCTTACATTTTCTAAATTAAACCTAAGGCTAGTTGTACTTATCAATATAGGTAAATATTTACACTTACTGTATTTGAAAACTTCAAAGTTAAGGCATGCATTTTTGTCTTTTGAATAATAGAATTCACAAACTTTTTCCACTGACACTATCACTTGGCATGCTTACCTACAGTTATATGTCCTAACCATTTTAGACAAACTTTCATTGGTGATAATTCTATGATAAATTAGAAATTAATTTTCTCTGTGAATAATTCATTCTTACAACCTATGGCTTAAAAAAGGAATATATAAAAATTTGTGATCACCTGTTCTGGAATTCTTGAAGCTCATTGTTGATCTTTTCAATATTGACATCTGCCCACAAAATGTCATAGTAGCCATGGACAGTGTCGATGACATTGTTGTATAAGCCATACAACTTCTGCAGGAGATTAAGCTCTTTCTTGATTTGTAGGAGCTTGGGGTACTCAGACACCTGCATTAAAAGACAATCCATGAAATATTAGACATCACTTTTTAACAGTACATTATACAAACACAGTTTCACACTGGAAGGCAAAACAGTCCGTGACATTATAGACCTCTCACATTCTGAGAAGTCTCTTCTCAGAGACACTTCTGAGAGACTTCTGTTAGAAAAGTTTAAAAAAAAAAAAAAAGTGAAATAACAGATTCATCACTCTCTGAGACTCATTTTTTTGCAGGAAATCTGGAGGCTTTAGTACAATAGTAAGATGAGTGGATTTAATGAGAAGTTGTTTTCTTTTGCCCTTTCTTATTTCTGTTTGTTTTTGTTATTGTTGTGTTTTCACAGAAAATCATTAAAACAAAACAAAATATAAGATAGATAACATGAAATTCTTTTAACATGTGGATTCATCTATATGTACACACGGCCTCCAGCACGCATAAATAAATTCACATTTATACACAAGAAAGATACTGTATATGAAGGAAATCATGAAAAGTGTAACCTGTTGAACACTGCTGCATTGTTAAATGTTATCTTATATGAAGAATTTCGAATTGGGATTACATAATAATACTCACATAGATGGTTTAGGAATTAAAGATGAAAACTATTTCATCTCTGATCTGAGACTGGCAACAACTGATGATTACCAAGTATCTGTCTCTTTACCATGTAAACCTTAATTTGAATATGCACATCAATATAAACCGATGAAACAAATATGCCTGATTAGATAAACTTGTTTGAAGAGTTTGTGATAATATAATCTTAACCATGGAAAATATTTTTTTTTTTTGCAGCTATAAATCATTCAATATTCCTGTTTCTAATATGCAAGTAGCAGAGAATGTTTCATTCCCTAGTACTAAACATTCACCTCATGAGCAATAATCACTTTGCTCGCTAACACAACATGCTTAAGATCTAACATACCGAGAGCCCGAACAGCTCCTCTCCTCCTGTGTATGTGATGTACTTCCTATGGAGTGTGTCAAATGTGTTCTGGTAGATAATCAGTCTGTCTGAAGCTTCACGTGGTGGCACTCCAGGAACCATTGGGCCTTTCTGTAAAGATATTCAATATACATGTAATGCATGCATCAATTTGACAGACACTCCTTAAATATATCACCCAACCTTTGTTTCAAGGTATGTTTTCAACTGCTGCCACTAAGTCAAGTTGTAAGTCCATATCAGTCCATATAAATACGATCTTTATCATTTATAATCTAACTTCTATGCATCAAAGAATTTAAGCAACCAAACTAAAATTTTAAGAATGCACATAAAGATATCAAATGTTGGAAAAAAATACAGCAAAGTTATAATCCAGCACTACTACTACTCTATAGAACTTCCTCTTACATCATCATAACTTGAATAAAAGTCATCACAGTCCACTTTAAACACTTTGACATCCTCAATGAGCTCAGATTTGAAACCAGGCTGAATCTTGATGAGGTGATCCTGTACTTCCACTGCCTGAGCCTGCAGTCTCTCCCAGGAGTAGCGCAGAGTGTCACATTTCTCTGCCTCTTCTTTCTCTGGCTTCAGCTCATGTTTATTCAGCATGGAATATGACTCCTAGAGATGGAAATGCAAAATTATATAAGTATATTGGACAGGAGATTACCATAGATAAAGATAGACCGAATCTTGACCATTGTGTAAGCTTTAGCATTTTTGTCTAATATGGAACACAGCTCCTACACACAATCAGATCCGCCCCCCCCCCACCCCTACCCCCAAATGATTTCCATGAGATATGCCCAACAGAGAACTTATAAATAAAGAAATATTTGACATGAACTTTAACTTTACATTCAGCTTTAGCTTCTGTTTGTTCAATAAGGAAAAGACCTCCAAAATAAAGAAAGACAGGTTCTCATGATTTATGCTAGGCAGGAGACTTTAATAGATAAAGAGCCACTTAGCATGAATCTTGACAAGTATTAAGATTACAATGTGTATAATGCTCACAAGTAAACATATTGAGTTGTGAGTTTAGGCTATATCTAAAAAGAATTAAAGTAAGGCATATTTCGTTGATGACAATAAAGTTCTAACAGAAAACTATGGTTCTACGGCTGTTACAACAATTACTTCCCATGATATTGACTAGGTTCTAACATTTCAGCGGCAATTACTATAACCATCACAAAAATTCTATAATCTCACAATTTAGCCTTTCTTAAATTCATCTTTAAAATAATCGTTTCAGGAAATGTGAAACTTGCAAAATTATAACTATAGAGCAATCCTGTCAATCTCAAAGGTGTGGAAGACTTATCAAAATTGGTGAAATTCCTGTCACACTTGTTGTGAATATACAAATGTTTGTTTTGCATTTTCATTTACATCATCATTGTTGTTGCTTCTATTTCTCATTATCCATTACCAAGCTATCTACCTCTATCCCACATTCTTCTTTCAAAATTTTCTTCTACATTCCCATCCTTCATCACTCAAACTTCTTCACCGGTTTGATTTTTTTAAAGAAGATACCAGCTGATGATTTTTAATAACTTAAATCAATAGGAAAATAGCGAACACAAAGATAATCTCTTATCTACAGCTGATGTTCTTGGTCTAAATCTAGTCTTGATTCATCACTATATGTATTAAAATAATATATTATGGCAATTAGTTGTTCAAATGTGATTCAAATAGAAGACATAATAGGTTTACCAAAACAGGATCTGAGCAAATGTTACACAAACCAAAATATGTAAGATAGGGTTAAACATGTGGATCAAATGACTTTATCAATGTACACTAAGAAAAGCACAATGATCTCATCGTTTCACCTCAATTGGGCCAATGGACATGTCAATCCTGATCTCATTCTCTCTAATGTCCTTCAAGGCTGCCATGGCAAAGCGGATGTCATCCAGATCTTTGATTGGTCGGGCCAGGCGTTTGTTGAGGTCATCAATGAAGGTGAAAATCTCATCCATCTCATTTCTGTACTTGTTGTTGCAGTACTTGCCATACATCATGCGCCAGGCTTTTGTCTCGCAGGTCAGACCAATCTTCAAATGTTCTAAAGAAAAAAAAAAGAAAGGAAAGTTACTCATGATCAATCTTTGTTGTCCCCTGGATTCAAGATTATTGAAGAATTAAAACTTACATTATTGAAAAGGCTGAGCACATACTACCAAATAAGCAAAATGCAATTACTTGAACTCTGTTCTACTTATCATTGTTACCCATCAACGACCTTACACTGTATCGTCATGAAATAAGCATTTTAAATGAGTGATCATTATCTGTTTTAAGATCATCTTAGAGGTGACAGAATTTACATATCTGTTTGAATTTTCAACCCACACAAAACCATGGTTCTAAGCAGAAAAAGAAAAAAAGGAAAATGTAATGGTAATTCACCTGTGTACAAAGCAATGGGACCAGCATCATAGTACTCTGGCAGACTATTGATGGCCACTTCCAGATCCTCAAATCCACGAACAACAGCTTCAAACTCTGTCAGCTTGGGGTCATCCTTCATGAATTCTTCCAGGGCTTCCTCGCGGTCTTTCTCCCAGATCTTGTGGTAATCAGCAAACTGATCCAAGGCAGTGGTAACTTCCTGCAATCGACACAAATCAAGCTTTTTAAGCTTTTGACTTCCAGAAATGAGTCAATCAATTATGGACATTTTATGCAAATAAACTGCATTAACTGTCTTGATAGTCAGGGACTTAATCATTAGTTTACTAGGTTTGCTTTTGCAAAATATTATTGACAATTCCTAGGCAACTTCATCATATTTGTTTATCTCAACCAGTAATGGGAACTGTTAGTTTCTGGAAACTGAATGAGGCAAAGCTCTAATTAATAAATATTGTTTGAATTAACACAGTTCTGGCAAGAAGATCTGTGGCCTGATGAATCCTTCACTTCAAAGGGGAAAGGATAGAATCATACAAATTAGTTGAATCTTTCAGGAATAGAGGGTAGGAATTTATAAGACACAAAAGAAATCTGATCTGAAGTCATAGAAAATAAAAAAATTTATAAATGTACAAGCCATTTTGTTCTACAGCACAGACATGGAAGAAGTAAAACACAAACAAAAGCAAATATATATATATATATATATATATCTAAAAACATATAAACCTTTTTATTGGAATTGATGCTGGTGGAAAGGAGAGAAGCCAACTTGGCAATTTCCTTGTTATCTGCCACAGATTTCAGATAGTTCTTTGGCTGCTGGACAATCATGTAGCTTTTTACTGACTCTCCTCCATCTGTCTTCTTGCCATGGGCATCCAGATGAGAGGTCTCAGATGGAGCATTGCTGATCATGCTGGCACGTCTTTCAATACCTTCCATAGCAGTGGGCTGGCTGTCCATTGGAGCTAAAAAAAGATAATTCAACATAAATCAGATTGTTGAAAAAGAAGCCCTACCAACAATATACCAATATAGATATCTGAAAAAAGAAAGAGATTGAAAAACCACAGTAATACAAATATGCATTTCCTTGATAACAAAGATAAATACTGATACTGATACTGATCTATCAAAATGACAGCTAGAAAGATACAATTGAGAGAATGAGTCTGACAACAGGTTTTTCAACTGAGAAACTGAGGCTTGTAAATCATTATTAATCTTCAGCCCCTGATTTGCAATAAGTACAAAACTTAGAGAGTGGATATAATATCATAAATCATAAGTTTGCCTGATTGGGCTTGAAATACAAAAATGATATTCTTGATGTAACCAAAACATGAATTTGCCAGTCAAGCTTAAAAAAATAAAAAATCTATAGAATTATCAGTTGCTTTCAGTCACAACAAAGTATACTGTAAAAAATAGAGCACCCCGTCATTCCCCCATTCATAAAAAAATAAGTATAAATACGTTTTATTAGATTTTTTACACCCAGCACTTACGTGCTAAACTAGAAAAACAGAATGCATCTGTTATAGAAACCATAACACATTTAGCCCTCTGTGATTCATCAAAACAAACTTACACTTTCATGAGTGTGATAATCTTGTAAGAGAGAGATTAGTATGATTCAATCAAAGGAGATGGCTTAAAATGCCTAGTACCAGTGAATGGCAAATACATTTGAAAGTGACATGGATAAGAAAGCATTCTACAGTGATAAATTTAGTGACAAATTTTGTCTCGCAAAACTTGCAAGCAAAGAATAATAGTTTAATTTTTAACATAAACATATGTTGTACATATATATTTGTTCATCTTTCCCGCAAAATGGAAATAGTTTTAAAAAATGCTCAAAGATACTGTGAACTGTGGAGAAAGGTTCAGTGAACAAAAGATTTGCATACAACAAAACTTTCCACAAGACCACCATATCTGTTAGGGCTATAAACGAGGCCTGAATTTTTCCCTCTCTATCACCATTTGTATCATACAGCTTGCTAGAGAAAAAAAAAATTGAACTGCTGCAACAAAATTAACTCAATTTAGATAAAGCGATATTCATCAGTTTGTCAGTTTTGTCTCTTGTGTGCTAGATATTTCACCAAAGTTTCCATTCTTGAAATCATAACTGTACCTTTAAATTGTTTCCATCATAGATAGTAAAAAACATACCCACAAAAATACACCAATCACAGTGATTTATTTCAATTAAAATATTTAGAGGTAGAGTGACCATGCAATAGTAGATGAAACAGAATGCTATTTCCAGAGTTTGTGCAGTTGAGACCATGGGCTGATATGACATCTACTAGGAGTTACTGATTACTTCAGTTAAGTCTGCCGCATGCAATCACTAGAACTGATATGCCAACTTATCATTACTCTCACTAACACAGCACCATTAACTTTCTAAGTTTCATGCTTTCTTTTTTTTTTAAAGACATTCACAAATACCCCCGCTATCAAGATAATGACCATTAAGTCATTAAGTGATATATGCTGCGCCACTGGGTAAATTAAGCTGGATGTCAAATAAAACTTCAATGAGAAAGTCAGATTGTACTGACCATGGAATCCAGAGATAACTTTGAATGTGAATTTCTTCCCACAGAAGTGTCATATTTAAATAACTTTGGTCACCAAAGTGAAGTGCAAGCATTTCTCTTTTCCATTCATACTGATAACTCTAGGCATGAATTACATGTATTTGACATCAGCCTTTTTTCACCTGGCTGCACAGCATTTTTCAAACTTATAGAGCAACAGGGACAGACAAAAATCTCTGTGAATCAATATGGATATCCTGGATTTCTGCAACTAACTGGTTTAAACTCAGTGAAGATCAGCAAATGAATGTACATCTTCAGAGTGAATAGGTTGATTCATTTGAAACTTTGTGAGGAAAACTTGATTTATTACAAGTAACAAGTTGTCCACCCACCTTTGAAAGAAAACTGTGATTTGATTACCTACAAGTTATATCACTAAAATGCAGTAGTGAACAAAAAAAAAAAAAGAGTGACTAGATCATTACCTGATCTGTACAGCATGGAGCAAGTGGAATGATAGAATTATTTTTAGGAATGTGCAATTAATTTCTTAATGTGCTATGTCCTACTGAACAAGATATTATACATCACTCTCTGTCATAAAGAAAATTGTGCAAAAGATGATAGAAGTTACTGCAATACTGACAAAAGAATCTCTCCAGTCTTCATTTTTTTCACTGCTTTTGTGCACATGAAACTTGAACATATTTTCAGCTTCTAGTGTCATCCAGTGGTAATTTCAACAACAGGAAAAAAAATTTGTAAGAAATACTGATTTCTTCAAATATTCAACACACACAAGTTTTCTTTCTTTTTCACTTCTCATTTTATATTTTATTATTCTATTCTTCTTCTCTATTTGGGATTCTTTGTTGCCTCTACAAGAACTAAACAAAGACATGTTTCCCTCTTTCCCTCACAGTGTGATCCTCAGGTAATTTCAGATGCAGAAAAGTCAGTGTACTGAAAATGATATCTTTACACATTGAACATTAACAAATTTTTCTTTATTTCTCCTTCTCATGTTATACTTTGTTCTAAACTTTTCTTTTTTTTTTTTCTGAATTTGTAGTTCTCTTGGTATTCTTTACTTCCTGGCTATTTATGCTAACATACCAGGTTTGACAATTTTCCTGCGTTCCTTGCTCCACTGAGCCACTGCTCCGCTGACACTGATCACATTCTGGACTGCTTTGTTCAAAGCCTGCTGGACCTCATCCAGTGCCGGGTGCATGATGATGTTTGGAATGGCCAAAGTGGCATTGGTGCGGAAAAATGGCCGGCTGTCTCTTTTCTGGTCCCCATACAAAGAACTGTCTCCTGTGTAGACAGAATTTAACACACATATCACTTGATGTCTAGTACTGGCAGATTATACAGTTTGTACTGAGAAACATTTCTTTGATGAAAAAATTCAACAATTTGTGGAAAAAAAACTATTCTCTCTGCAGACAGGAATTAGAAAACAAAAATGACAAGTTTTTTTATTCAACTATAACAAACACATTTTCAGAAATCCTCATGCAAAATAAAAAAAACTAATGCAACTTTACCAAATGATTCGCTAAAATCACATCTAAACAAATAATTTATGGTGTCTATCCATCTGAGTGGCTATGTGTGGGTAGTAGATTTCAGTGTGGTGATGCATCCTGTCATTTAAAAGTGAATGGTTTGTTGTTACTGTTAGTAATATCAGTACTGATCTTAAATGAACATGTGGACAAAGCCCTATCTCATCTCAGCTTATCTTGCTTGACAGACAAAATCAGCAAGGAGTCCACATATTAATCAGCCAAGGGGCAAACAAAAAGTAATGCCATTTTACCAATGTAATGTGCCATTGAGCTGGAGGTGATCCGTTTGCGTAGTGCTTCCAAGGTATTGCGTGTGGCCTTGAGAAGAGCATCCAGATTTCGGTTGTTGAAATGGGTCAGGAGATCCATGGCAGCTTCCTCAATGTTTTCTCTCATCTCTTTCTTCTTCTTGGCAGCTATGTTGGCCTTTGAGGACACAGGGCGAGATTTGCGACTGCCTGCACGAGACTGAGTGGCTGAGCCACCTGTGGTCTCATCCCTTGCACTGGCTTTTTCCTCTGTTGTAATGGGAAAGAATGTCATAGTTTATTCTACTAGAATATGTACAAAGCTCAGATAATCACAGTCTGATAGAAAATAAGCTATTCAAGTGTCTTTTGAGTCGACATTCACAATTTATGACAAGATTCTTCATGTTGATTACACAACGTATATCTCTTTTGCACAATGTAAAATGAAGGCTCCAACATACCCTCCTCTTCCTCAAAGCCTGCATCTTCTTCTTCCTCCTCTTCAATGGTTCCCTCCTTCTCTTGGGGTTCCACATCACACAACATGTTGATCAGCTCATTAGCTGCCTCCTCCACAGTCTGACTCTTGGTTTGTAGAATCTGGGCACCCTTGGCACACAGTTTCTATGGACAGAGAATAAAAACATTTCCTTACTTCATGCCAACAATGCACATAATGTGCTAAGTATTGCATAAATGGATAAATAGAGTATCCATATGTATATTTGTGATTCACATGTGTGGTATTGATCAAAGAGTTGTGCGCACTGCCATATCTTTAAGGCAATGTGTTTTCAGCAATAGGTCTTCCAAGTGAATAAATAATAATTGATTGGTTTGTAGCTTTGTTAACTGGATTAGTTGACTGGTTAGTTGTTTCTTTGATTGGTTGATCGGAACATTGCTAAGTTTCTATCATGGTATGTAACAGCTGAGCCTTACTTGTGTATTGTCCAGAAAATCCTGCACTGTCCATGGCTCATCCTCAGGAAGCTGACACAAGGTGGTGGTTGACATGTCTTTGAGGATTGCATCAATGCGAAACTCAGTGACATCATGGGCTCTGTCCACAAGCAACTCCAGCTCTGCCAGGGCTCTGGGATAACACAAGGTTGGACAGAATAAGATAAGACATGCTTTATTCATCCTTAAGCAAAATCAGTCGATGAAATATCACTCCAGTGCTCAGCATTTTAAATCACAGGGACAGATGCTGGAGAGTCCATCTCAAAATTGTTTCATTTAAAATCTTCAACAAAAATTTATGGACACAAATGAATGTGGGTAGGATCTACATTAAAAAGATGACTGTATGTTTTCAACATTTATTTGACTGTATGTTTTCAACATTTATTCTGTGTGAATTGCATATGCCTATTTCTAGTATGCAAGCTGTGTTTTTTTTTTTTTTTTTGCTTCTAGTCATGCTGATCAGTTTTCTCCCACTTATTCTAAGTGAACAATCTTAATTCCAGATATTCTGTGGAGATAGAAAAATCTTAAATTGTACGAACTATATTTGTCACAATTATTAAATGTGAGCATAAACATAATCTAGGCTCTATGTCCTTTCCTATCATCTATAATGTGATAGACCCACATATACTCTCAGTTTCCTAAAAATCATAGAGGGCAGCTGCTTAGCACACTCTCAAAATCCTTATCAATCTAACAATGACATTTAAAGTCTATAAAGATTTCCTGACGAAGTGCATGAAAATTGTCTTTTTGAGGAACAAATTTTTGGGCCCTGTTAGGATTCCCTGTTAGGAACTTCTAAACCTGAGTAAGACAACTTAACCATTAGGTCACTATTAGGTCACCAACAGCACATGCAATATATATGGTAACTCACTCATAAACTTCTTGAATATAGTCAGGGATTTTGATGGATGTCCAGGTCAACATTGTCAGGCCAGGTTCCAAGGCATCATCAACTTTTGCCAGGTGCAAACCCATCAGAGCTTCAAAGGCTGCTGGAATTTTTCCTCTCACTCGACGATTTTCCTCAAGCATCATCTACATAATCATCATCAATTTTATCTATATTTTAACACCGCCGAAGAAAAATATGTGTGTGCTGACTGTGTCAACATTCCATTTTATGTCATGTGATCAGGTGGAGTGAGTTTGGTACAATTTTTTTCATAGCTAGGGCCAGTGGGTGACATTAGAAATGGAAATGGGAAATAATGTACTGTGGTGAAAGGAATATTAAGCTATTGTACTGTGGTGAAAGAAATATTAAGCTATGACTCTTCTGTACTGGAATTAGAATGTTTGCATTCTAAATTAACTCTGGTGGCTTTATAATCAGTAAAATCTGATCTTCAAAACAAAACCCCATTTCAACATACAACTAATTTTATTTAGTTACATAATAAACAAAAATTGGGGACATTTGTGTTATCCCAGGTGTCACTAAGAATTAACATGTTATACTGTTTCACATTAATATAACAGAAACATCAAATAATTTCATAAACCCTGATATTATTGCTTTGTCTGTGACATGGAATTCATGTTTTATGAAAAGTATTTGATGTGCTTATTCATGAGGAATAGTAAGTGATTGAATAACAATCAAAATAAAAATGAAACTACTGTGGTCTAGATATATATTGTGCTGTCATTCATGGCACATGAAGACACAAGACTCATCGTATACTCATGTTTTTGAAGCAAATCAAATTACCGTTATTGCTACTATCCTTGCTGGTTTTCTGAAAGACTGACTAAGTGATTGATCAGTTGGTAGACTGGTTGGTTGGTTGGCTTATTGTCTTGGTTGGCTGGCTGGCTGGTTGGTTGGTTGGTTGGTTGGTTGGTTGGCTTATTGTCTTGGTTGGTTGGTTGGTTGGTTGGTTGGTTGGTTGGTTGGTTGGTTGGTTGGTTTGCTGGTTGGTTTGCTGGCTAGGTTGGCTTGGTTGGCTGGTGGATGGTGTGTAGTAGGTTGATGAGCAGGCTGGTTAGTTGTTTGATAGTGGGAGGTTGAGCTCAGTGGATTGGTTAGTTGGTTGATTGGCTTCTTGATTGATTGAGTGATTTGTAGATTATAGCATAAATGTTGCCAGCAAATTTAACTAGAAACTCCCATCAAACTAGAATGAAAAGTATTATCACTCACTGTCAGGGCAGAGTAGTTGTTCTTGTACTCCAGCTCCTTGGCTCTCATTGTTTTGGCAATAGGAGGAATTTCCAAGCCCATCTGAGTCATATGGTTGGTTTCTTTGATCATGGTGAAGATTTGGAAGTCAAAGTTGACATAGAGCTCTTTGGTTTCAGGATGGCGCACCAGGAGTGAAGCTTGCAAACCTGATTTTGCTGCTTCCATCTGGAATATTGAAAAACATGGATAGATATTCAATATTTTCTCAAACTGTCCATTCATTTTGGGTATAACTGCAGAGGTATGCCATCATTGTAGCTTGACTCTTCCCACTACTCTGAAAGGAAAGTCTGTCTTATATTGTAGATTTAAAATTATGTGAGTAACATCAGATTTGACAGTTTCAGTCATTTTCAAAAGTGACCAGTGCTAACGACCAAGAGAAGGATGAACATAAGTTATGACCATGACCTGATAACACTAAAAGAAATAGAAATACATAAATGTTCAAAAGGGCTTTGTACAGAGATGGAAGAAAATATCTCTATCAACAACCTACCTGTCTCAGCCAGCCTCTGTGGTACAACATCTCAAACTCCAGGAGAACTTTAGCAATTTTGTTGTAGTTCTTGATGATCTTCTTGGCCTCTGGACCATGCAAGACATTCCCGTGACGTTGGAAAACCTCCATGGGCACCTGGTGAATAGAACATTCAGGTTCAGAGGTTGAATAATTTTTGGTTGATTGTGGCAGATCAAGTCAGTTTTGATTTCGTATTTGACAGCATCTTCTTTCTTTTCTTTTTGATTCTATTTTCAAAACAAATCAACTGCATTCTTTTCTCTAAGTGACTCATATGACAAGTGTTATTCCACATTTTTCCTTATAAAGTTAAAGTATCATGATCTTGTTGTGAAGAAGAAAATTTTTCATGCCTCTCCCAGCTGCTAAGGTCTGTTTTGTCTCTTCACAAAACTAATTACAGGAGACACAGAGTATAGCAGATACTGAGCAATAAAAAGCAGACTGATCTTGTATCATAAAGGGATTAAAATGGAATTAACATCATGGAACTGACTTTGATCAGTGGTCAAATTGATATCAGAATGAAAACTGTACTTGCAACCAATCCCAAACTGATTAAATGTTAATCTGGGTGGGTGGTGTTAATTTTTTATGCATATGCATCCTTTATGTAGTTTATGTATTTTCTTTTACTTGTTTTCTATTAATATATGTTTTCTTTCCATCTTTTTTTCTTTTTTCATTATTATTATTTTTTAAAATATTTCACAAGCTTTTGTCCTTTTTTTTTTCTCAGATATTTTGATAGTCATTTTAAAGTGAAATGATAGTACAGATATGATTGTGATCACTGGTATAACAGATATGAGACTGCAGATATGTTGCAATCACTCACAGGCTGGTTGACTATCTGACTTTCACAACTCTTAGTATCATGCTTACTGTCTTTTCTTTTGTTTATTTATATATATTTTTTTTTTTGTGACATATCATCAATATTTCAAACTTAAACTGAGAGCATAGCATTTGTCTTGACAACTGATCTAACAATTATGGGAAGGAATTGAGCTGCAAGATTGAAAAGATTCTCTGTAGGAAGAGCACGGTAATCTACACGATGACAGGTGACAAATTAATATCAAGCAACTAGGTGAAATGAATCTCATGTCATATTTTTTATTTACAAAGTTACTGGTGTCAATGAATAGATAGATGTGTATACTTTCAACTGTGAGATAAATACTAAGCCATGATTTTTCTTTGTCATGATATTCATTCGCACAGTTAACTCCCTGAAATTCCATGGTTCAGTAAACTTTTTCTCATCCGACTGTTTCACCTGGTTGAACAACAAATAATCTGTCACTACCTGAAGTCTACGGAAGAGCTGTCGGGCCCACGAAATCTTTCCTCCGATAGGTGGATGGTCTCTGTCCAAGGGAGGATCATTCTTTTGTTTCTGGTAAAGCCTGGAGACCATGTCAATGTCTCGGCTGTGGATTGGAAAACAAAGCAAGTTTCTAGTCACAATAAAACAACATGACGAGGAAAGCAAACATGTCCACAAGGGTACTAATCTAATCCATAGGGCTTGAGAGCATCATTTTAAAACAACAATTTTCAAAATGCCAGGCTGCAGGGAATGAACCCTGCTTAACTCATTGCTATTACAGCCAAAAAAATAAAAGACAGGGTAAAGAAGACAAAGAGAAAGTCTGAAATTGACAAAGAGAGAGGGAAGTAAAAAGAATAAGGTGGGATATGGGTGAGAAAATTCAAATCAAGATCTAATTTTGGCCCCTGTAAAACTGATTCAACAATTATAGTTCCCATTTCCAAGAATATTTGCATTGGATAAATTATAAAGAGAAGAGGGCATCTGAAAAACTTTTTAAGGAACACCTGGAAAAACATTTGAAATATGTCAAATTCACAGTGTTTTAACTTTGGTCCTCCATGTCCATCGTTAGCATACAGATAGAGAAAGGATGACCCCATCTACACTATAAATCTGCAACAAAACCCACAATAGGCTTATTGACTCAAAAACTGCTGAATGAATCCATATGAACTTTGGCACACAACATTATTGCATATGGATCTAGGTTTCTGTGAACAGAAACTCAAAAAAAGCTTATTATCTTTGACGCTATCCTGAAAATGCGATAATAATTGAATAATAAACTTCCGAGTGTGCTTGGTCAGAATTGTATGTTCAATAGTATGATAGGTTCAAAATGTTTTCTTCGAGTAACATTCAGTTTAATCAACCAAAATATTAACATCAAGGTGCGCATGCTTGCCATACACTTTAAGCTGCAGGGCTATATTTAAAAAATTTCCCACAGAGGCTGCGGGTTCATTATAATACTAATAAAGCAAATGAAAAACAAACATAGAAACAAAAACAAAACAATGTAATAAACGAACTTATGAACTGAGAACAGCAGATTCATTCTTAGACAAAGATACCAAATGAGTCAAATGAAATAAAATAAGTTGTAAATAGTTTGAAATAATGACTGATGCCACTAAGAGTAGTCAAACAGACGAGTCCAAATTTCATATATTTTTTTAATTACACGAATAATAATCTTATTATACCTAAATGCTCAAGTGCAAGCCTCTGGCTTATGTCCCTAATTGGTATATCAGATATGAAATAAAAAATTCTTCTTTTTTACAAAAATTAACAGTTTCTTCTATATATCTTTCCATAGGTATGCATGATATGGTAATTTGGTACAAATGACCAGCAGAACTGGTTATAACAATAAACTTTTAATGTGTGTATTTCAAATTACATAATTTTCTTGTATTTTTCTAAAACAAGAGCTTGACTAACCTGTAATGCTGTAAAATTCGGTGATATTTCTCTTGAATTCCAAGGTTGTCCAGCTGCAACATCTCAAATTTCTTCAGCAAGACAAGTGCCCGCTGAGTGCTAGTGATTTTCTCAAATTTGGAATCCATGAAGTTCACAATGGCTGTCTGTAGTCATGCAAATTTTTCAAATGATATAATCATTAAAACTGATCTATGAGATAGAAGTTTCATGATATTACAAGAAACAACTTCATGCAGCTATTTCAAAATTCAATGGATTACTCACTTAAAATAAGGACATGAAAAACTCTAATAATGTAAGATGTAATTTGATCTCAGCCATTTTTGTAATAATATAACCCAACTATACTCTCATAGTGACATGAGGGTTAAAATATTCCATTTGATTTACACATGTTGAACAAGAAAACACTAGCAGTGAACAACATCAAACCTGCATCATACCACTAGACAATAACAACAAAATCAGACATCTATGATCATTCTAAATCAATTATCTATGAGACGTAATGGATGTATTACAGTAAAATTATAGCCCACTTAACTGATTTAAAACCATACATTGCATACATTTTATGAATGTTAGACTTATGGAGGGATCTCTACAATGATTGGCATTGCCTCTGTAGACCTTTTCAAAATGTTCTAGTCCAAACAGTGTCTGGAGAGTCTCCCTGATCACTCTAGCATTTACCACAGAAAAGGCATTTATCACTACTGCCCAACAGATTAAATTTTCCCTCTGTCAAATCTTAAAAACTGACCAGATGGTTTCCAATATGTTTGGTATTTCTCAACTTTCATAGAGCAAAACCAGAGAATCTGTCACAATAGTGAATACATGTTACTCAAAATACACTCAAGAACAAAAAAGTTTGATATCGTTTCCAAAAAGATTTATTACAGAGTTTTGGAACCAAATGACAAATGGGAAAGAGATAGATAATACGGCATTGAACTGGCTTCACTCACATGAAGATCTGAGATCTGTCTCTTGAAATCATCATAGTCCTGATCAAACTCCATTTTACGCTGATCGAGGAAGTCATAGGGCCGTTTGCGGATGGAGGTTGTGATAACAGTGAATTTGTTAGCCATCAGCTCCATACCTGCAGATATGAACAGAAAGAGGACTCAGAAAAGGGCTAAAATCACTTTATTTCTAATGACACATTATATTCATCCCTCACTCTCTTAGAGAGATATAGATATAACGTGTCGTTAGAAATCATCCATGCAAGTCTGAGGTTTAAAAAAAAAGATTTTTTTTTTCTAACATATATTTTTTATAAACCTACAAGAAGACTAGCAGTATGACCATAACTTAATGCAATAACTGTTCAACCTTTTAAACTGATTGTCATGCATCATTAAAAGGTAACTGTCTAATCCATGAAAACTTTGTTGTCAAAATGTCTGATTACATCTGTCACGTATGTTATGGTCTGATGAGAAAAGAGGAAGTGAGTTGATAAAACATGACATATTCACTCTTCTCTTCCTTTTGTGAAAAATTTATTAGCCTTGCCATGAACAATGTATAATTCTTATGAGGTTTCTTATTAGAATTTCATTGACTTTTACAGCATACATGTTGTTTCACTTGGCTTCACTGTCGTCATTTCTTCATGCAATACTTCCATCAAAAACAACAAATCCTGGCCTAGGTTCAGTCTGTTATTCAATTTTAAATTATGCCAAAATGATGTTCAGAATTACCCATAATCATGGCAACTTAGGTAAAGAATAGAGAGAATGCACAGAGCAGCTTATGAAAGGTGTAAAAGAACTGATTCAGTGTGACAAACCTTCAATCTTGCTCTCTGAAAGGTGGGAATATTTGTCAATGGTGTCAAACATGTCCAGAATCTTCTTCAGCCTCCGAGTGAAAGTGTCAAACTTTCCAAAGATGTACATCTCCGAGAAATCAAAGGGACGTTCGTTGGGGGACTGTTCAAGCTTAGCCTGAAACAGGGATACCATTGTTTCACTGGCAGATACATATATCTTATTAACCCTAGAAAATGTCGAGATAAAATAGAGACCTAGTTTATAATTCAATGGTCTTTTAACTTAATCTTCTACAAATCATGTTTATGTTGAGGAAACTGTGTATCATCCTTAACCTGAATTGCTATTTTTATTAAAAAAAACATAAATTTTATCCTTAGCCTCCAGATAATCCTGAAATTTCTGTTGACACATATAAGATTAGCACGGCACAACTTTCAGTGCTTACTCTCTTGAGCAATAATAACCACAGAGCTGTCACTATTGTGCATTCACTCTTAACCCTTTCTAACCTTAAGAAAAATGTTAGAAATACAGGAACAATGACAAATATGTACTATACTGGCTTTAACTCATTTCATAAAAGGTAATTTTGATTATGCTCCAGCCATTTTTTCGAGGTATTCTATGCATCGTTACATATAAAAAGCCTGAAATGACAAACTTTACTGGCAGACAGGCAAAAAGCCCTGTCTAAAACATGTTCTCTCTACAAAGGACATAATTACAATAAAATAATGGAATTGGAAGTAACATCAATGTCAAGAACATAAAACATAAATTGATTCACTCGAGGTAAACCTGGGAGTATAGTGAAACCCTATTTCACAGTCAGGAATGAGTTATAAAAGTGACAGCTCTGAATACAAAATACTCTAGCTGTCTATTGTAGGTACTTTATCAGGTGGTACCTTGGTTTTATGAAAGTGCTTCTGGTACTCATCATTCAGTTTGATGCAGGCTGTCAGTTTTTCCCTGACCAGAGGCATGGACTGCGACCAGACTGTTTCCACTCGGTTGTCTGTGATGTAGGCCTTACAGGCTGTGATCATCTGGTTGGTGATCTAATATGAACAATCCAAATATAGATTAAATCTCCAAAGACAAATCAGTTTTTCAATATATCTAGTTCATTGTCTGAATTAAAAGTCTGACAATAAATAACTCTCCAAAAGTTACACAACTCTTTGACATATTATCCGGTTCATAATCTGAATGAAAAGTGCCAAAATATATTAACTCTCCAAGGCTGTAACAGTGCCAAAGAGTCAGTCTAGTGAAGAATCCTTCTTACAAATTATATTTTGCATTTGGGTTACATTCCAAACAACATACCCATCCTACATAGCCTTCAGACCAAACTGTTTTTTGTTGTACAAAAATCCTGGTGCATTTGAATGGTTTTACTGACATTACAATTTCTACTGACCAAAAACTTTTTTTTAAATAAGAGTCTGTTTTGTTCAGTAATCAAGTCTTATAAAGTAGAAAATATTTTAAAGTTCAATGTTCAGCATAAGATTTCATGCCAAGATAAAAGATGACCTAATGCATGATATGGCACTGGCACTTACTTAGCCAAGGCATAACGTGAGATCACTCCAATATCCTGAATAATAACCAAAAATAAATTGCATCCAAGTCTGAAAACACCAATTTCCCACTTCAAACTATTTAGCTGTTTTCCAAAAGTAAAACATTCTATATATCATTTTCTATGTCAATGAAAATTTGACAATTATGCCCATGGCTCTTACATACTAATCTTTAACTGTGTGTCAGAAGAAGAGAATAATCTGTGGTCATCACTGCATTGGACATTTGATACCTACTTTAACAAAGAGAGATGTCATCCTTTCAGAAGTATTGTAGTAGCGAGAGATGCTGTGAACCATTCTGATGGCATTAATGAGAGCAGGAATCCCTTCCAACATGCCAACCTGAGGAAAGAAAAAACATGATTACATACTGGTACTGACAGTCACAGGACACAGAGATGTCCTGTCCTGTTGTCTTAACACTGGGAGACTGTAATATACTTATCACACACTACTAACAGAAGCAAATACTGAAGCATTCTTACTTAACAATAAAAAAGGAAACAAAGAGGCACTTCACAAATATTTATAGTAGATCACTAGCAAGCTTCAAAATAACCATTATCATGGCAAATAAAATGATACCAAGGCATACCATTCATAATAAATTATGTTGTCCATTCACTCCTTCATCTGATTGTCTGCTCATTTTCTGTCTGTTCCTTTTTCCCTCCTTACTCTTCCCTTCCTCCCCTCCCTCCTTCCATCTACCCATTTATCCATCCATCCATCCATCCATCCATCCATTCATCTTTCCGTCCATGCATCCATCCATCCATCTATCAGATTAATTAATTAATCAGTTACTAAATGAAAAGGAAGGTTCAGGTCAAACAGACAATCCAGGGAGTCATTGCCAGCCCAAACCCAATAACAAACTTACTGGGTCACTGCTGTACAGGGGGTCACACAGTTTTTCCAGAGTGTACAAAAATCTGACATTGTCCTTGGCCTCATTGGCTGTGTCTGTGATACGACGGTCAAGCTCCTGCCAAATCTGGAGATATCCAAATGAAAATGGACTAAGATGAAAGTATAAACCTGGGTCCTCAAAAAAACAATAAAAAGCTCTGCCAAATCAGGAATGAACAACAGCCTACTGATACATTCTGAACGTAATAATCAGGCTGGAGTTATACAGATAACAACAGATTAATTATGAAAGATGGTTTCACAAGGTCCCAGTTTTGTTCATTTTCTTAGGTCAGTTTAAATATCTATATTTCTACTTTTAAATGTTCACAAAAAAATGCCTTGACAACGCAGTGAATGACTGTTAAACTTCTCCTTAATAGAATGCCTGTGTGAAAAAGTGAATGATTTTTTTAGAATTTCGCAGTCAAAGTGAATTCATGAAAAAATGAAAGATTGTTTTCTGTTTATTTCTCAAACAGCGACTAAAAGCTTTGTAATATTTTTTTAGTCACAGATTATCAATGCCAACAGAATGCCATTCTTGCACAATATATTTAAATCATTTATCAGCAAGATAGCTATCCATATCCTTCTGGTTTCCACTGTGAGCAAGTCCTCTGAATGTGAACAGGACTCCAAGTTTTTCAGTTTTATGTCCACATAACAGGTGATCTCATTTTTAATTTGGGACACATATTATTGTGCCACAGGTTGCATAAAAATAAAATCAGTGCATGCAACTTTCCTCTGGGTAAGCCAGAGTGGTTCCTATTAGATGAAATTTGGAATCAATACCAGTTATGACTCACTTTGATCAGCTTTGATTTGGCTGCATGCAAGATTCCCAACACGGCTTTGACATCATGACCTTTGATCTGGTCCACCAGGTAGTTGAACTTTGACATCCTCTTCTTCCAGTGTTCTAGCTCTGCCCGAGGCCCAATGTCATCTGCCTCACGTCTCATCTGTTCACTCTCCGCTAGAACCTGGACAAAGGGCACCAATGGTCAACTCAATAAATAGGCACAGTGTGATCATGAGTGCCACATGTGACTTAACTAGTACGTGTACAATGTCCAGTTCTGCCTGTTATAAGCTAGAGGATGAAGTATGTACAGAGAATGTACACAAGTGATGCTACAAGTTGAAACAACCTACAGCTTGCTGATGTAAGATGACAAACAGTTGAAAGTGTGAAGATCAGTGCCTGGATGCATGTGCTTTTGTCAAGGCTTACTGCCCACTTAACTCTTATTGTTGGACATGAGGAAATAAAACAGGCTCTGCTGTTTTCATATTCTGGAAATAGTATATCTTTACAGTTTGTTTTATGTGGTTATTTTAAGTTCATTTCAGTTCTGCAACTTGAGACTAGACTTTTGTTACCAGCATACAATATGTAACTTACTTTACAATGTCCAAATCTATAGTTAAAATACAAACACACACATATAAACACACCGCACACACCAAGCACACATACATACAAAGCTGTACATAAAATTCACATTTCTCTCATTTTTTCAAAGATGTATTGCCTATACCTGCTCAATCTGTTTGATCCAGACTTTCATGCACTCCTCAATTTTCTCCAGTGACTCAGTGCTGTTGGCCACAGCTTGGTAATCAGCTATGGTATTGACCTTGCTCAGTTCGTAACCTTCACATGGTTTCAAGGTCACTTTCTCTTCAAGACTCTCTTGGGCACCTAGGAAACAATAATAATAATATTAGTTTTTAACAGTAGAGAGTATCTATATTATAGTTATTACCACGTAGCACAAGTTCTTCGATTCACATATTGTTCTCAACTTCCCAGGAAGTATACAAGGTGGCTCTCTGTTAGGCACTCCAATCCCTACCATTTCTATCAATAATATTGTCTTTCTATCTTCCTTATGAACTGCACTCTAGCTCTCTTCACCTTAAAAGCTCAATTTCACATATGAGAAAAATATATTTTCACTCGAACAATTTTGCTGCATAAATAAAAGCCCAGATTGTTGAGTGATTGCCCCTTCAGAACAGCATTATCATATCAATATCTCATGTGATTATCCGACAGAACATAATTTTGCTGACAAACTGCCAGGAAGTTGACAGGAAGTTGACATTTAAAGAAAATGAGAACTGAACACTATTTGTATTGTTGTGATCTCATAAACAATATGAAAACTAACTCAATAGACTAAATATTGAATGACCCCTCGCATATTTCATACAGGTAACTAATTAGAAAGTTTGTAATTTCATTTGCATGTTAACTACAAACAGTTTTCCAGATGTCTGGAATTCAAAATTACTTCTAGGTAATGCTACATATAGTTTGAAAATTTGTTCTGAGCCCTTAGAAGTTAAGCTAAGAAAACTGTTAGTTGTTAAGAATAACAAATACCAAATATTTTAAAGGATTGTAAAACAGCTAAGTGGGGCCATCTTGAACTAAATTTAGTTTTGATGTTCAGTCTCTTGGTATGAACAAAACTAAACTAGCACTTCCCCGGGATACTCACCTACAAGCACAGAGACAAAGGAGTCTAAGGAGTTGAGGAAGTCATTGCGGATGCCTTCACTGTCCTGTTTGGCCAGCTGATCCCAACCTTTTTCCAGCTTCTTCAGAGCCGGTATAAACACACCGGACAGCACACTCTCAACAGCATGCAGCAAGCCCCGCCCATTGGTGCCGTGGCCATTGCAGTCCAGCAAGGTAAAGTTGATTTCCTGATGGGCAGTTGAATGAGTGGATGGATGGATTAATGGATGGATGGATGGATGGATGGAAGCATGTGAAATATTACATAAGGGTTTAAACGGTATTCACTTCATTCCTGATGTTCACATCATTGTATTGTCCAAATTTGATAGAAAATGGCAAAATAAATAAGCAAATTTAGACAAAAATATATTTGTACTCAAATTTCCTGATCTACATAAAGGATCCACAACTAAAACTGATGATATAACATATTAATATCATTTCCAGAGCACAAACAAAAAGGCAATATAAAAAGTGACATCTTTGCGACTTTGCGAGGAAAACAATGATGTTTATAATACCTTCTAGAATGTAAATTTAAACCTTGCAACATCATTTTACTACAAGGCTAATAACATGATTTGTCACCTTGGTCATATTCTGTTCTGTGACACTGGTATCCTTTGAGGAAGGCATGCGGGTAAAGACCAGGCAGATGCCTTTTAGAGGTGTCTCCTTGCCATCAGCAATGAAGAGTTTGGGTTTTGAGCTCTTGGCCACTTTGGCCGCTGGAGGTCCCATCCGTCCAGTCTCCATCGCTGGACAAAGGAAATACAAATATATATTATATATAACTGATGTTTGCACCACTGGGAAAAACTATTTCATTGCCATGTTTCTTTCAGTGAGAGGAAAACGATAAGATACTCGTCTTCCTATTTGTGTCATTAAAGTGCTGTAACTTTGTGCATTACATAACGGGTTTGCTAGTGGCAATGCTATAACAAACACTTTTACTCTTTCATTTCAAATTCATTCCAGACTGCTACGACCAGTAAGTGGATGATACAGGTAATATTATTTGGATGGGGTGATGTATATATTACAGTACAATTAATTATAAATCATATGGCATAGAAATCCTTTTCCTCAAGTAAAGTGTGAGAGACAAATGTGTAGAATTTTATGCTACTTAGACTGAACCTGTTATGGAACATATGTACAGGCCTATAAAAGTAAGTGTCTGTCCATACATCAATAAAAGAACAAATACAAGTAAAGTCAATCCTTAGTAAATACAACCTCAATGTTCAGTATGAACATCAATGACCACAAGTTTAATTTATCTCTCAAAAGTTGCTTCACAAATAAGGATTAAAAAAACTCATTGAAAAAAAAACAAAAAAAAAACATGAATGATTATTCTCTAATAAAAAAAAAATACCAAGGGCCAGTTTTCCTGTTAATTGTGTTCAATATACAGCATGCAAAAAATATTTTAAAATAATTATGACATTGGAAATATACAAATGTAACACAAAATAGCAAGCAATGAAGCATAACAAAAAGTATGAAACAATATAACAAGTAAAGCAAAATGAAGAAAAGTGAAAAGAAGGAAGGGGAACCTGGGGATATGTGAATAACAGAGCGATGTGGAATAGGGTAATGGGACTCAAGGTAAAAAGAGAATCATTTGATGGGGAGATTAACTGTTTTTAAAAATGGCATTTTAAAAATATGCCATTCATAGATTAAACAAACATGAGGTAAGTAAACAACTGAGAAAAATACTGATTGATCCATTGACTGACTGGCTGGTTGATTAGCTGATTGAGTAGCATATTGACTGGTTACCTGAATGACTAGTTTATTGATTGATTCATTGATTGATTGAATGGATGAGTGAATGCTAAAATCTCAAAGTACGATCGTCATGAAACAAACATTGGAACAGTAACTGCTATAAAGCATTTAAAAAAATAACATTTCTGAACACTATGATTAGTACATTTTTTAAAAAATGCAAAGTAAGAATGCTGCAGGTTGTTCTCTTCGGGTTTCGCTGCGCTGTTATACTGAAAATGATAGTATTCGAAGTTATAAAACCAAATAGTGAGTGTTGTAAATAGAAAACAAAATGCCAATCCGGCGAATCTGGTCTGGAGACAAGACTGACCAAAAAGTATGTGTGTGTGGGGGGGGGGGGGGGGAAGGTTGAATCGTTGCCCGGTGTCTTTCTCTCTCTCTTTTTTCTCGATTTATTCTCCTATAGTTAGGCAAAACCATCAACTAGTCATCGAAAATTAAAAACGATGGGAATATGAGGAGTTTGCCTTTGAACACCATTTAATCACACCGCAAAATTATTACGGTGTCAGAATCCGCCAAGCACCCATTCGATTGCACCGTAAAAGTGTTCCGGTGTCAAGAAGACCGTGTGTTATTCCGAGACCGAGTGAAACCCGACACGTTGGAACCTAGACAAACAATCGTTCTGGGGGAGGGAAGAGCGAGGGGGCAAATGAAATCGGAGGGGCGAGCCTTCTTATATCTAGGCAACAGCAAACACCCAACCGCGCCTGTAAACAAAATAGTGACGTTGACCGGTTACCGCGCGCTGTTCAATGGGTTGGCTAAAAGAGTGAGAGTGAATGTGCGCTAATGTCTCTAATATGAGATTTTATATGTAACGTGCATCCGCCACAATCGTGCTGTCATGTAGGCTTCACCCCTTATCCCAAAACAAATGTTAATTAAGTGTAAAAACAAGGTGTGAAACAGTGTAGGGGTTTCTCTACAGACTAGAAATTAGATTCTTTGTATCCAGCCGCTAGGCGCAGTTTAAGGCTTCAGGAACCTATTCATCCTTCGAAAGTAAAAGTTCTCCCGGACAATTTTATTTTATTCTGAAACAAGTCTATAAATAGTTTTCTGTGTTGGCGGCAACGGCTTGGTTACGGCACATCTATTTCACAATGCTACTATAGTGTGAATATTCACAGCCGTTTAGTTTCAATGATCAATCCAGGCTTGGGATTGTAAGATGAAAAATGTTTCCATTGCGTTTTAAGAACGATCATATCCTAATATGTTACATCCATACTCGCATTCTGATGTGCTACGAAGATATACCGTACAGACAAATTAAATAATAATAAAAATAATTTAAAAAAAAAAAAAAAAAGAAGAAGAAGAAGACACTGAAAAGAAAAAAAATCGGAAAAAAAAGAGAAAGAGGACATGGGAAGAGGAGAAACAACTAGACGAAGAAAAAAAGAAGGAAAGAAAGGACGAGGAGGCGGAGAGAAGAAAGAAAAAAAAGAAGAATAGGGAGGAGGAAGTAGAGAAAAAAAAAAAGAACAAGAAAAAGGAACAAAAAAAAAAAAATAACTGAAAAAAAAATCGGAAGAAGAAAATACAGAAAAGAAGATAAATTAAACAAGGACAGGAGAGAAAGAATAAATGAAGGAGAAGAACGAGAATAAAAAGGTGTCGTGGAAGAAGAAAGAAGACGAAATTCGATCGCAGCTCGTTTTAATTCGATTATCGTACCTGTTTTCCTGTTAACTGGTCGCATATTTTCACCATTCGAAATATCAAAGATTTGTACATCGATCGTTTTTGTTCCTGGATAGAAAGATAGGCCTAATTTATCTTATTTTGATAATTGCTGGGAACGCAGAGCAAGCAAATAACTGGTCGACGCCAGTGCGTCCGAGCGAGTGAGTGAGTGAATCAGTGAATGTGTGTGTGTGTGAGCGAGTGAGTGTGTGTGTGTGAGCGAGCGAGTGAGTGAGTGAGTGAGTGAGTGAGTGAGTGAGTGAGTGAGTGAGTGAGTGAGTGAGTGAGTG
>JBCAUA010000021.1:340917-353756 GCA_038406235.1 Peronia verruculata | reverse complement strand
TTTAATTCTAGAGCCACGATTTGTTGTCAGCCTTCAAATGAATCCGGTTACCTGGCCTGTTTATAGGGACGCCTAGATTTCTACCGAATAAGTTTGAACTTCTAACTTCCATGGCCACTTGCCCAAAACAAATAGATCTAAATGAACATTGAGGCTATGACGCTTACTTACTTTTAACAAAATTCTGTTCTGTGTGCAACAAAGGAAAGAAGTTAAGATGAGATAGAATTTTTTTTTTTTTCTATGAAATATACAACTGAAACGAGATCGTACCTGTTTTTCCTTGATATTTTCACCAGGCGCCAAAGCAGCCAAGCGGGTTTTATTTTTGTCGGCACTTTTCTGCCGATCTCTCCCGCCTCCCTGAGGGTCTGCAGACATCTTTTTGAGAGAAATTCGTTCTGAACAATAGTCTAAACACTATTCACAATCAACAACAAAAGAAGGCACATCACCGAAAGAAAAATCGTTCAAATCCCCTCAGGAGTGCCGAATGATGCCTGCGATCAGTCAGGCGGCCATCTTGGAATGTTTACAGGTTTCTACGATACCGCAAGCGCGGTGTTTGGCTTCTTCATTTGCATATGAAAGCGGTGTAACGGTACTGAAGAGAGCTTTGCTGGGCAGCGAGCTGAAAGTGTTTCCACACGAACACCTGGAAAAGAGACTCGCTGTGTGTTGAACATAAAACTAACCTACCGCATAGCTCTCACAGTTCACAACTTGAAATACCTGAAATTTTTGTTAGAGCCAGTTGTTGTTTTTTTGACGTCCTGTACTGTTATTATGTTAGTATAAAACTATAATTAACATTGAAACGTAGGTTGCACTGACTTCAGATGCATCAAAAATGAGATTGTTAGAGTTAAGTTGTATTTGTATGACTGAATTTGCGTCAAACGTAAAAATATGAAAGAATGTTTTTTTCTTTTTAAGATGCTGTTACACTTTTCACCTTTTTTATGCAGACGGTAGCCTACACATTGAACAAGTCATTTGATAGATACTTTCTTTTGTACACAGCAATACCCTATTTACATTTTTATATGTTTACTTTGTTGCCCTGAAGAAGGACCAAGTTGGTCCGAAAATTTGGCGATTCAACATCAAGAATTTATTTATAAGTGTTATTTGCTTTTTTCAATTTTTTTTTCTAAATTATTGTGTTAGTTGCCGGTTGGACAGTCTCTTTCTATTTTATAAAATGTTCTAAGGACAATGATAATCTTACATTTTTTCCTGCTACACAAACTATAATTTACCTTCCTTCCTCGAAATTCTATGTGTTTGACAACAGAAGATACATTTTTTCATTCTAATCATAAAGGGGAGAATACTCAGATAATTGTATGTTATTTTTTAATTATGATTATTCCCCATGTTAATTGTCTTTTGCCTTTTTGCAATATAATTTGAAAGTACCAAAGATAATGAACTAACGGTCAGTAGATTCTGTCATTTCAAATTCAATTAAAATTCATTCTATGTAGAAAATTCAATACCATACTTTTGAAAAGAAAATCAGACCACATTTTTAAAGTAATTTAGGGGACTAATGCCGCGAAAAGTTTATCGTTCTGTGAGAGTTGAGAAAATCTGGCCAGTTTGTTTCAGCGACTGCAGGAGGCAAGTTGAAAACATTGACATGCGTGAACTCCTCTTGCGAAAGGGTGTATCATCATCAGAAAGATAAATACAGTTTTCAGCATTGAATTAAGGAGGTCATTATTTTTTAAACTGCCATTCATACAGAATGGCTTTGCCTCCTGAAAAGATCGCTGAGCTGAAACAGATAATTCACTCCCAAGTGTCACAGGTTCGTGAGCTGAACAAGACCGTACTTGTTATTTTTTTCAATCTACCAACCAGATTAATGAGATTTAGATCTTAATTTTAGATCTAGATTCTGTATCTAAGTTAGATCTAGATTTAGACTACATTCTAAAAGATTTTTTTTAGATCAGGATTTAGTCTGTAATATTGAAGGCTTGGCTAAGATCTATCTACATTCTAGTTTAGACCAGATCTAGATCTAGATCTAGATCTGTAGTGTAATGTAGTCTGAAGGACCCACATCTTATTCTTAGTATTCTAGGCTAGATCTAAACCTAGATCTAGATCTTACTTCTATGAATAAATGATAGAGGTGCCCAGAGGAAACCCTGAACCTGCTCCTCATCCAAAATGCAAACCCAGAAATTGATTGTATTATAGAAATTTGTAAGAACTGAAATAATTTAGATTTAGATCCAAATAGATCTACTTGTTCTTGTATTGCCCAGATGGAAATCTAATGGTAGGTAATGTGACAAACCATTTCCATGCCACTGCATTCTGATTTAGTTAAGTTATAAATATGACTGTAGAGATTGTATCCATGACTCTTGGGTACATCAGACTGTCAGTGGTAATATGTTGCTAGTGCTACTTAACTCCTGAGTATTTGGACAATAATGTAGTACAATGGTATCACATTTAGGCACACTTTTGCAGAAAATTCTGTGTTAAAAAAAAAAAAAAAAAAAGAAAAACAGTCAAAATAACCATGCTGCCATGCATACAGTGAAAATAGTCACAAATACTTGAAATAGCCTGATGACGTATGATTATGAAAAAGCACAGAGGTAGGAATCAAGCTACTTGCATTTGATGATAACTGGATTTTGCACCTTGTCTTCCTTTCCTTCTACTGCTTTTTTGGATCTCATCTTACTACTGTTTATTAAATTTAAAGATATTATAGGGAAACAAGAATGAGAGAGACTGGAAAGAGCAAAAAAGATAATGACACCCATAATTTATTTTGCGAGTCCATGCCTCAAATAAAGTACTCGTTAAATTTTGGGGTCTTGCATTGATATCACGCATGCACACACACACACACACATGACTCCTCGTTCATCCTGTCACTGGTTCAAAATGCTGTGGCTATTTGTTTTGCAAGTTGCGCCGGGTGAGTTCAAGTTGCAGCTGTTTTTTAACGTTTTTTCACTATCTTCTGACTATGATTCCAAAATATTTCTATGTTTTTCAGATTTTAAAAAGGTTAAATTGACATTTTGTGGGGAAAAAAAAATTAGTATCTCAGTTGGAAGGTACTAAGTTAAAAACGACCAAAAACAGTCATTTATCTTCATTGCCCGGTGGGACTTATGATTCATTTGCCCTGGTCGCAAGTCATTTAATATTTAATCACCTGTGGAATATTACCTGAACAGTTTAAGGTAACCATCTCTTACAACTGCTGACACTTTTTAGATCAGAATAATGTCAGTGAGAGCCTAGATACTTTCTCTAGGATTTCTCAGATGGACAGGGAAATGCTCCTGGCAGACAACACAAATAAAAATCTCAGCAGCAGTTGAATACCTAGAGAGTGTGAAAATAACAAAGCAGTGATGATGTTCAGGGCTTATTTGAATGTATTTCAGACCTGAGTTCTGCAGAAAGGAATTTCTATTGGGGAATTTATTTAAATTTTGTTTATCATAAAAGTAAAGGGAATGAAGCATCGTAACTAAGAAAATAAGAAATTCAGAAAACCAGATTGTGATGACACATCCTTTGCAAGTTCATTACCTCGATACAAAATATGGGATAGGGTTTATCAAGTTGAATTTGGATCAGATGCTTAATGTAAAGTATACACATTAACATCCGAATGGCAAATTAGTTTAGTTGCACTTTGCTGGTCTTTTCATCATTGCATTTAAGTGTCAGCAGTGCTTAAAATTATCTGTATCTGGAAAATATATTACCCCATGATAATAATTTATCCAATTGTAAGATATATTGTTATTGTTTACTTCTTTTTTAAACAGTATGTTTTCATAGTCCTCCGAAACAACCATATCATATTTTTTGCAGATGGATATTCAGAACCAGATCAGAAATGTAATTTCCAGTATGGTATCTGATGATTATGGACAGAATGGTGCCTTAGATGAGGCAGATATAATGAATCAGCTCCGCCAGAAAGGAGTAGTGGATGAAATAATGAGACACATTCAAGTGGATGGAGCTCAGAATGGGAAACCTGCAACTCATTTTGCAGATACCACAAGCCATTTGAATCAGCCACTGGGAAAAAAAGGTGAGCCATGCTTTAGGTGGGAAGTCTTTCATAGATAGTCACGGGTATTTATGATGAATTACTGCCAATTTTAGAAAAGAAATTTTATTTATTTATAAATTCTGGGTTGTTATATATAATATTATTTTGTGTCAGATGATGGTCAGCATATATGATATTGTATAGATTTCCTTCTACAGCATGCATTATCCTATGAGGAAGAATTGTTGAAAATGATAGTTGTAGTCTTATGTTTTGGACGCAGAGAAATGATGTGCCTCTTACTTTGGTGACAAACATTCTGTTTGACACAATCATAAAGACAAAGGTGTGTCTCTGATGATAGCATGTCTACACCACTGCAGAAGTGTTACTTATAACAAAACCATGCTTTCATAGAAGAATCCAATGTGTTAAATGAAATAATTTCTTTGGTCAGAGATTGAGAATGACAGACAACTGAGGGATGAGTACATCTCAGAATCTCTGATCTAATTATAGGAAATACTGAAGAGAGCTTGATGATATTGATGATATGTTGTTTACAACTTTATCGCAGCGAACATAGATCCATCTCGTCGCTACCTTTACATTCTGGTGAAAGGTGGAAAGGCATTCTTAGAGCACTTAGAGGATCCAGATTCAATGCCTGGGCAGGTCACAGCATACTTCACTTTACACATTTACTTCCGAAGCCAGAGGTACAGATCACGGCCTGTGCCATGTGCTGTTGAGCCAGAATTTGATGAAGGATTCTTGCTGGAGTTACACAAAGAAAGTGCAGGTAAAGTTATAACCTTCCGTTGGCGTCATCTCCTCGACTCCATGAGGGAATGGTTCTATTGTTGAGATATTTTAAGCACATTTTGTAATCAAAGGCAAACAATTGTGTGCTTAAGGTCCTGTATGCAGCTGGTGGAACAAAAAATACTTAGTAATTTCATTTGACTTCATGATGCCTTCAGGATAAGATAGTAGTTTGTTGCCTTTGTAGGTACATAATAGCATCAGTAAATGTTACAGTGAACAGAACTACAATCCAATCACTTTCTAAAGATAGAATAAAACTTCACATTGTAATCGGCCTGCACTGTCAAATTAAATGGACTGGCATTAAAGTTAGAAATAATGAGTATCATATTTTTTAATGATATGCCATGTCTACAGGTTTGTTGTTTCTTATTTGTCTCAGAATCTTGCTTGAATCGTTTCTGTACTGTGCTTTTAGGAAAGGTGGTCTGAGGATATGATGTAATTTTTTTTTTTTTTTGCTGTTTTTGCTGTCAGGGGAGGCAGGTAAAATGGCAGATATCCCTTCCATGCTTTCCCTAAGTGATCCAATTCATATGGTACTCATTAAAACTGACGCCTTGGGAGACACAACCCTTTTGTCATCTCATTTCTTTGAGTGGCGTCCCTTGCTTACGTCCAAACAAGGTCACATGAAAACATCAGTGGAACTGCTTGGCACAGGTGAGAACAACAAGAAGAATAAGATTTGAAGTCTGAATGAAAGAATTATATCAAATATAAAATGGATCACGTGTCAGAGAAGACTTCATTGTCAAAATTGGTTTCATAGAACATGGCTTTGCTTGAACAGGAATATCTAGGCCTATTACGAGTCATGGCTAAGTAGTATTTTTCGGCAAAGTATATGGAGCAGCCATTTCTTTTTCCTTTGATACCACAGTAGTATTTTTCTGCAAAGTAAAGAACAGTCATTTCTTTTTCCTTTGATACCAATAAATCTATTGATGACACGTAATATGGGATTCACATTACAGTTTCAACAAACGATATATTATAATTTCAGTTGTCAGTCACTGAAACATCTTTCTGTTCTCCATGGCCAATCACTTTTGACACAGAAATTACATGATCTAATGTATATGGTCACTTCCTTGATGAAATCCTGGACATTATGATAAAAGCAATAGTGTCCCCTTTTCTTTTATCATGAGGAAAGAAATGTACAGTTCATTTACAGCTGTGTACTTTAGAGCCCACATCGATAGTGGATACATCAGTTTTACTGGTGGTGATTGATTGCTTTTTGTTGATCAGAAATGGTAGTTTCTTACTCAAGCAGATCATATATGTTGTTGGAAATTGTTGGCAGTAAATTTACCGATAAGATGCATTTACAATTTGAAGATCAAAGATAATTCTTTGGAACTGATAATGACTATGCAGATGGAAAACAGAAGAGCCAGACTTGGATGTCCCCTTTCTTAATAGTTGGTTTTCAAAGCCCTTTAAACAAAGAAAACTAAAAGTTTTGTTTCATATAGTATTGAGTTATCCTGTATAGAGCAAGTGCATTCTGATATTTGCCGTACAGATGCTAGAAATCATCCTCAAAGTGGTTTCAAGTTAGGAACTCAATAAATTAAACATCTGGCAGCCAAAATGACTGACATGTCTTAAGGAATCGAATTTTAATTAAAATCGTTGAACGGTTCCACAATTATGTTTTTTTTTTCAAGTGAATTTTAGGATCATATAAATAGCCCATCTCAGGAGGACAAAAATTCTGGGTAATGGTTGTCATCTTAACACTTGCCATTTACATTTGTTTCTCAGGCAATGAATCTCGAGTTCCAGTGGGAGTGTTGGAACTGCAAATGGAGCTGTTCCCAAAGCCCTCACAGACTATTGAGGAAAATGTGGTTCGAGCCCAACTGGACATGGAAAGAAGCAGACAGGCAGACAGAGAAAGGTTATTCCTTGTGTATGCCAAGCAATGGTGGAAAGAATACCTTCAGATCAGAGAGTCACATCAAGAGAGGCTGGTGAAAATGTTTGCTCAGGTATACAGAAATTCATGTATAATGTTTTAAGCAGAAATGTAGGAATTGTCAGTAAATTGCATCATGTCATATTCCTCTTTTCTTTATTATTATTTTATTTTTTTTTCTTTCACTTCCTGTGATTACATTGACATGAAATCGGATCACACTAAGAGAGACCGATGAATAGAATTCATTCTAGGGCCTATTGGCACACATATATGACAAATAGCTACCCACACCCCCTCATTTTTTATTATTGTAGTTATTCTATTGTTGCCTTCGTACAACTGATGTATATGTGAGCTGGTGAGGATATAGAGAGAATATATTAGCTTAACCTTTGTAAGGTACCCTCACTGTTATGTCGCAGAAGTTAGAAAGTGTGGTGCAAAGAAGTGGTGACACGTCCCACAAGACTGAGTCGTCAAATGGAAGATAATACTCTTGCTGTTGTTCGCTTCTACAAAATGCGCTTCCTACCTTAGTTTTTTTCTCCTTCGACAACGACGAACCCCCCCCCCCAAAAGTAAATTGCCAGTACTTCTCAATACAAAGCCTTACTGCATGCTGTATCTGTTGTGTCTTCAACCCAAGGACGAGTTAAATGTCAGAGAAATCTGTGCTAGAAAACTAAATTAGAATTTTGTCAAGAAACTGTATCATATGTGAATTACATATCATGAACACAGTTCCATAAGTGTCAAAGATTCCTAGGTTTGGTGGAGCCAGACAGTTAAGGGCATTACTGCCCCTCATTGTCACCCACGTATCATTTGAAGTCAAAACAAGATAAGACCCCCTGGTTTTTTAATCTTGTTAACGGTGAAATCATCTAGCTATTTCTGTTCTTAGTCATGACCATGTAAGAAAGTTATGCTATCTTATGGTATTCAGACACAAAAATTTCTTTGAGAGGGCCTTGTCAAATAGTATGAAAAGCTACTCGTTTTGACTGGTAGGCCAGTCGTCCCTGGAGAGTCATCCTAGAGTATCTGAGAGTCAGCCCATCTTGTTCTTTAAATGGAATCAGAGTTGCAGCCGAGTCATCTCCTGGGAAGTCCAAGACTCATCCCTTATGATGTCCACTCCTAGGCCGTGAGATACAATACGGATGAACTTTGCATTGTGAAATTGTTATTTTTATATTAGAGCTCCTAATGAACATCGTAGTTTAGAACTCAAGTTAAAATCTGGAATTTCTGACTTGTGAAATACTGGAATCAGTTAAACTTGTTTTTTCTTCGGATTACAACAGCTCGTTCCTTACCTGTGTTTTAGGCCTTCACCACCCATTTCTTCATCTAGTGTATGTGTTTGTTTTTAACACTTACAGTACACTTTTGCATTTGAAAATCCACAAGACCACAAGTGGCATTGTCAGTCAGCAGGATTATGAGGATTTAAATGCCGCCATACGTTTTCTAAAGTCCACATATATAAAAGAAGAAATAAAAAAGAGATGAAGTAAACGTGAATAATGCATTTCATGAAATAGTTGTGTAATGTTGAATGGATTGATGTTGAATGGTAATGCTTCATTTGAAATGTTAATACGTTGGTGACACTGTCTCAAAACACGAACATTGTTTTACTCTTTACATTTGTCAAAAACAAGCGAGATCTAGCACATTTTTTTTTTTTTGGTGGACAATTGATGAGGATTTGAGTGGCGGACTTAAATGTGTTGCTTTAATTTACTTTACTTCTGTTCCTTTGGGTCACATGTACATCAGTGGTTTTGAGTACATTGTATAAACCCTGGATTTTTCAGTATTTTCATATATTTCTTATATAGGATGAGAATGGGGTGAAAAGACCAGTGTCCTCCTTTGTGAAACCTTTGAGAGCAGGCAGACTGTTGGACACCCCAAGAGAGGCTGCTCGTTTTGTGGCCTTGATGCATCACGAAAAACTACAGGGCCTTGGAGGCGGAGACAAGGTGGAACAGTGGACTAATACCCATGCTTTCTTGTGCCGGAACAGAGGGGTGAGTTTTCTTGTGGGTGATGTTGTAGTTTACTCATGTATCACTCATTTCACTTTATGTAGTCAATTCACCAATGGAAATCAATCTTGAGCTAATTTACCTTTAAACTCATATTATTGATGTCAGAAAAAGAAAAATGGCTAACTGAACATTTCTAAAAATAGAGACAGTTATAGTGCAGCACTTAGTGCATGTTCATCACCAGACCCAGTCAAGACTGTTGCTCGGCAGCTCATTTTACTTTCGAAAATAAAGTTCATAGCACGTAGTTTCTCAGACCTGACAATGCAGGGTTGTTGATTGAAAGACAGCCCTTTAATCCCACGACAACAACAAATGAATGGCCGTGTCAGGCAGAAGATTGAAAAGACTGATCCAAGAGGGGAGTCACCTCTGAGCACAATCTAGATCTAGATGGAATATCCATATTACCATTCAATGATAAAACCTCGCTTTTTTAAAAAATCATGCCAGTGTTCGCCTAGATTCCAGTGGAAACTTACTGAGTTCTGTTAACATAGCAATTGTACATTAATCTTCTCTGCGGCAATCAGTCCGATAACATTTTCTTGAAAACAGGGTGACATCACTGTGTCAGGTTTTGACTTCTTTTGCTCATAAATTGTTACACAGACAAGCATTGAAACACGTTTTGCTTCTTTTGTTTAGAAAAACTGCTGAAAGGAACTAAGTGTTTTCCTTGCAACAGTGACGGTATTTACATATATCAAGCTCAGTCTGTCTTAGGCCCAAATTTTTATTGTTCAGTGCATTTCACTGCGAGATTTTTCATGCTAGCAATAAATTCTCTCGGCTTGTAACCAGCCTCAAGTCCCATTGATGAAATTTATATATAGCACATGCCATTTAATTTATCATCTGTATGTGATGTCATTTATACTTACTTCATTTCAGGATTGTGAAGATCATGCTATTTTGCTGTGTAGTTTGTTGCTGGGCTTTGGTTTGGATGCTTACATTTGTGTGGGTACAAAGGTCAAAGGTTCTGTCCATGCATGGGTAATGACCATCAGTGCTGATGGACTCACCACTTTCTGGGAGAGTTTGAATGGTCACAGGTAAGCTTGGCTTGATCAGCCATCATAAATGTGATACTGCAAATTGGGAGTGGAAATGCATATGTGATGAGACACAATGAAATCAGGCTGAGCATATGTAGCTATTGGTATTGCTGTAAAGATTATTTATTTCCCTTTCAGTGTGTAAAAAAAAATGATTGCTCTACCATAAGTACAAGTTGAAATATTGGCAATTAAAGTCGATGGGGGTTACCTGTTGCTGCAGCTAAATTTATTGAGAAAATGGTCAATTACTTTTGTAAATCCTTACTAATCCTTGCTCGACCATGCCACTTAATTGCAATTTTGGGGCTTTTAGTTGATCTATTTCAGTAAATTTTAATCTGTGATGCATTTTTAGATTGATATAGAAGGGTTTGATGAAGAAAAAAATTGTGTTAAAAATTCGTTCACCATTGAGAAACGTGATTTATCCGGTTGGCTCAATTTGATGAGTACCTGATTTCATTGTGTCATTTTTTTGGAGTTGTCAGTTACAGTTGCCACATTTACCAAGCTAGCCTCATGGTATCTATGCCTTCATTGTCCCACAAGAAGAACTAGAACAAAGTCTATAGATTCAGCAATACCACAACATGTGGGATGTGATTAAAAAAAAAAAAAAAACAATCCACTTTTCCCAAAATTTGAATTGATCTCCTTAGTAATGACTGCATTTCCATTTCTCAAACACCTCTGAAGCCTAAACATTAATCATATACAGATTGAGATTACTAGTCACTCAACAAAAGTAAGACATTCTGTCACACATTTTGTCTTTGCTAAGCCTCATCCATACAGAATCTTCTTGCTGTTATATTCTCTGTTGTAGCTGAACTTTTTGTCAGCTCATATTTTCACACTTCAAAGCCTTGCCAAGATAAGTATGTATATCCTTCCATTATAGTCTTCTGACTTGATTTTTAAATATTGTGAGATGCAGCGGAGACAACCGGCAGTCTTCCTTTTTCTTCAGTTACATTTTAATTCCAGCGCTGTCATTATTTAATGTAGAGGTTGTGTTATCTCGGTTGTCTTACCTGTTTTTGTCTTCTTTTTTTTTTTTTCTCTCTGAGTGTGTTCATAGTATCTATCATAGTTCATGTGAGTAAGTTTGGTGAAAGTCTGTGAATTTGTGCATAGCTTATGAGAAGTCTAACAAAAAAAAATTATATTTTCCAGATTTGTCCATGAATCTATCAACCCTAATGCCCCTCCAATGGCAAAACTGGAGCGACCAAAGTACCCTTACAAGACTGTGGGTTGTGTTTTTAACCATCAGTCATTCTATGCCAACAGCCAGGTATAACCTCGTTGTAAAGACAAGATTTGTGTTTCCCATCATTTTCTTTGTATTGTGCTGAAAGTTATGTTTATTTATTTATTTATTTATTGTTTTTAGTGTTGTTTTTTTTTTTTTTATAGCATAATTTTTATCTGGGTTGGAATCAGCTGTATTATTCACTTTTTGTTTTTCCCTTGATCATGTTAACATCTGAGCTGTTCATGGTACTCAATCGGGGAGAACAGAGGTGAAACTTCAGTCCTGAATGTAGTTGTTGATTGTCCCACCAAAGAAAAGTTGTCCTGTCAATTTTAAGTTCTTTGATTTTGATTTGAGGACAAAATCCACCTACACATATCAGAAATAAATTCCCTATTTTCACTCAATTCACAGCCAACCGACTCTGTAGAAGTTTGTCATTTTGATCTCCATAATGAAGCCCATTGGAAGTCAATGTCTAGAGATGCCATCTTGTCCATCTGTGGCCCTGGAGCATGTCCAACCTGGCCAGTCCCACCCCCTCTCAGTCCATCCATCCTTGATCACAGACTTCTTTGTAATGACCTAGAGCAACAGTTGAGAGTGCTGGTCATGGAACACAGAAGAGTAGGTCTTAAATGGTTGCATAGATCAGATGGGATAACAGGATTTTTATTCATTACTAGCTGCATTTTGTGAATAATGTAAGGCAAATCACTGTTGTCAAGAAAATATTCATCAAGTGGATGATCCATAAAACTGTTGTACTCAGTGAAGTATATATCATCACTGGTCAGTTTCTAAAGAAATTTTGCAAGAAGTATGCGCTTCATATCATAACATTGTGCACATAAGAAATTTCCAATCATCATCAGTTTGCTGAATGTCATGATTACATTTCTTGCAGTGCATTATTTGTTATGGGCATTCCACAGGATCAAGGCTTGACAACATCGTGGGATGATCAGCTCAGCTATATACTGACACCAGCCCTGGCAGCCTACGAGACAGAGAGAATCACAGGTGGGTGAAAATGAATCTGAGTTGTTGTATTTTACATTAATGTGCTAATCACCAAATCACCCAAAAGTCATTGTTCTTTTAAAGCCAGAGACTCAAAAACGAAATTGAATATGTGACCTCGGGTCAAAATTGTCCTTCACTCAGAAACAGTCCGCTGAATCATTGTTTTACATCCTCATTAATATCATTGGATGAAAACTGATTCCAACATTTTAAAATATTTTATTGTAAAATATGCTCAATTGCACAGTCTCGAAAATTGAGTGCCATTGTGAAATTACAGTGGTCACTGCCTAATAACCCACCGTATTTTAACCTGCTTCAGTCATTAGCCTGCCCATTCAGTGAAACCATTTTTTTTCTATATAAATCACCCCTTTATAACCTGCTTCTAAGCTGGAGACTTCGTCTAATAACCCGCCAATTTCAATGCACTGGGCACAGTAAAAATGAGAAAAGGCCCCAGCGTCATGATTGACACCATCGTTATCGAATTACGTGGCGGCACCATCGAACGGGCCACTCTGCACACCAACTAGTGAAACAAAGGCGAGAGTTATTGTGCGTGTAGACATAGGTAACACAGATGGTCAATAAATTAGGCAACGACATAGCATTC
>JBCAUA010000021.1:307960-335920 GCA_038406235.1 Peronia verruculata | reverse complement strand
TGTATGTTGTATAGCTCTGAGCAGTATTCTGTCCATCGTTTTAGAATGTCTTGTTCTTCAGTTAGACATTTTCCATCCTTAGTCTGGATGTTGGCCATGGTTCTTCCTTGTTTTGATTTCGTCAATTCTTTCATGATTTGGTAAGCTTTCTTGCTGTTATTTCTTCTCAGGTTTTCCTCTATGTCCTGGCATTGTTCTTCAATCCAGTTCTCCTTTGCCTTCTTCATGTTCTTCTTGATTTCAGTGTTGACTGCTTTGTACTGCTTTGCTCCTTCTACTTCATTCCTTCTCTTCTTCAGGTCTCTGCGTTTGTCGCATAGTTGAAGGATGTCATCTGTGACCCAGGGCTTCTTTTTGGGGCAATGTTTCCCAAGAGTTGCTTCAGCTGTTTCAGTTACAGCCACGTTGAAGTCGCTTACAAGTGTGTCCAGGTCAGTGACATCTGCGTCAAGGGTGATGAGTGGCGCAAATTTCCCACCGATCATAGCTTGGAATGCCTCTTGTACTGCAGGATCTTTCAGTCTTTCCAGGTTGAACTTCCGTCTTGAGAGACTTTGTTTCTTTATCTTCTTCAGTTGGAGTTTGAAGGTCATCATTACCAAGTTACTGACCCATTAGAATCAGCTAAAATCATGAGAAAAGTCTGCAAAAAGTAATAGTTTGACACATAAATCAATATGCTTCTGTATCCACTCCAAACCATTCTGATATACTTAATTTGCTCATAAGAGCAACATTTTCTTGTTCATAGATGATTGTTTTCAATGTAACATAAAGAGGTCGATATCAGACCACCTCTGTCACATTCAACCAGCACCCTGATTTCACTGTTCTAGTTCTAGTACTGTGACTTATGACTCATTTTCACTGACCATGAGACATATTTTGTCTACATCTAGTCAAGACAATGTGAAAACCCAGTAGGGAAAATGAAGGTGACGGCCAAATTTCAGATGCATTCGGCAAATGCCTCTTTATTAATGAAAAGTTCCTCGCCAATATTTCTTAGGGTCTTTTAACAGTAAAGACAATGCATGGCTTATTACGTCTTAGTCTTTCAAAATATTTTAAAGAATGCTTAAAGTAAGAACTGCAGATATCATCCTATCATGGAATAAGAAATTTTATACCAACAGATGAATCATGATAATTTGGCGCCTTGATCATAACAAATGAGTGAGAGGAATATTTCTGTAACTGTTAATAAACTATACAATTATTCAAAAACCATTTTAAGTATTCAAGATGTTACTTTGGCCAGACATGATGTTAGTAAAGGCAAATGACTCATTCTGGAATGAACCAAATAATTTTCCTTTGCTATGCACACAAAAAAAAAATAAATAAAAACTGTGGAAAAATATGAAAAGGGAAAAACATTTTCTCAAAATTTTCATTCCGTCAAATCCACATAAAGAGACAAGGTTTCTCATTTTTTCCACGGTTAATTTCTATTAAATCTGCCTAACAAAGAGAAGTACATGTAAAATTCTTAACTGACAATACAATGTAGCTCCTTTTCAGCTTAATTCTGCCATGAACCATCTCTCCTGGGCAAAACCTCCTATAAGCTGAATGCCTGAGCAGAACAGGAGTCAAGAAAGAACCTGACAATGCTATTCCTTGCAGTGCAAGTTAAAGCCCTATGCTGCTATAGCTGCAGATATCTTGGTCAGTACATTGTTTTATTGCACCGGCATCACACACACAATCTCACCATCAGACAAATTAACACTTATTCAGTTATAAAGTATAAAGTTTTGTTTTCCAATCAGAAAATGCTTACACACCATATCTCATTTTGCAGTGGGTATCACAGAAATAACACACTATTTTACCACAAATGAATTGTCATGTTTTTACTGCACAAACCCTTTGTACAAAGTGAAAGCAAGTGTATGTAATTATGTGGCCAGCTTTGTGAATACCATGCACATCCCAACTCATGATGCAGAGACCAGCTTAGGTAAGCAAAAGATCACTATACTTAATCAATGTACAACCACGAATAGCATTTGAGATGAATGTAAACAAACAGCAAAGTTTGTTGCAAAGCTGACTGATTTCATGAAATGTTATACATGAGAGAGCATGTCACATCAACAAGCAGGCATTCGTATAATACAAATAGCCAAGCGCTGCTTCTCTGCACATGGTCACCATTTCATGAGAATGGACTTGATCACATCACTATACCAAGCCTTGGAATGCAGCATTCAAATTTCCTACTTGTTTATTAATATGTTGGATTCAATAAAACTCTGATTCTAGAAAAGTCAATCTCTCTCTTTCATGAAGATAAATATACACGCACAAAAACACACAATGTATTGAAACAGGGATAAAAAGAAAATAAAAATTAAAGTGAGAATGTGCGAGAAGAGGAAAATCTAACATAAGAAATTGGGATAACTGAAATTGTAAACGTACTGCTTGTCTTTAAGACTATCTTTAAAAAAAAAAAATAGACTGAACTTTGTCACAAGATCACTGCTTAAGCAACTGAGCTAAGTCTTTGGTTAATCTGAAGCCAAACATACAGCTGAGAAATTCAATGACAAACTAAGATCTGGATCACAACAGCAAATATTGGTTAACCATATAAGAGATGTAAGTGTCCACATGAAACCTTTTGACACATTATAGCAGCACAACACTAAAACCAAATACTTTTAAGGAATGCAAGAAAATGTTATTCCTACACTCACAAGACATTCTCGGTGACACCCCTTGACAGACAATTTGATAGACTACACAGGTTTTCCATTACAGACTGGTGGATGACCACAGACTGTGAGTGAATTTCATTTGATTTGCAGTGAACAGAAATGCAGTGGAGAATAATTCAAAGACAGGTAATTGATGCCAGTTGCCAAACAAACCATGTATGATTATGAATGAAAGAGTCGACACACCTTGAAAAACATACCTGTTAGCATGCAACACATAAAATGAAATAACTACAATCACACAAATGTAACGGTGGTTCATTTCCTAATGTGACTGGAAATAACTGCCAATTTAATTCAGCTATTTTGCACCAGTGTTGCCTCTTCATTGCAAAACCAAATTATTATTATGGGAATAGGAAGAGAAAGTATTTCGTTCTATTATGGAGGCGGTTATCTCCTAGAGAAAACAACAAAGAGCAACTTATAACCCCCAGGCTCCTCAATTAGATATTATGCATTCCTGTGACCCCTGACCCCAGGTAGTTCTACTTTTCTATCATAAAATCTCTAACAGACATGACGTGTCAAACTGTGCCCCTGCCACACAAAAATGCAGTAGTTTTTTTCCACCGTTCTTTTCTGCCAAACATCAAAGAAGGTCATGAAATAGAGGATGGTAAAGATCAGGCATGAAGACAGATCAGACTTCAAGACTGGATGGGGCATACTGAGGAACTGGAAGTAAAGATGGGTGAAATAATCTTCATAATCCTTTGGCACTGGAATGCTATTCCAGGTAATGAAAAAAAGGTCTATGCAGACACACAAAAGGAGGTGAGGAGAGAGCTGCCTCTGGCTTACAATGAAGGTGATATCAAGTGATGAAACATTCCAGTGACTCTCATTCTGAATTCCTCCAAAGATTTTACATCCAGAGGCTGTCTGTGGGACTCTTATGTGCATCACACCTCAACAGTTCAATGTAAGACTATGACAAACACAAAATTTCATAGACTGTTTTATTGGATTGTTACATTTTGTATAATTTATTTACACATGTGGTGTCAAAACATGAACTTTTCATGCTCTGCAGTTAAGCCACATAAAAATTGTGCCGCCCCCCCCCATTTGATAAACTACTTGTGCAAAATGCATGAACTTGAAAGTTTTCTCTTTTGTTTTTGCCTTTTTCTCTTATAAAATTCTGTAAAATGATGACGACTATCATCCTGAACCAAATCTTTGAACTCTGTTCTTGCAGATTCCCTCGTGATATTATAAGCTGTTCACTACAAGCCTTAGATGTTCTAACGAAGTGGCCAGCCATTTTCGGGTGACTAAAGGGACATCAGAGCATTTCTGTTATAAAATTATCACCAGAGAAACAAAATCCAAGGCAAACATTGAATTTAATGGAGACCCAAAAGACAATGTTAGGACATGTACAAGAAGTCAATACTGACATACAGAGATTTGTCCTGGATATTTATTGATTGGAAAGTCAATCTTTTGCAAACAGCCCATATTCTTTTTTAATATTCAATGTCCACAGCAAGAGAAATTTCATCAATATGTTCTTCTATAAAGGGACCTTTTTCTCTGATCAATATCGGATCTGAATTAACAAGTGATGACTGGGCCAATGCTTGAACTGAAGGAACTGTACCATTCTTCAGAGGTCAGGAAATAAACTACTACACCAATGCAAAGACTCACTGTTAACTGGAAAAAAAAAAACTAATGTAAAAGCTACATCTCTTATATTGCATCATTTACCATTCAACTTCATACAACCATTTTCACAGTAGCTTCACCATAATTATAATCACATATTGTAGAATCAAGGGAAAAATTAGATTATGACGATAAAAACCATTAAAAAAAAAAAAAATACAAAAAGAAATCATTTAGCCCCAGAAAATCACTAGCATATGCTTACATAAAAAACACAAACTCACGGAACTCTCATAAGAGAACAAAGCACTATATAGTCCACTTCATTCATATGTCAAAATAACCTGAGGACTTCTACAAAGAACAATTTACAAGGGATTTTTGCATTTGTGTGTGTGTGTGTGTGTGTGTACTGCATCAAATGATCATGAAAAAAAAAAAACACAAAAAAAAAACAAAACAAAACGCAGACAACATAATCACTGATTCAATGTCCCAACAGAGAAAAGGACTATCCAAACATATTACACAACTGTGACAGAACAAAAAACAAAAAAAAAAGAGAGAGAAAGAGTGAGAAATGCTGTAATACTATAAATGCTCTGCATTTTGTGTGAGCTGATGATAAGACACTGATGATGAAATTCACATGATTAAATTATATGAAGATTGTTTTTGTATTAAATATAGTCATAATCATAATGCCTGCCCACATTTTATTTGAGGAGGGGGGAGAGGTCAGTTAACATCAATATGCCAAACATATGGTTCATATACAATATTTTTTTTGCCTAAATTGTCATTATCTTTGGCCAATGATTTTATATATATATATTTTTGTTCTCTCAAAGTTTTGGGCATTGATGTTCTAATTGTGGTGACATGCTGGGCTGATTATGGGACTATAAAACAAATTTTTAAGTTTAAAATCCTATTAATTTCTTATTATCTAATTGTAATATGGCTTTAAATTTGTCATAATCAAGATACATATACCACATATAAATAAATATATATATAACCAAGCATACCTCTAACTTTGTCCATTCATAACTTCATACAAACCCAGTACAAAACATAAACTAGGGTATGAATAGAATCATGTCAAGTCACAAGGGCATTGCTAGATGACACTGTGTTTTGGGGATATCTTGGCCCATATATCATGCATGATGTGTCCACAATGGTAATAATACTAGGAGTCACATGCTTCTGTAGGACCATCTGGGACTGGTCTGAACTGAAGGTGACAAAGACGGAAATGCTATTCAAGTTGTAGGTCCCAGGACGTGCCATGCTGGCCTTTAAGTTCAACTGTGCACTCTGACCTTTGGCCAAGGTCAGGGTTGCCTGTGTGAGGCCAATCCATCTCACCATTTGTGAGGACAGTGACTGCAATCCATCAGATCCTGGGCTATTAGAACTCAGATATTCTGGGGATTTGCTGGTATCAATCATAACCTTAACTTCCCTAGCTGTATGGTTTTGCACATTCAGCCCCACAGGTACAACACACAAACCTTTGATAAACTTATGCTCTCTCTGGTGGGAATGTGAGAATGAGTATGTCACCAAGCGAGTGGTGATAGTAGGATCCGGAGGTGGCTTTTCTTCTTGCTCTGCTCCTCGCACAAACTTGAGTGGTGGTTTACTGACTGGGGTCAGCAAGATAGGATAGGAGATGGACACAGTGTTGAGACGATCCACGTGGACGTGATGCTGTCCAACTACAATCTTCATCTGTCCACTCTCTTGGACCACATAAGCCTTCCATAAGAAGACCAATGTCAAGTTCAGCATGACTGCTGAGTTCAGGTGCTCTGATGTTCCACTATCATTACCATCGCTGTCCTTCTTCCGGGAGTTGTGCGAGTTCTCACTGGGCGAGGCAGGATTAGTACAAGCCTGGTGCTGTAACCAGCTGCGCACAAAGAAATCTGAGCAAGGACTGCAAGAGGTGTTGACCTGGTCTCTGTCAAAGGCCACTTCACTAAAGACCAGGTCCTTTGAGCCTGAGAGAAATGACATGTGGAGTTCAATATTAACAAAGCATCAACATTTGAACACAAATCTGTTTTCCTATAGTTGCACAAATCTGTTTTCCTATAGCTGCAGTAAAAAAAATCAAAGGGTACAAAAAAAGAATTCTGGTCATTTGAGCTAAAAAAAAATAAAAAAATTTAAGCTATTGACACAAACTCACATGTTTTATCACAACGGATCAATGACCTCTGGAGGCCGATACTGAGATATATCAATTAGCATTTTAAAATACCTGCGCCTAGATAATCTATATTGCATTGTTTTAAAGCATTTGTTGAGGAAGGAACAGCACTACGAAAGTTTTAATGATGTTCATTTATGTCTAGAATATGGTTTGGTTGTAAGTTAAAGGCTTGAGTGAAAAACACCCAAGAGGTTGCAGGGATGTTCACATAACTGAGGATTCCATCATGCTAGAAATTATGCCACCCAAAGACGAACGATGAACACACAGATGATCCATATCAGTTTACTTTTTCATTTGTCCGTTATTGTTTAGCTGAGGGTTTTGACCTGTTTTCTTTCTCCTTTATTCTTGCAACTCAATCAACATTTAATATTTTTTAGTCAAGAAGTATTTTTTATCTGAAGTGAATTTTTCATATATAGATATTTTGTCGTTCAGTTAATTTGAAAGTGGGATGCCTGTCCACAGAAGAAAGGGATGAGCCATTAACAGGATCCATACCTTAACACAACTATAAACTATGAGGAGTCTGAAGAATGCATATTTGCAAGATTCAACACTATTTATTTTATCCCAAAACTGTCTTCATCGATAAATGAAGTTGTGTTTCTGTCTTGATGACACCCTTAGCCATCTTAGTTAGCCTTCCTATTTTGTTCCTTCAACAAAACTTCAAAGCAAAACATCACTAGTCAGAAGGCAACTCAACACAGTTCTACAACTGACACATATTGTGCCCTGTCCAAGATGGATGTAGTAGATGATACAGAAATAGATAAGATCTACTATATATTGAAAAATGAGGCAAAATCGACTCACTTCCTTCCAGGTCTTGTTTCAAGCCCTTCATGACTAATTCCAGTGTCTCTCTGCTGCCTAAACGAACCCCTGCACAAAAAGAATACATAGAGCTAATAAAAATGACATGAATTAAGAAGAACAATAATAATAATAATAATAATAATAGTAATAGTTATAATAATGAAACAAATTTCCAACATCAAGGAAGTAACAAATAATGGTGAGCAATGATCAAATTGTGATGAAAGACCACAATTCAGGGTGTTGACTTGGATCAGTTTGAGAACCAGAAGTAAAGTTTGTTTACATGACTTTTAGGATCTTCTGTCATGAAGGGCAATCTTAGTGAATTAAGAATGGCCCACAAGTTCAAAGATGTTTTCTACAGGTGACAATTAAAGACCTAGAGTACAGTCTGAAGGACTGACAATAAATACTGTACCTGTGTATGGGCCTATGAACATGGACAATGTTCTAAAACCTACCAGAATGATGTTTGGCTCCAAGGCTGATCAGTGTCCAAAATGGACTGACACAAGAAACCTGTGTGACTTGCAGTTCTTGCACATGGGGCCTCTGCACTTGAACCTTTGCAAGTTATCAGAGTTGAAAGAATATTTAAAAAAAAAAAAAATCTCAATACGTAGGAGTGATTGCAAGGCATAGAGAATTAACAAAATTAATTAAACTTAAAACCATTTGCAACTGCAACATATTTTTTATCCTGTGAATTTTTATTAAACCTACAAAACTTTGGGCAGTAGTAAGACAGTAAAAGTAAGTCCAGTACAATTCCTACAGTGAGACTGGTTCTGTTGGTGAAATATTAGTCATCAGAAAAGATATGTACTTAGTGGTCATTTAAAGCATTCAAAATTTCACCATCTCCTGGTTTTATTAACTTTTAACCAGCTTTTCTTTGCTCCATACCTATGCTGAAAACAAAGGAGAGATCTTCAACACACCTGACTCAAGTTTTCCAGCTCGCAAGAAAATATGCATGAATTCAGCTCCTGTCCACGAATTGATCCTACACGAGCACCAGGCCGAGTGACAGTGGTCCGTACACTCAAGGATTCCACTGTGTTCAAAACTGCACAATGTCTCACAACTCTGTGCCTGGACATTAAACAAAAAAATGATTGCATGGTTTTGTTTAATCTTTCAACCTCCAGAGGGTGGTTATTTTGACAGAAAATAATAGGTGGTAGACATTTCAAATTCTGCTTATGTGACACCCACTTTTTATGAGATCAAAGCAATAGTAAGACATAGAAGATTAAATAACCCACAGAAGATCATTCACTCATAATCTGTGTCTGTAATTTTTGCTCAAAAATACACAAAAAGAAAAATCATTCATGACAAAAAATTGACAGTGCAAAAAGAAAAACAGAGATATAATTATTTTCAATACAGCAATGGATGCAACATCAAAGGGGCAAAATAAAACAAAACAAGTGGACCAACTGAATAAGAAAACAAGAGAAAATACAAACAAAGAAAAATAAAAAGAAGGAACAAAAACCTTTGAAGCATATCCAATTGAGCAACATGTACATTAAATCTACATTAAAAACATAGGAGTTGTAGGAAACAAAGAGCAGACAAACAAAACAACCTAAAAAAAAAAAAAAAAAATTAGAATAATAACTGGAGATCACAAAGCAAACTTACTTGACAGATGAGGAATGCTTCACTGGCTCAAAGTAAAACATGAAGTCCACCTCATGGATACCACCAATGTCATCTCCTCGCAGCCACATGGGCAAGGAGACCACATCCCCTGGGTTGAGTACTCCGTTCGGCAAGGGAATGTTGAGGACATCTGGTAAAGACAAAAAAGCATCCCTCCCGGGTATTGTGCTTGTCAGTGTTGAGCTTAGAGAGCTGCACTGTGATGCTCGCATTTGGTAGACATAAGGATATTTCGGCAGGTCTGTGTTGCGTCCAAATGTGAAAAATCGTGGATGGGTTGATGTGACTCGCAATGACTTCAGTGCGCTCTTTCCCACGTTTGTGAATTCTATTTCTATACATTGTACTTCTCCACATAAAAGATTCTCAGGGAAATCGCAAAATGCGACCTGTAGAGTGAAATAACAACAAAACAAATTACATTTCTTAAGTTTTCAAAAGCATTTTCTCTAAAAAAAAGTCTTAGAATTTCCTCAGAACAAAATTTGTCTAATTTCAAATTGATGGACAAATGATGAAAAGATAATAGGAAGCATAGGGTAGGAACTACATTATAGTGATGTCAGTAATGAAGAAAAAAACAAGTAGCAACATGTGACTTAATCACTATACTGCCTCCTTGTAACTTTCAAATGACTGAGGTTAAACATAATATGTTGCAATATTTTTCATATACCGAGTTGTAGGTGCCAATGAAAAAGTAAATGACTGTACTTATTCAAGTATAAAATTAATAATTTAGCTTAAGTTTTCTGTAGTAAAATATTCCTTTAAAAGTTAATCAAAGTCAGTAAAATTCAATTTTCTAAATAATTCACCTTCCAAAATGTTTTCACCAGGTCATGTGGCAAATATTTATCAAACACAGCTGAAGATTACCAACCTCTAGAACAGGCATCTCCTCCTGAACATCCAAATCTAGCCGCCTGTCTGGGCCATACACTTTCTGTCTCTTCTCTTCCTTAGTATGATTGAGCCTGGGTCCTTGGGGCTCCAGCTTCTGTTTGCCTCGCACTTGTACACTGCTGGTGTAGCTGGGTTTGTGCTGGCTGGACAGGGAGTGACCCGTCTCTGGCTGGAGGGAGGAGTTCTGGGCCAGAGAACTGGTGCCAAGGTTGTAGGCCAAGCCCACCACTCTTAACTGGCCTGGCTGCCGAGGTGTCAGTGTCAACTGGATCTACACAAGATAAGATCAGACAAAATATGATGGGTGGAACTTTTGATTTGTCTTCAAAAGGGAAGTCCAGTTAACTGGTGTCCAAATTGTAGGCCATGAATATTCTGCCTACATAAGCTGGACTAGTTTAAAATAGGGCTGAGTGACCAAGTTTTACAAGATTATATGAAGTAATAAGTAGTATCAAATCATATAAAATCCAAAATAGCATCTACAATGAACATGAGGCTTTTGAATGGCAGCCTTTTTTCTTCTAAATAAACTACTAAATCAAGATTTATCCAGATTCTAGATCTCTATTCAGGATGCTAAATTTACAGTACAGTCTATACTATACCAGATCTAGGAGACCTAAGTATAAATCCAAATCTACAGTCAAGGCAGCGATTCACAGGTTTCCAATCTAAACTGTGTGCCAGGATACAGGGGTCATAGCGTGGTGAACTCCCTTAGTTTTAAAGTGCAGATTTTATGCCAATAGTTTAAGAAAAAATCTTAAAAAAAAAAAAAAAATGCAATCTGTTAGTGTGTAACATTCAAGGTCTGTTCCAACCTGAGACTTCATGCATTGCTTTGAGTTTATTACAATGCAAGTTGAAAAATACATGTGATGATCAATTAAAAAAAAAAAAAAGAAGCAGAAACTACAGATGATAAAAAGCAAGCGAGTTTAACTGGATGTAAATCACATGGATATTTTGATATGTAGGTGTATGTTCACATCTGTCTTGTTTCTTTTCTTTATCAGCCAAAATAATAGGATAATAAATGGTACTTGAAAGATGAAAATACAGATTTTTGCTGCACAGTAAGATCCAGTTGTTGGCCTCCAGCTTATTTCACCCCCACCAGAAAACAAAATACACATTTCTTAAGACATGCTGTTTACACAGATGAACTTACATATTCACTTTGTATACCCTGCACAATGACTTCCTTGATCACAGATGTTTGGATGATTTCATCTGCTAGACTGTTCTGTGAACGAAACACCAAAAATAGGTAAATATGGATTTGAATTATAAAATGAATCCTTTTGTTCTCTCAACTCACCAGTCTTCTTTCTGATCTGGCTAGCTTTATGACTTTTCAATTCTACAATCTTTCTTCCTCTCTCTACATAACATATGCTTATGGGTTTATGTTCTGAATTAATTAATGCCCAGCATTCAGCCAATTGACAATAAATCAGTCATTTGAAGATAAAAAGACAAAATCAAAAGAGAACATATCTTTTTCTTTCACACAGAATTCTTGTAAAAATGTCAATGGATAAAGAAATTGAAAATGAAAGTAATTTTGTATAACAGATAATTCTGAGATATAAAACATGATACACTTTGCTTACTAATGTTCCTTTACATTGAGACTGCATAATTCTACTGACTTGTAAACCATATTTGTTATATATATGGTATCACTAGTATGCAACAGGTTAAACTGAATTTGTCTGAGACTATCATATAGTAATATTTTTTCTCTATTTGCCAATTAGTTTAATATTCCCCTAGACTGATGAAACAAATCTATTCAACACAGCCAATTGGAGTCTGACCTTGACACCCGTTGTGATCTCATTAGATATGACCTGAGGAGCGTCAGGACCTTGAATGGATGGTAAGAATGTCCAAAGTAAAGATACATCAGAAAGGACTAACATGACATGAAGAGGGTTGTCAACCTGTAACTCTATGGTGATGGGCTCTGTGGAGAAAGGAAAAAAAAAAGGACAATGAAACAAAATATTACTTAATTTTTTCATATAAACAGTAGCTGAAAGAAGAGAATGAAAAGTCTGTTACCTTTTCTTGTCAGTATGTTGTCAAGGCAACAAAGAATCACAAGTATGGGTGATTGCAACTTGCATAACTGGGCAGAGTACATGAGTGGAGGAAACAATTTGCAGTCCATAAGAATACATATTACAATTCTATCCAGTGTCTGACTCTGCTCACTGCAATCTTTGAAAAGGAATGAAGACAAACTTTGGACAAGACACATAACTTCTGTGAAATCACATCTGGGACAGTGCAAAAACTTTGGTACATTTCATATCTCAGCATTTTTCTTCCTGATTTCATTATTTCAGTGGAAGATAATATCTGGAATTTCAAGTGTGTCCAAGATTTCACTTAAAACTCATAAGGATGCTGGTTTTTCTGGGATGACTGGCAACCTTGAATAAACCATAGTTAAACAAATGATCACAGAGATAAACAAAAATAGGAGGGGACTATAAAAACAAAATAAAACTGGGAAAGATCAAGTATCTCTTACCTCCAACAAATGCTATAGGACTAGATCGGTTATCTGTGTTGTTTGTGAACAACTGGGGACTAGCACGGAAGGGTCTGCCTGAGACCTGAACCAGTTTCTCCTCTAAAGTTCTCCATTTAGCAGAACTGTCAGCATCACTGTCAAACCACATTCCAGATGCAAGGGTTTTCCTGCCATTTGTTTCTGCAAGAAAGAAAAGTCTCTATGGAAGACTACAACTGACTTGCAAGACAGAAATCTTCTTAATGTGAATGTAAGTTTACTTGTAAGCGGAAAGAAGTGATAAAAAGATATAACATGTTTGAAGAGATAGATAAATGACTGGATCTGTGCATGCCTGAACTTCTATCAAAATGGCTACTGCAAGGCAAACAAAACTGTGATAACAAATTTCAGTGTGACAAACAATACAATATTGTAAGTTTACACGTTTTGTACTGTTGAGAACAAAATATAAGTAGCTTGCAGAAAAAAAGATTTTATGGTGGGTGCTTTTCTTGAAAAAAAAAACCCCAAAAAACATAAGTTCGCTCAGTTAACAAGATGCAAAATAATGAAGTAAAATGGTCGATGTTGTTTCTAAAGAGAGAGGAAGACTTACATTACAAGAAAAACAATCGACAGACTGAGAGACAAAATACAAAACAAAATGAAAAAAAGCAACAACAAAAACAAGAAACTGAGAGCAGTGCTTACCAGCATCCCTGTTGGATACAGCAAGCAACACTTTGGCAGTGTTACTGTCAACAATAGGCAATGGGAGCTCAGGCAAATGGCCATATGTGCTACTGCTTCTCTCTTCTTGGTTTAACAGTTGCTGAAATAAAAGAGGGATACTTGAATTTTCCCAGTTCATGGATGACTTAACTTCTTTCTCTACATGATGAATGAATATTTCAGCATCATTAAATTAAGAATAATAAAACAGAATGTGTGTAACTTCAAAAACACAGAGGTGATAGAATAGTGGACGAAAACTTCTTGGTAGCTGGAAATGCTCTTATAATCTGCAGAATGCATATATCAGTAAAGATATTTTTGAATAAGCAGAGCAGGTGAATAAAGTGTAACCATCAAGAAAAATACACATTTCATATTTTTTGCACTAAATTTTTTGTATTTCTGTTCCATCTTGACAGTATTTTCTAAGACTTTTGACTGATTTGTTACATAATTCATTAGAGAAAAGTCACTCTTGAGATTTTGATGTAAAAAAAGTGATGTGGACCAACATTGCAAACAAAGAGATACTGCCTGAGATATGGTGCTTAGTGGAAGAGGGGAAACCTTGCTTGCTCTCTTCTGTGACTTATGCATCTTATAGTTAGTCTCTTACATTGTTTTATTTTTCTACTGAAAAGGCTGTTTCCAACCTACTTTGTAGACAAACAGGTATTCCCTGAGATATGCTGCTTGCTGGGAGGTAGCTTGTCTGCTCTCTTCTGTCAGCAGGTGTTTAAAAGCTGCTGCAGCACTTTCCAGCTGCTTCAAATTGAAGGACTGCTTGCCTATGGTGAAGTGAATGTGATCCTGTTCAGAGCAAAGGACATTTGCAACATGAATCAGATTTTATAAGCAAATGGGTCATAGATGACTATAACAATATTTGAAAAAACAAACAAACAACAGCAACAAAGGTGACTATCAACACTCTTATTAAACAAGAAACTTATTAAAAATGACTTTTATTGTATTGTTGTTATTGTGACTGACATTTACCATATATATATGAATGTGGTGCATACATATAGCAGATAACTTTATAATGTACACTGAGCTCCTTTGTGTAGACCAGGCACCACATCAACTAAACTTACTCTTATTTTTAGCCTTGCATTGTCCAAAATGGTAGATCTAGTTTGGAATAAAAATTTAAAAAAAAATTGTGCTAAGGAAGAGAGGCATATGCAAGATGAAATGATAGTGAAATCCTCATGCAATGACAAAGCTCATCTGCTGAGTGTTGATTCAAGATAATTAAACAGATTCTATATTATCCAGCTGATGTGTTTCTCAAAGTCAAATTATTCTTGCACATGACAGCAAATGGTATGAAAGTGATAAGCACAAGCATAAAAAGGAAATTATTCTAATTAATTTCTGAATGATCATAAATATGACTGACTTCGGCTATTGACCAGTGCCTTCCTTTATAGACTTGCAAAGCCTGGGTGTAGCAGCGAAGGGAATGCTTTCTCTGTAAATGGAGTTGAGGCAAAGTTACAGTGAATGTACCTAGCTGTTAAATTGTGTATTTACTAAGAAACTATTTCTCCTTAATCAGTGAAATAGTTGGAAAAACAAAAAAATAATGCATAGAACAGAAACACTGCCAGTAATAAAAATTCAGTAAACCCGTAAAACTCAAAATGTGTGATTCACTTATGCTTAAACTTTCCTTTTAATGATCTAATAAGTAATCTCAATCACTATTCCAATAGTCAGCATTTATATAATTCAAAATATATCCTGAAAAAACGTTTGCTAAAACTTGCTTTAATGTACTAAATAACTATGCTTACTCAAGAGTCCTACTTTCCCTGAGAATGAATGAAGGATTTTGAAACAAAAACCCAACTACTACTGCGCCATCACAACAACAACAAAATCTGATAAGATCAACATTACGAATGGAAAGGTATTTCAGAAAGCAGTTAACTCAAATATACCTGTCCAGCCTTATTGAATCTGTGGCCTGCCAAAATCATATGGAATGCATACTTCCTGACCATCTCAGTCTTCAATGCTAGAAAACAGTGAGCTGCTTGCTCTAGAAACAGTGCACTAGTTAAATCCGAATCCTGAAATGTACGTGTGAAATAATATGTCTGTCTGTAATTTTATTTTCATGTACAGAAAATGGAAGTGCAAATCTATTTCCAACTAATTTCTATATACTTCTCATCACATCTTTACCAAACATAAAATACATTCAATTGCATAATTATAGACAAAATTGTGAGCATAAGCAATCAGTGTTATCACTACAAAACTCTTGCTATGGTCATGTGTCCAGAGCTCTGTGGTTTGATTTATTGCCTAAAGTCTGTTCAAAATTTAAATGTTACTCAAATAAGAAAACTAACAAAAAGTAAATGTGTTGCAAGATTTGAATAGCAAAAGGTAAATGTGTTGCAGATTGAATAGTACGTATATTTCTCAGGACGGATGCAATTTCACTAAACCATTAGATAAAACAGCTGCCCTAATGAATCAATCAGTATTTAAGAATCCCCAACTGCAATTTTCATTCACATTATCAGTCAACATGTACACCAGATTCAAGTTTCTTGCCATGAATTCTCACCTCACTGGTCATCTTAAGAAACTGCATGGCTGCCTCATTGAACAGTTGTCTTCTCTTTAGAGCCTCTGTGCTGGTCAAGGTGGCTCTTGTGGCATACTGTGGATTTCTGATGTGAGAAGAGGAAAAATGAGTATCATGTATTCCATTCAGTTCCTCAGGCTCATTTATCTTTAAAAAAAAAAATAAAAAATTAAGTACTTAAAATGAAGGGTTATGCTACCATAATACGAAACATACCATTTCTGAAAATCACCATTAGGTGATACTTGGGTGCCAGTTGTATGACTGCTATAAACGATACTGCGCAAAATACGTTCTGTCAAATCCTAACATACCATTCTAGTTTTGGTGAGTCTGTATTTGAAACATAAAAATCTTTTTTTCAATATAACGAAACTCTAAAAGACTGGCATATTTTCTTCATACAAATATTAATATATATTTCAAATTCATACTGTATGGATTGAGTATTCATAATTAGGTACAAAAAAAAAAGCCCTTTGCATTCAAAGAAATATGGCTTTACCTGCAAGAGGTTAGATAGGTTGAGATGGCAGTCTCCATGTAATGATGAGGGTAAGGTTTCTGGCTCTGATTACCCTGGAGGAAGACTGCCAAGCTTGCCATTTCCTACAAATAGAAATACAGGTGAAAAGATTTAATAGTCAATACGGAAAACAGCTTTTATAATTTTAAATGATGTATATTTCAATTTCACACTCAGCTGGTTCATCTTTCAGTCAAATATATCATAAATCATTGCTCTTATTAGGCTACAGACATACTCAGCTGGATCTGCAAGTTGGCATTTATGGATAATGGTTTATAATGAAGTGAAGTGATTCTTGATTTGAGTAGCTTTTCTTCTGCCATTTGACCACCAAAAGCCCACCACTCTGTGAAGACATGCCAAGCGGTGTGGTGCACGATTCGAGGCTATTTGTATATCGAGAAAAACAATTTCCTTTATCTCCATTTGAATGAGATTTTTTTTTTTCTTTTTTCCAGATATTACTTCAGTTAATAAATATGTCTGTGAAATGGTGATAAGATACTCATAGTCATAGCTTTCAACTAACCAAGGCTCCAGCAAAGTGCAGCCAAGCCTGGTCTGTGTTGAAGTCTTTTTTGGCAGTGTGATACGTGTTGTAGGCAAAGTCATACATCTGGAACATGAAAGCCAAATCAGCCAAGCGTCTCAGCTGTAGTTCTGGTGCATCTTTGGTGTATCTGCCATGGATACAATAGAACAAATGAGTGTTACTGCACTTGCTCCATTATACTGATGAAATTTATAATTCCTAGAGACACCCCCCCCCCAATTCTTTTCATATAAGTTCTTCCTTGCTCACTTCCTCAGAATGAAATTTACTATGCCTCTGCATAAAAGGTTCGAATCAAAGTCATGATGCTGTTTCACTGTGATATAGAAATGGGATCATAATTACACTGAGAGAGAGAGAGAGAGAGAGAGAGAGAGAGAGGGAGAGAGAGAGAGAGAGAGAGAGAGAGAGAGAGAAAGAGAGAGAGAGAGAAAGAAAGAGAGAGAGAGAGAGGGGGGGGAAAAGTGGGAGAGGATAAAGAGAAAAAGAAGAGGGAGATAAAGAGGGATGGGGACAGATGAAAAAATAGACATAAATTTGTCAGAGTGACGGATGGAAGGATGAAGCCAAAACTAATGAAACTGTAGATAATACTAACACAACGGTGGTATTCTGGGATGCTGGTATTGGGCCTGAAGGTTTTGTACCAAACCACTTCTTGGTAGCGCTGAAGAAAGATCTGTGGATGCCTTTTCTTGATGCCAGCTGGATAAGGAAATCAAGAACAAAGAAATCAAAAATTCATTTCAGCCAACACTAAGAAGTCAGGAACACAGTTTTTCTAGTAAAAGAAAGACTGTCAACAAAATAAATGTCTCTCTATTTTTATGGTAATTTTTTATGCAGGTAAAGCATCTGCAAACAGTTTGGATGCAAATTTCAATTCTCTCTCATCAATAAATAATGGTTGTTTATTTGAAGGAGTACATGTTAAGATTTTATCTTCCCAAAAGTTACATTAAGTCACAGCCGGTGGTCCACTTACTTGTTCATTCAAGCTCTTCATCTGCCTTTCTGCCCATGGAATTAGGGCCCTTACAACAAACTCATGCATAAAGATCCGCAACCGATCAAGGTCACTTGGGGTCAAACACATGCCATGGGTTTTGGGCTGGTTTCGATCTATACTTTTGCGATGAGCAGCTGATGACCTTCTCTCACCTGCAAGATGGGCACAATGAAATCAAATTACTACTAAAATTACCCCACGTGTATCTTTACCTCAGGGCTATTGTTGTTAGTTTTTGATACCACAGCAACAGTCCCTTTCTCTCTCTTTTTCGCTTTTTCATTGTGTACCTGATACGACAACATGAGAAGAACGAATTAACACTAATGTCTTTGTAGATTGCACTGCCCTGTACACAAAGAGTAGGTGCAAAACAGAGCTGGTATAAGTAGGATCCATCTGCCTCATTGTGTTTGTTTACTAGGTCCGTAAATTTGATCTTTTAAACTTTAATTCTATAAAAATATGAGGCAGGATCTAATATGGCTAAAAGGCGAAGATTTATAATGATTTCCTAATTCCATGCTTAGTTAACAGTTTATATTCCTTGAAATGAAAGGCTTATGAAATGAATCCGCTGGCTTGAAGAGACACTCACTTTTGACATAGGTCCATACTTCAAAGCAAACTAGATTACTTACTTGCAATGCAGACATGTAGCTACATTGGGAGTAAATTACAAAATGATTTCAGACTATGATATGTGGGTACACAAAATATGCAAAGCTAGATACCTTGATAGCCACTCGCTGCTGCTGTGGGGTCACTGTCTGGAGAAGGGGTGTTTCTACTCGGCGGTGTAGTGGGTGAGGCAAGGGGATGGCTGAACTGATCACAGGAAGATGAGGATGTGATGCCTGATGATCCTGACAATATACAATATTAAAAAAAAATAATAATAATTTTTAGCTAAATAAGACAAAACATCACATTTGATCTACATGTTCACCTACTACAGCTGACAATTTCCACAGGGCATGTCCCAGTGCAGTCAATATGTTCACATTCCTGAAGTGATATACTACTTAGTGATATACTTGGCCTAGGTATGCATGTTGAAATCCAATTGTCTAACTTTAGTTGGAGGCAGCATAATTTGCTTCTTTTGTGGTTAATGTCAACTCAACGAACCAAATCAGCGTAGATCAGAACATGGTCGTCATTGAGTTTGGCTATGCAAAATCAAAACCCAATACTAAGATATGCCACTATATGCTTTTTTCCCTCACCACTGACCAAAGACTTCATTTTTCTCCATATACTGGAATAAAAAGGCCATGGAAATTATGAGAGATTTTTGTTTGAGCACTGAATTTTGCTATTACTGAGTTTCACAATAAAAAACTTTTTCATTTCAATACTTTTTCTAAAGGATTAAAGCCAGACCTTGCCCATCTCACCCCTGCCATATATCTGTTAGAATTATACATGTTTTGTTAGAGTTTTCATGACATGCAAAATATAGTGTGCATCGTTTTTACATTTTCTGTACCGCTAAAGAAAACACAGACTTTTCACAGATGTTAAATGTAAAGACCTATGGCATACCCTTTGAATGGCTTCATTCCACCAATCATTGGACAGCCAGTACAAGAGTCCCAGTATTGTGAAACAATCATTTAATTTGTTGGATCACACATTTGTTGGATGTATCATAATACCTCTCTTGTTTATTCAACACATCATAACAAAATGCGAAAAAATATTTTTTAGACAATAACTGTTTTTTAATCTCATGGTCCTTGTTAACCACAGTGAAAAAATACACAGACAGCATACACAAGAAAAAGCTAAATTTGTTTGCTTGTTTGTTTATTATTATGTTTTTTTTTTTGGTAGCAGCAGCTTCACATCATAATGTACTTGCTTTAAGTGAAATACATTTCTGAAATATCTTTATTTTGTTGAAGAAACATTGATAATGAAGCAAACCAAAACGACCATAATATTTCTTAACATAATTTTACACAATTCCAATAGAGGTGCAAAAAGACTATCCACTTGACAATGTTTCTGCTGGAATTAAAACATATAAATCACTGAACTCACCTGACTCCTCCATCTCATTGTCATAAAAGGAGTCGGTCATTGTATTGCTAGATATAGATTCTTGGTTCCCTTCCGAAAGATGGGATGGAAAGTTAGGCGATTCATCCATTGCTGAAAGGTGATCTCCATCAATCCCATCCTATCAGAGAACATAATAATTGTAGATTAAAATATCAATTTTTCTGCAAATAAATATCTTGTGACACGAAGTCCATATGAAGTCTTATACTGTCTGTAATCTTTTCTCAGTTTACATGCTTACTCCAGCCCACTTCAACTTAAGCTAAAATTAGAGGCAAAAAAACATTTGGAAATAGATCTATATGAGCATTCTCTATTAAAACCATCATTATTTTGCCGAAAAAATCCATAATGCCAATTAAGAAAGTTCATAACTAACTTATATCTTGAGATGAATCATTTCCATTTCAATCAACCCTTTCGTGTTTAAACTGACATGCCTGAGATCGTCACCTGAGGTTTACCGCGACAGAAACTGACAATCAGCCCACAGCACTGTTACCATTCAGACAAACAGACACCAACACAGGAAAGCCCCCTTTTTGCGGATTGTCATTGGTCAATAAAATGATGTTTGTGATCTAATAATAGAAAGGAAACTCAATGATGGATCAACTGAGGTTTCCCAGATATCTAGGGTGTGTCAACGCATCTTTTTAGACAGCTACACAGCATGTTGTAGGATGCTTTGGTCAGTGGCATGTGCTTTCAATGTCTCATTAACTTGCGTTTTAACAAGTTTGAAACAGACTACGAAAGTGACACTGCGCAGTTAGGAATCAGTGTGTAGTTAGGTGTTGACAATGGATTATATCTAGATTTGGTTGACAAGCAAAACCCCAATAAATCTCACATGTACATAAGATCTATTGTGAACTGAGATGCCATCTAGCCTAGATCTAGATCCAAACCATTGTAGTTCGCTTTCAATTGCGCTGTGAGTCAAATGAATTGCGTATAAAGGCATAGCCAAGCAGGCACTTGTTAGATAAAAAATGAGATTTGTTTATTCCTACTATTTTACTCTTCAAAACCCTATAACACATAATAGTCTTCCATTTTTGTTTCTTTCTCTCCTTTAACTGTCTCTCTGTCTCTCTCAATTTCTGTTTCTTTATGTATAGCTCTGAGTATAATTGAAGATAATAATGACAGATACAGTATATAAATCGTTTTTCCTTCATTTAAAATACATAACTGGAGCACTTCGCTTCACAAAAAACACCGACTATGACTGTTTCTCTGCAACTACTGAACTTAGCTGATGAGAACTTACATCGGGCTGTCACAGCCTGCAGCAAGTTGAACATGCATACAATATTTGCTGCCGATTAGTGCATACATGAAGAGTGTAACGAATCATGTTATGTAGTACACACGCGAGAGGTTGTGTGTATAGTTGTGTAGCTGGTTATAGTACAACCGCGAACGTTCCAGTATGCATGTGTGCTGTTTTGAGCCTGGCCTTGAGCGTATGTTTAGGTATGACATCTTTCTGACTTTGCTATGATCAACTTCCTTAGGGTGGCTAATAAGAGACTTTTTTTCATTGAATCTGTAATGGACTCTGGCTTTTCAACTGACATAGTAAACCATTCCAGACTCCTTCACCTTTTGAATTATGAATTCACTGTTTGCATCTTTCTCATCCAACCATTAACAGATTTGTCTATTTCTCTGATGTTCACTCATTCATCAAATTCAACACAATCATGGTGCACATTCATGTCTCCCCTTTGACACTTCGGCACAACATAAAGTTATCACTAAATTAACTAAATGTTTGGGTATCATCAGACAAGCAGAACTGAAGGTCCCTTCGGTAAGCATAAGTAGGTTAGACCTACAGCAGGCACACTGAAGGATGTTACTGACTGAGGGTGCATAAGCAGTTTTATCATTATAGAAATCCTTGGGTTTTTGACAAAGGAATTCATGTTCAATTATTTATTCGCATTCTGTTGTCTGATCTAGCCATTCCATTCCAAAAACGATAAGTAGGTATTTAACTGAGACTTTACTGACTTTTGTTTTTGTTTTGTGGCATTCTACAATTTTAAGACTAATAAGAGAACTTGCATCTCAGTACACATTTCTGCAATCACAACAGGCTGAAGAGTAGACAGACTGGAAATTGAAATGCCACCTATGTATAATTTCAGAACATATGAGAACAAACATATAGTGAATATAAGCTTTAAGTCACATTCCTGTGGATTCTTCCATTTAAAATTTGAGACTGACAATATCTGTCCGTGTCAAAGCCACCACTTACCATTGACTGTGAAGAGGCCTTGGATAAAAACTGACTCCAAGGATCTGGTTGGACTGGGAATCCAGTTTTCACTGATTCCATTGTGTTCATTGAGCGAGAATTGATCTGAAGCAAATGGCAAATCTGAACTCCAAAGGTGGCTTTCATACTTTGATATAAAGCCTCTGCCCTGAAAATACATAAACAATAAAAATGTGACAATAAGAAGTTTGAAAAACAACAACAACAACAATAAAAAAAAAAACAGTACAAATGCATCACAATATCCTACATCATAGTAGAATACCTTTAGCAAATTAAATTATAGCTGAGAGGCATAATTGTATGAAAGTAAATAATTAGGGATAGTTATGAAAAAATATTTTCTGATCTTCATAACAAAACTGACTAAGAATATGAAAGCACTTCAAATTAAATTCAGAACCTATTGAAATGAACATGTATCCAATCAAAATGCAGCTAGATCATAATGGTAAATAGTCAAATCTTTCTGTCTTACAAACATTCTACCCCTCAATTTCTGGCCAAATCCTCTCAATATAAATTCATAACTTCAAGAGAATTACAAGTGACAACAAGTACATGTAGCACTATCACAGCAACACTATCAGATTAGAAATAAAGAGGAGGGGAAATCAGAAATATGTGATACAATTTGTGTTCTTGAAAAAGGAGTCTGAGGTAAATACCTTGTCTGTTCTCCATCAACCACATCATGAAGCAGTACATAGTAGTGCAGGATACCTTGGCAGAACCATCGTGGCAGCTTGTTTGGGAATTGCTGTTGTTGGGTGACTTGTTGGTTCGCTAAAGCAGTGAAAGTGCTTAATGGATCACTATTACTAGAAGCAACAACAAAAATGCCTGGAAACTAGTGAAGGAAAGCTACAACAACATGAAAGTTATATACCAATCCAACATTTTTTTTTTTTTTTTCACATATTCCACTGAGGAGCTTTTTTTGACAGCACAAAGAATCTCTCCCCTTTAAAAAATAACACAACTTGATTTTACATTTTAAAAACAAAATTGCAAGAGACAATTTCCTCTCAAAAAGTTAACTGAATTTAACAAATGAGTACAATGATGCATAATTTATGTTTTGCAAGTGAAATTTGTCTCATATTGATCTGATTGAAAACAAGCTTATTTTCTTTTCCATTATCTTCCTACTTCTGGAGATAGAACAGGTTCAAGAATATAAAAAGAAAAAAATGCAAAAGGATACATGCTATACAATGATTCAGATATTCATGATCTGAGGGTGGGAGGACCTGAAGAAAAGCTTCTCGCCAATTCTCAAACCATGGTGTTGAAGCTGAAATAAAAAACAGAAAAATGATGTTTGATCCACATTTGTGAATTCAGTCCTGGTTTCAAAAAGTAAATAGCACTGGCTGTGTCAAGTAAGTCCATCATGCCTTAAGACAATTGTCTTAAATATGTCGTAATATTATGCATCTTCTGAAATATCTCTCCACATCTTCATAAAAAACATTCACCAAAGTGAACTGATTAAAGGCTCACCAGTTACAAAGACGTGCTATGTGGTAGAAGATGACCTTTTTGCTATGAATAAATGAATTTCACTTTCATGCATTGAAGATATACACGCCATTGCTGAAACTACCAATCTTGACTCACTGCATGAGATCACAACATCTCTTAATTCCTCTTGAGTCAATTATCCTCTTATGCAATGTCAGTATACTGTATTTTTACAGAATTATCAACTATTCTAAACTATATAGATTTACAGTTAAGTTGTAGATCATAGTTGCCAAAGGTCACCAGGTTGTTCGCCCCTGGCTCTTGAGTCTGCCCTATAGTTACAGCAACAGCATCACTCAGCTGCTTCTTAATAACATTCTGCTGCAGAGGCTGCTGTGCCATATCACATGAGCTGATCCGTAGATTGTGAATGGAGTGGCTAACATTGTTGGGATCACGAATGTGAACTGAGAAGAGAAAAACATAAACAGGAAATGAAAATGTAATGCAAAATAACAAAAATAAAAATAATCAATGCTGAAATTTTTTTAGTATAAAAAATTTCACTGAACACTTTAGATAGCAACAGTGAAAAGTCTACTAGATTTAGATCTACTTTCCGAACTATACATAAGTTCCAGTTTCAAGTAAAGGAAAAATAATTACTGAGTGCCTATTTGCAGTAGTACTCAGCTCCGAAAAATGTGGTGGAGTTCCTATTTGCAATACTAAGCAAGGGAAGCTACTACTTACTTGCAGTACTACTGAATATTCTATGACTTTACATTACTAATTAGTAAAAGTGCTGGATTTATATTCCAGAACTTATACTATTCAATAAATGCTTAAAAAAAGAAGAAAAAAAAAATTTAAAAGGGGGGTAATTCCTGATCAGGGTTAAATCCCCAATTTTGCTTTTCGCATTGACTAATGTACCCTTTTCCAAGAGTTTCCTGACATGTTACCTTGTAGAACTTCACAATAATCCAATAATGATCTATATTCGGCTAAACTATGGATGTGAAGAAAAAAAAAACAACAACAATAACAACAACAAAAAAAAAAAAAAAAACATCTGTTACAATGTCACAGAACATTCTGTAACACAGTAAAGATTATATTTGTCATCTCCAACACCCGGTACGTTCCATCCAAGCTGCTCTATTTTTGCCTGAGTGGACAAAGCTACGCTGCTCACCTCAAGTTGTTTTACCTGGGCCTAGTCTATTGCATTATCACTAAATTGTTCGTTTTTTCCTTTCAAGTCTTTTAGAAAGTAGGATTATCTTGGCTTCAAAAGGCTGCCTATTTTTACTGAGAATTTTTTTTGTGTAGAAATTTGAAATTTGGAAATTTTGCCTGGACACTGGCACTCCACCTATTCTTAATTGATTTTGAACTGCCAAGGGTTCTTTAACTTGTGTAATGTACATATGGGACCACCAAAATATATTTGCCCTCAACCAAGAATGTTGGACTTCCCTACCCAGAGGAAGCCAGGGGACTGTTGAGTCACTGAAAAAATGTTTTGGATCTTTGTGTCCTTCCATCCCCAAATGGGAGGACGCGTGAGTCAATCTTGGCCACAACCTCACCGATGTGAGTTGTTTTCACCACAAAACAAATGTCAATCCACAGTAACCTCCAGAAATATCATGCCAACATTGTCTTGCCTTTAACAATCAAATCAGTGTGTAATCAGAACTGGCTGGCATTGTTGAGGGGTTGAACAAATGAAAAGCTGACCGCGCGCGCTGTTCAACCATTTTCAGCATGCTCCCACATGGTTTTACTTGTCACTTTGTGGAAAATTATTTTTTATGCGAGATCGCGAGGATGCACATTTCACAAATTCAGTGATTTTATTTGATACTGAATAAAGAAATAAAATGTGACTGCATTTCTTTTCTTTATAACCGAAATTTTGCAACATATGATTTTGTAACATCAGAGTTCTACTGTATACAATTGCAAATAAGTGTGGGGAAGCCATTTCCTATTTGCAGTACTCTGACAAATTACTGTTTGGTCCTAGAGTGGGCCTTTAGGGCCAATTATCAAACCTTGCAAGCATGATTTTTAACTTAAGTCTGTGGAAAAGGGACTGACTGGGCACTACATTTTCAGAGCAGTCCTGGTACAAATGGCATACATCGATATCGCGATTATTATACTCAGTCACTTAAGGATATTAGAATGTATTCCGTATACTAAATATTTGCAGTGATTTATTGATTAGTTTCCTCATAGGATCAATCCTGTACTCGCAAAAGTATATGTTGTCTCGGCAGATGCACGACTCACAAGAAGTGTTATCTCACAAGTAGTATCTGTTGTCTCGGCCGTATGCACGACTCGCAAGTAGTATATCTGCTACATCATAATGAGTATCTGTCACCTCAGCGGTATACACAGCCGAGAGTCCCAGCAGGTAAGAACCAGGGGTTGGTCCAGTTTATTTTGATTAAATTAGAATGGAACAGTCCTACCATGCTAAACTAAATAACACAGCCACCAATAAATAATCAACCAAAAAATTTAAACAGTCATTTGAAACACCCAGACAACGCCAACACATCAGGAACTAATCTACATCATTTTGTCCGCGCAAATAGATGTATTAGATCTAGATCTAGTAATTGTATCTATGAGATTCTATGTCATTACAAAATTGGAAGGCAGTAATCGATATAAGCAGGGTCACCGTAGTTAAGAAACAGACTGGGACTGCTCTGAGAAGGCAGTGCCACTGACTGAGACCAGTCATCAATTGCAGATTTAGACAAGCTTTGAATTGATTAGATTTCTGGCTAGTGTCTAGAGAGTCTACATCTAGATCTAGATCTGGATCTAGAGTATAACTATTGCAACACAACTTGACATTTACATCACACTAATAAAATTGCATAAGGTTAATGCACTGGCACTCTGATTTTGAATATTAAACATTCCAAGAATTTAACAGATCGCTTTAACTGCATACCTTCTGTGGACAACCGACAAAAGGGTTGAATAAGCTGCACAAAACTCAAGTTATTTTTCTGACACAGCAACTGTGCATCTGGGCTGCAAAGGATGGCGATATGAGGGCTGAAGGTGCTTTGGATAAATTCAGTTGCATTTTGCTTGCACTGTGACATCCTTAATTTTAGTTGAAAGATCCCGTCTAGCGCACAGATGGGAGGGTCTTACTTATCCTTGATTGTTCATAGTCGTCGTACCACAGTGTCATGCGCCATATTTATTGACTCCGCCACTTCCGGAACAGTGCGTGAAGGGAGACAAAAATAAATAAAAAGGGTGAAAGGTCAGGAGTCAACCTTTCACCTAATGACCTCACAGTAAGGCCACATTACGAAGTACGAAGCCGACCTATGCGAGGGTTGTCGACTCCTAGTTCTGGTTGATAACAAGAAGCAAGGACTAAGCTGTCTGGGACAACTGCTATACTTTTGTCTTCTTGACTTTCCAAACAGCTGAAAGAACATTGTTGAGCATACGTGCATCTGAACAGAAAAAATAAAAAGCAAATATGTTCCGTTCAGTGGAAAAATCGGTCACTTTGCAAGCAAGGCACTTGTGCAAGTCCAAGATGGTGGAAAAAGTGTCTAGGAGAGGCAAGGTTCTCACAATTGATAACATGAATCCGCACGTGAAAAATATTGAATACGCTGTGAGAGGCCCGATTGTTATTCGTGCAGGAGAAATCGAAGCAGAACTTAAGCAGGTTTGTCAATGTGGTAATGCACAGTACAATTTTACGTTGATTCACAGAGATCATCATGCGTAGTTGATTCTTTTTGGCATTATTTTTGAGATGATAGATCTATATTGTTTTCACAGCATGTTTCGAGTTCAGTAGCCGTTACCTTGGGCTTGCTGAAACATTGATGCTTGTTGAAATATTTTTAAGACAGTGATGCAAACAGTGGAACCTTGTGGGCAGTAACATGGATGAGGAACCAGATTGTCTCGCTCATTCCAAACACATATTTCTGTCTTCTTTTTTTTTTTTTTGTTTCTTAACCCTACAGCTGCGCCGCATGCCAAAACGCCAACAGGTGAAGCCACACTTGGTACTGCGAAGAACGCCTTTAGACGGTCCTCCTTTCCTTACTATGTGTCGCATCGCTGTGATATTACTCAGTTTGTCGGCAACAATTAGGTGTTATCGGA
>JBCAUA010000021.1:268785-292203 GCA_038406235.1 Peronia verruculata | reverse complement strand
GAATAGAATGAGGAAATCTCACAGCAAAATCTTATAAGTAGTTTTCACCCAAGCTCTATTTCTTAGATTTGAATATTGCTAATCTAAATGTACTTACTGAGACAATTTCCTTGAATGTGTGTTATTTTGTTACCAAAAAGGTGAAGTTTTTCAAGACTGTGCAGATGTTGCAGTATAGGTGAAAATTCCTCCAGTGCATTGTTTCCAAGATTGAGTACTTGAAGCTGAAAGAAATTATTATTGGTATCCTAGTACAATGTAAAATTTAAGAAATAATCAGGAATTTTATTCTGACAATAATGCCTTTATAAAGGGCAACAAGATCACCATACAAAGAATGAACATCAAAAGTTCTTTTTCTACCTTTCAATGATCAATCAGAAGAACTGTTGATGGCCTATGTGTATAATTGATAACAAAAGCACATACAGTCGAGCATGGAAAACTTCTTAGGGATTGAACCGCATGCTTGAGATTTCTGGAATTTGAGATTTAAATTCTTTTTTACAAAGGAATAGAAGGACTGCTGAGGAGACATAACCACAACGAGGTCAGAACTAAACAGTTTTCTAGGAATTAGCACAACATCATCCATTGTCTCCAGACTGTCTATTACCATCCCGCCATGTCGCTGTGCATACATTGCACAATGTAGGCTATGTTATTAGTCCATTATCTCATTCACTTACCAACCACCACTCCTAGTGAGTCCTCTTCAGTGAGGCTCAAATTTTGATAGTCACTATATACTGTTTATCCCTATCATTGCTGCATGCCTTTTCATTATCAACAGCCTGGGGCAAGCAAGGCCATACAAAAAATGGGCCTAATTAGACATTCTGAGGCTTTAAGAGCTGGCAGATAATAATGAAATTTTTTTAGAAATGTGTGTGGATAGTTTGAGAAAAATTCTATATAAAGAAGACAGGAATTTAAATGGGGCCAATAACGGCCTTCGACAGTTCCCTGAATTCAAAGTTAGTGTGTTCAGGTTTTCTGTGCTCAACTGCATTACTATTCCAAAAAAGAAATAATGCGTAGTAAAGATAATACTGTAAGAAAAATCCTGAAAGACAGGTTACCAGAGAAATATGTCCAACAGTTTTCTATCCCCTCAAATAAATTTAACACTTGAGCTCAACATGTTATATTGACCTGAACAGATAGAAAATCACTTTATTGCAGAATTACAAAAAAATATTAAGAGCATTTTGGATTTCTTTTTCATCTCTTAGAGTTTATTGCATTCTAATTGATGTTGAAATTTATAATATAATTATCTGTTTGCAATAAGATTATGAAGATATAAGAGGAAACTGTCTCCTATATCTGTCAGATCTTCTTCTTTGTACAATATTCCCTTTCCCCCTCTTTCTCTAATCTACATTTTTTCATGAGTTACTATATGCTGTTTGTAGGGATTTAATGGCACAGTAGCATGATCACTTTATATTATGCCTACCATGGTAGAACATACGGGTTAAAGTATCTATCACAGGACGTATGTAAAGTGGGCGATTAAAAAATGTACAAGAAAGCTTTCACATCCTACATAATGATGAAGTAGCTGATGAATTTTTCATTGAAAATTATTTTACTCTTTCATTCCATGCTTACATTTTTTTCCACCATACTTTCAAGTTAAAACCAACAGAAAGTACAATCCAAAAATAAAGTAAAAAGAGAAAGTGAGAGAGAGAGAGAGAGATTCAAAACAGAAAAAAAATTAAAAAATACCAAGAACTGAATGGTCTTTCTTGCTAGCACCATAGATCTATATCAGTGCAAGTGTTATGCCATCATAGTACAAAAATATAAAATGCTTTTCACTGGGAAACATTTTCGAGTTCTATTCAATGATTTTTTCTATAGCTAGATGTTCATATGTAAATCTTTGCACTGCACTGTAATGAATTCTCAGGAGGCAAATTTTTTTTTTTGTTACATATTAACTGATAACTTATTACCAGGAAAAAAGTGTGCACACTTTCAAGCCAACATAATGACAATATAATTAATAATAATAAATTAATAAAAGTTTCTCGTATAACTTTGCCACAAATGAGGTAGATCTGAAAGTGCTTTAAAACATTTATAACATTAAAAATCTAGATCGGCATCTAGATCTATAAACCGTTCTACATGTTACCGTTTAGGACTGGAGGGTCACTGTGTGAAGGCGGGTGTCTGCGTCAAAAGTGGCTTATTTCTTCTGATGATGGAGCTATTGAAATCAGCAAATTTTTGTTCGCATCGGTACAGCCTGATATGATACCGACATAGGTGACGTGAACACCTGCTGTAACGCACTGACCCTCCAGTTCTATAGTACTGTCAAACTATCTAGATCTAGACCTAGATCTAGAGATCTAGTCTAGATCTAGATCTAGATCTAGAGTAGATCTAGATCTAGATCCAGAGCTATGTATAGGCTATAGACTATAGGGGAGTATAAGTGAGCTGGCACTACCTGAAAAAGGTGACACAGTTCTTTCGGGAGTCTCTTGATTTTATTATTCTTCAGCTGAAGTTGACAAATACAGTCTAATTTTCCAATCGCTTTCGGTATTTTCTCAAGGTTTTTATTACATAAGGTAAGTTGTTTTGGTTGTCCCTTGAGCGCTCTGATCAGTAAGGTGTCCGCCATATTGTTTCTTGTTGCCTTGGGACTAAGAAAGGCTGAAGCTGAAACGCGTTTCGCATAAAAATACTACAGACATTTTTTTTAAAACTAGTTTTTACATTCTTGTATGATAGTTGCTTATCCCTGCGTCTGATATTTTTAAAAAACAATCTGATTTCTTTCAAAATGTTAGTGAAAATGAAGTGAACACAACTTTCAATTTCGCTGTCAAAAACTAAGCCCAAATACATGTAATGAACATTTTTAAAACACACATCTATAGTAGACTATAGATCCATCACCTTGAAAATGAGCTGTAATTTGTGATTGCGTAGTTTCTACATGTATTAGCTTTTTCTTTTTTACAGTTTTATTTTGTCCCATCATCTACTCTTTCACACAGGAACCACAAACCAAAACAAGATGCATCATTAAAAATGAAAGATAATGGAGTACTGTTCCAGCTCGAGTTATATTTCAGATACTCCTTTGTTGTATTTGGAGCATGAATTGAGAGCTTTTAACTTGTAGGCCTAAAGCAGATGTTTTTAATGTAGGCTAATGCACAAGTTGTCAGCATTTTTTCCCAGTTAAATCTGGGTATTTATTGTGGTTCTCGTGTGTCTAGAAAACAATATTATACGTGTGTTTGATTACCTTGCCTTGACCCTCTCTTGATACGGTATTTTCTCACCTCACTCTTTCTCTTCTTTCATGCTAGGCTAGCTTTTAATTTTAGCAGGCCGTCGTGAATTACTCCTGACTGACCTGCCGTTCCCAACCCATGTACATTGCATCACTTCACCCTCTCATACATTACTTCTAACTCCTGTAACTAATGAATGGATTAAAAACAAAAACAAACAAACAAACAAAAATCAGTGTAAATAGATACTGGATGAGATTACATGGAACTATTTAAACATTGTGCCAACTTTCATTCTACACAGCCCTTTGGCGATCCGATCAACCGCTCGACCGACCGTCCTTCCATCCGTACATTCGTTTGTCCACCTGTTCGTCCGTCCATCTATTTATCCAACCATTCATCCATCAGTCGATGTATTTACCAATCCATATTTATCAATCCATCCATCTGTGCTCCCTTCCACCCAATCATCCATCAATGTTAGTCCATTCATTCATCCACCCATCTTTTCCTCCGCTATGTTTTCCTGATTATGCCGTGGTCGATTACTATTAGTGTTCATTTAAAACTGAATCTATGTGGGAGTTACTAAAAGTGTGTGTGTATGCGCGCGTGCGTGCGTGTGTGTGAGTGTGCGTGCGTGCGTGCGTTAGTGAGTGCCTGCGTGTGGGTGTGTGTTGAATGAATGTCACATGTTTAGTTACTATGTCTCATCAACTGTGAGAATGGCATTCTCTTTAGAGGACAAATAAAGTGTGTTTTATTCATATTGAACTTATTCTTATACCTTGTTTGTCTGTGTGTGCGTGCGTGAGTGCGTACGTGTGGGTGTGTGTTGAATGAATGTGACATGTTAAATTACTATGTCTCATCAACTGTGAGAAAGGCATTCTCTTTAGAGGACAAATAAAATGTGTTTTATTCATATTGAACTTATTCTTACACTATGTGCGACAGTAGTTTCTCATAAGTCTTAACTGTAGAGGAAACAATGAATCATTTTTTTTTCCCATGTCCTTGGCTTGTAAGTTGTATGATGGGTCATAGATCTAGTCTGATCTGTTCGTCAGTGTTATTGGTTACATATATTACAATACATGTACATGTACTACATATTAGTACATGTAGTTTATTCTGCCACAGCCAGCCAAGACCAGGGCTGAGTGAACTGCTCAGCCAAAAGGGTCTAACTCAGTATAGGTTGTTTTAAGTGACCAATTAATCCATTTGTTATAATGACCTGTCTGCTAAAACTGGTAGGTCTAGTGTGTGGTAACTCATGCATCTGAAACTCAATAGGCGTACAAATATTTTGTCTGTTTTACTGAAATGTTCAGCTATCTTGTTTCAATATTGTGGGGTTCATAACGTGAAGAGCATCCTTTAGAATAAACTATGATTTTATTCCACACAGACGGGTCATCAATAAGCAAAACAACCCCCCCCCCCCCCCCCAAAAAAAGAGGAGAAAAAAAGGCAAAGATAAATACACGATATTCAACAATGCACGAATGAAACTGCACAAAACAATTGTGACTAAAATTAATCAATTATTATAAAATTATGTCATTAATTTTTATCCAAACATTCAACATACATGTAATACAATTTCTGTAATAAGTACAGTGGGCAAATACATAAAACAAAAGACACACACAAATAGCTTCCAACAACAAAATCACTCTTAACATAAACATTTTTTTTTTTAATTGTACTTAATATCAATGTTCATTTTCATTTCCGCATTATCTTATTTCCTTCATATTTTACAACTTTCTTCTTTTCCTCAGCTGGGTCATTTCAAACTTTCTCCCTCTCTTGGTGCCTCTTCCCTTTCTGTTTCTCTCAATCGCTCTTTCCTCTTTCTCGCTCTGTCTCTCTTTCTTCCTCTCAGTCCTCTATCAACTTCTCCAAACTCCAATATCAGTTTTTAAACATTGATACATTAAAGTGAAAGATTCTACTCGCCTGTGGAAAAAAAAAAAAAAAATGTACATGATAACAGACAATAAATGACAATTGAAAGAAAATAAATAATAAAAAGAAGAATAAATCAATCTAATTTCTTCTTTCAATCTGGAAAATCTGGATGAAAAAACTACATGTAAAAAAACGCGATGTATGAAGAATGGGTCAAAACAACGATTCCGTTTCTTTACAAGTATTTGCTTCTTTTTTTTTTTTGTTTGCTCTGTTTTGTTATTGATGTGTTTGCAGTTGAGCAAACCTGCAAAAACAAGATACAACATTTGTTTTTCATTCTTCCTCTCGCGGCGTGCTTAGCCATATCGGGGTTAGGTACAATGATTACTGACCGCAGCTTTAACCTTTATGACTTTAGGCTACTATAGTTGTAATCATATACCTATCTGCAGTGACTCGTAGGCTTACTAGAAATGGTGTGTAAATAAAATTGGCTGGCGGGCAAAATTGTGCAGTAAATTTAAGTACAGTCACATGTGCTCCATGAAACACACATGTAATGCTTTGTCACTCATTCTAAAGGCAAGGACTACAGTTTTAGTTCCACAGTTGGGATTGAGAACTTCAATCAAGAAGCTTCCACCGTTCCAGGTGGGCTTCATCATAGCAACTGAAGCACCACAGTTTCTCTTCTTTAACTAACAATTTGAACAGAAACAAGGATATCTTAATAACAAACAACTCACAGACATCTCATTAAGTTTTCATACACGGGTTCCCATACCGATGCGAAACAATGCACCTTTTATGGATGAGTCCATGCACTAAGGCAATGAAACACACTGGGCTTAATTTGAATAGAGGCTAATCAAGTCTTAGCAATGATACATGAATTGGAAGGACACTTTCAAATGGTCTGTAGCAAATAATATAACACACGTACATCAAAGTATTAAATAACCACTGAGTGCTAACATTACAACCTCCAAAGATTCATTCTGTTCTAATGTAATCCATGTTACATGTGCAACAAAGAGCTCTTTTTTTTTTTTTTTTCAGTATTTAACATTCACACTGCCTGCCATGCTACATGTATAATATTTGGATTTTTTATTTTTTTTTTTAAATAAAGTTGTAAACAAAGCATCCCTGCAATTTATGAATGAGAGATTGAAATGATTCATTGCTTAATCTCAAATTTTTCTTGGTTGTGGCCTTGACAGCAAAAGATATGTAGGAATTGTAATGAAAAATGCATGTACTGAATAATGTCATGATTTATCAATTTGTATCCACTTCAAAGAATGTAGCACTATCCGATGGTAACTATGCGAGCACCTTGCTGAGTTCTTGTGCCAGTCGTTTCTCTATCAGCAAACTCAACTGTTGGTCGTAAGGGACGCTACAACTCACAAATACCTGCTGGTTGTACTTCTTGGCTGTTGATGAAATAAACATGACATCAATGAGACATCACAAACTGTAGGCCTATTTGTAGCCCTTGAAACAGGTGTTCAACTGTTCAGAGTCTAGAGGCTAAGAGTGAGTACTCTAAGTCTAAAAGTCGTTCACAGCCAGCGACAGAGAGAGAGAGAGACAGAGAGAGAGAGACAGAGAGAAAAGACCGGACTCCAATGCCTTGCCAACATGAGCAGTCGTGACATTGAAGGACAAGGTCTACAGTGAGACTGAAATAAGATAAGATAACTTTATTTTCCACAAAAGTATAAATTTTTTGTACAATGTGAAAACGACGTAGGTAAAAAATCATAACAAGTCATAAAAATTATGCACAATGTTAAATATTATACATGTATTATTAATCACACATTATGATACATTCACTTGCATATCATCCTCTTGCACATATATATACAAAACCACACATAAAAGTTCCAGCATTCTAAGAGGAAACCACGCAGTGCCTACATCGGATTTTGATATTATTCCTAAAATTATTACAGCATTCTTATCACAGATGGCATAAAACTGTTTTTATAGCATTCTCTTCTTGTTTTTTTAATGCGTAAAATGCGACCGCTGCATTGTGATCTCACTACGATTGTACGATCACAGGCCAACAGAGAGCGGCGACGGGTGCAGTGGCTCTGTGGTCATGCCCATAGCATAATGCTTCAGGGTGAAAACAACTCACGTCAGTGAGGTTGCAGGTTCTGGCCGACTCGCGAGTCCTCCTACTGGGAGATGGAAGGGCACGAAAATCGAAAGACCTGCATTTTTCAGTGACTCAACGCCCCTCGCCACCCCCCCCCCCACCCCCCGCGGCTTCCTCTGAGTAGGGAATCCCAACATCTAGCCATCTCTGTTAAGGGCGAATATATTTTGGTGGTCCCCTGTGCATGTTATTGTTACACACGTTAAAGAACCCTTAGCATTTCAAAATTGATGGAAGAGTAGATTGAGTGCCGCGCTGTCGGGGCAAAATTTCCAACTTCCAAATTTCTACCAAAAAAAAAAAAAAAATCTCAGCAAAAACAGGCAACCTCTTAAAAAAGCCGAGATAATCCAACTTTCTTAGGACTGAAAGACTTATAAAAAAAAAAAAAAAAGGCGAGCGGCCAAAATCTCTGACCGAGGGAATGGTTTGTCAGATCAAGCCATTACTAATAGTAGCGATCAATGTCGGACGGATCTCAGATCTGTCCAACAACCGATATCTGTCAGTGTCACATAAGGGATACATGCACGGGCACATCTGTACAATATAAATGCTACAAATAATGGTAGCAATCCTGAAGAAGAACGAACCAGGTTCGAAAACTTCGCCAGTTCCATCTACACATCACACATGTAGTTATCTTTTAACTTATTTCAGTCAGTGACTAATTTATTTTTATTTTCAGATTTTGTTTGTTTTCTTTTCTATCTCAAAGTCATGTAAACTTTGCGCAGAGGGATTAACCACCCGCAATAGAGAGCGCAACGAAGGATTTCTTTAGACTCTCGTAGAATGTAAGTAAGCTTTACCCAGACTGTTCCTGTGCCCGCTTAGGCCTTGTCAAAAACTAAATGGATCATGTATGTAATGTAGTGTACATTCACATGTGTCCCCGCGGTGGCCCGGGGTACATAAGCAGGTCCTTTGTTCCCACCTGCAGGCGGTGAGAGCCCGCATCGGTGGGGTGTCTCCTATGGAATGCCATCCTCGATGTTACACGGGTGACATCTCTTCTCTCTCTCTCTCTAGTTGCTCCCGTCTTCTGTCCTGCTTTCTTTCCTCTCTTCTTCTTGACGTGTAAACGTATCTTACCGTGTCTGACACAACACAGGGGTAATTGTGCTGTGTCATTAAACCCCAACATGCACATGCCAACTGACCGTCCCATAACTTTTCTTGTCGCACTTTCTCTTCTGGTCCAATCATATTATAATGGACATACTACGCATTCAGTCTGAATCTGAAAAAATACTTTGAAAAAACATAAAACTTAAAAGTTACCCACCCAATTTTTGTGCCAAAGTCTGCGAGATGTGGTCCGACGTGGTGCTGAAGAGTGTGGTGCCCGAGGGAATGTTATCCTGGTGAGAAAAGGTAAAATCGTACCGTGCCAAACAGCTTCTTGTTTATGCATAATTCTATGTATACATTCGGTTCTATACACGTCTTTCAACCTCGTGGTGGAGACTATCTCGACATGTATGTTTTTACTGTCTAAGATCAGTCTATGGTCTACAGAGTGGAGCCTACGTACGCTGTACATGTGTGTTTATCATTTTAATATAGTCGTCGTTGTTTTTGTTGTTGTTGACATTTCAAATGCTGTAAATGAGCATGCACACAAGCCAAATTAAACATACAAATTTCAAAAAGCGATCAAAAATGAGGGTTACGGCAAGAAGCGAGTAAACATAGTGAACTTAGTGCTGTACTATTTGTTGGTCTATCTGTGATCCCTGTAACTTTCTTCTCTCTGCAGTTGTCTCAGGCCGAGAGATATATATACCGATCCTGTCGCTTTTGTCAAAGGGGGGGGGGGGGGGAGTCGGGAGAAATGAAAGAAAACAAAGACTGTGGGCCTAACTACTTTGTTTTGCTAAGTGTATTGCCTCGGTGAGTTAGCACCGTGACCAAAAAGTGAAATAGGACCTAAGTTATTTTTAGATGTTCTTTTATCTGGGTTCCCTTGATGGAGAGCACATTTAATTAACTTTACTTTATTAATTCAACATACCGGTACACAGTAAGTTCAACCCAAAACAAAGCCAACGTGAAAGAAGGAGGAAGGGTGGAAGTGCAATTTTAAAAAAATTAAGACAGCGAACAATTGCAGCGATCCACAAGTGAAGCTAAAACTAAAAAAAAGTAAGAAATGCCATAAAAATTTCATTAATGTTGAATTCATCAAACGCAAGGTCTGATGTAACGACTATCATCTCCTTAAACTTGGTGAAATGTACATGTATATTATTATATATACTTGACTTTGAAGGAGTTTCCCTGTATTTTTATCATTATTATTATTTAAACATCATCGCGCGTGTCTTCAACAGATCATATTTATCACAATCTTACATTTTGCCTTTCACACCCCTCCCCCCTGCCCACCCCTTTTTTTTCTAAATAATAATAATAATAAAAGTATTCAGTTCCCGCTTACTTTTCAATGAGATGCCTATCGCAGCAAGTATTTATCGACTTGCTGAATCCGCTTTTCTTTTTTATTTTTAATATAATATATAGATCTACATTACATACATGTATGTACATGATTATACATGAACAGGATGTGGTACATGTAGTAATAATATTAATAATAATAACTATTGACAGTACACAAATACATGTACATTGATTGCTTATCCTATCTAACACTAACTTCACAACATCTTGAAATAAATTTGACATGAATTAATCGTATCTAATAATAAGTAAACTGGGGAAACGGAAAAAAGCAAGTTCAGATGTTTTCAAACTGTTCACAGTGCAGTCAAAATCCCTATCACTAAACAAAAGTTTTACAGTACTCTCACTTTGACCTACTTACATATTTTGCCGGCATCGCCACGGCCATGTTTGATAAGATTGGATTCGTGCCGACCCAAACATAGAAACTTTCTACCAGTCTAATGACTTTAAAGAAGACCTTTTTATCGAGGAGGTTGTCAGAAAAATCATAAACCATTACATCAGATGAGGACGCCATTTCTTTTCAACACTCATATGAATGGGGAATGGGCTTTACCCAGCCGGTTAACCTTTGGCCCAGTCAGCAGCCGCCTTCCGCCGGTTTCCGTTCATTCACAAAAATAGACATGACGTGACGTATGTCAATTCATGCGCATCAAGCTGCCAGAATTCAAATTTCGAGATTATATTCAAATATTGTACATGTCATTAATATTGTTGTCCATCAATTTTCAATACATAATATTTAAATTATGCATAAGAAATATTCAATGCCAGATTAAAATCATTTGTCCTTGTTTTTCCAAAACACGTAAGCACTATATTGCAATATAGTGAGCGGAAGGATTTTAAACCTCCAATTCTCGTTATAAGACAAAAATCTGCCGGTGCGGAACTATTATTTCGCTCATTGCACGCTTCTCCTTCCACCCGCTACAGACCCACTATTCAAAATGCGTGAAATCGTCCATCTCCAAGCCGGACAGTGCGGAAACCAGATTGGTGCCAAGGTATGTACTTAATTGTCTTAGTATTTAATTTATATGAGAGAAAATACACCCTGAGTTTAATTTTTGGTCTTGGTAGGAAGTATTCTAGAGCTCCCTCGATTTTGCGGCTCGGCATCCTCAGGTCATCCTCGAGAGCCAGCCATCGACTCATCGACCGCACCCTTCGTTTGGGAATAAAGCACCACATTGCATAATTTATATCCTCAACATCTACCAAATTGATATGAGGTGCATAGATCGAGATCTAGGTCTTTCAATTCATATGCATTCTGCAATAGGTATCATGATCATAGGGGTTCGCAGGTTCTTTTTGCGCTCAAATTTAAATCCGCAGAACTGTGTCATGATCAGAGGAATTTGAATTTAAAAAGGATTGGCAACCATGTGAAAGATAGATCTAACTGACGGGAACAAACGAAAAAATAGATTTTCAGGGTGTTTGTTTTTTATTTGTCGTGGAGGCAGGTGACCACTTTCAGTCTTTCCTTTGTTCAATAGGCCGTTCATATGAATGTATCTCTGTCACTATCACTACTATCAGCCTACACGTGTACATTGTCTGCTCTATGACCAGCTAGTGATGGCATGATGAGTCATGAAAATGTGTTCTGGGAGAGGGGGGAGGAGGGAGGAGAGACACTTGACAGGGACACTAGTTTTAATAGTTAAGGTAAATTGATACCTTAGACAGCAAATTACACTTGAGGATTATATAGACTAATTTATCCAAGTAGGTCAATTTTTTATCATCTTTTTGTTACAGTTATTTAAAGAGTGTTCCTTTTTATAGATCTAGATTCTAGATCTAGTCTAGATATCTAGGGCAGTAACACACAATATGAATATGAACCAAAAATTACATGAGTGTGACATGGTCTCAAAATTTAAATACCTCTGCTGTATTACTCAGCAGGCAAGTTTGTGAAAAAGGCTTTTTTTGATGACGGCAGTCGTTGTGATCTCTTCTTAGATATGAAGAAAACCATGACTTCTATCTCCAGCTATAGAAAGTAAAGTTTCGTTGTTTTTGTCCTTTTTATGGCTTATCTTCACTTCGAAAAGATGATTGCTCCAAAACCAAAGTCATGGTTCGTACCTTTCAGGCTATTGCTGAGATATGCATGGTAGTGGTGCTATTTCTGCTATCACTAATGACATAAATTTGTATTCTTTCTTCAACAGTTCTGGGAGGTTATCTCAGATGAACATGGCATTGACCCAACAGGCACATACCACGGCGACTCTGACCTTCAGTTAGAGCGCATCAATGTTTATTACAATGAGGCATCAGGTGAGTCCACATTCTTTCAAAACTAAAAAAAAATTTTTTTTTGTTTCAGTCAGATTTCCTAAGCTATGGTTATCCTTTGACAGTTTATAGTTAAAAGTATCATTGTATTGTCCGATTTGAAAACTAGGTTGAACTTGTTTTTATATAATATGTGGAAGATTTTTCACAGTGCTCCTCTCTAACTTATGTCGTGTGTGAACACTTTATATGTATAGGCTACAGCTAAACAGTCAGGTTTTGAAGTATTTGAATAGGTATCATTGTAGAAACTCTGGAACTGTAGCAATTTCTTCTGGCACCCTAGAATATTCTGATGTCCATTTTCTCAAATGACTACATGATAAACATTTTCTGTGACTCTTTTGTTATTGCAGGTGGAAAGTATGTCCCTCGTGCTGTCCTCGTTGATCTTGAACCAGGGACCATGGACAGTGTCCGGTCAGGACCTTTTGGCCAGATCTTCCGTCCAGACAACTTTGTATTTGGCCAGTCTGGTGCTGGCAACAACTGGGCCAAAGGTCACTACACAGAGGGTGCCGAGCTGGTTGACGCAGTGATGGACGTAGTCAGGAAGGAATCAGAAAACTGTGATTGTCTACAGGTAAGTTTTTGTGCTTCATAACAATTTTATCGTCATCTTGAACTCTGATCATGGGGGTCAAGAGTTTTGTCATACTTGGTTTTGTCCATCTTTTTACCATTGATTTGCTTTTTAGAATACTAGTAATAATGACTAATCTGTCAAGTAAACGTAAATTCTGCCTAATAGGTTGTACATGTTCTGGAGTTAATTGCAAGAGGATTTGGAGAAAACATCTTATTGTGACCTTAAGATTCACATTTAGTTTAGTATGCGAAATAAATTTCTTTCAATTTAATGGGACGGATGTTGGCGGTGGAAAGTTAAATGGACAAATCGTGTTGAAAGCCATTTGAAATATATTTGTTTGGAGTTGCTGATAAAAAGTAAAAACTTATCTTGACTTCAGAAAATGCATTGAATGTAATTTTATGGATGGAGCCATGTATGGAAGGCTAAATGGACATGTGTATAAGATTTGTGTTGTGACTTCAGAAAATGCATTGAATGTAATTTTATGGATGGAGCCATGTATGGACATGTGTATAAGATTTGTGTTGTGAGTCCCAATCAAAAGTACTGCATATGATAATGGAATAACACTCTGGTATTGTATCTCCCTTCCTTTCGTTCACATTTATCTCTTCATATTACTGTTCCATTAAACATTGTCAAAAATATGATAGACACTTACGTTTACTTTTCAGGGTTTCCAATTGACACATTCTCTTGGAGGTGGCACTGGATCTGGTATGGGCACATTGTTGATCAGCAAGATGAGGGAAGAGTACCCAGACAGAATCATGAACACATTCTCCGTCGTCCCCTCACCCAAGGTGAGCCATGATATACACATAGTTACATTGTGCTTATTGTTGGCATTGCTAGCAATGCATGGACCAGAGGTTTGCCTTTGGGTTGGTTTTAAATGTTTTGTACTAGAAATTTAGAGAGTTAATGAGCTCTTTCGCAGACTCTACGGCAATCCAATCTTTGTTCCATTTATGGAGTGCTTGTGGAAGGTGTGTTGATTTTGTGAAATTGATGTAGATCTACATGTATATGGTATTTATTGGAATGCATGCAAGGTTATTTCTGTGCTATTCCATCCCTCCATTTTGCTTGACAGTTACCGCTGCCATTTTTGTATATTGCTTACTTATCTTCACAGTGACTCCAAGAAATCAGTGTATATTTAGCAAAGTAAATCTTATTTAATTTTATCATCTATTTTAGGTATCAGACACAGTTGTAGAGCCCTACAATGCCACTTTGTCAGTCCATCAGCTGGTTGAGAACACAGATGAGACCTACTGCATTGACAATGAGGCCTTATACGACATTTGCTTCAGGACCCTCAAACTGACCACACCAACATACGGTGACCTGAATCATTTGGTCAGTGCCACCATGTCTGGGGTGACCACCTGTCTGAGATTCCCTGGCCAGCTGAATGCAGATTTGAGGAAACTGGCTGTCAATATGGTTCCTTTCCCCCGTCTCCACTTCTTCATGCCAGGCTTTGCACCCCTTACATCCAGAGGGTCACAGCAGTACAGGGCCTTGACCGTTCCCGAGCTGACCCAACAGATGTTTGATGCCAAGAACATGATGGCTGCCTGTGACCCACGCCATGGCAGGTACCTCACAGTTGCCGCTATTTTCCGAGGCCGCATGTCCATGAAGGAGGTTGATGAGCAGATGCTGAACGTCCAGAACAAGAACTCTTCCTACTTTGTCGAATGGATCCCCAATAATGTGAAAACAGCGGTCTGCGACATTCCACCTCGTGGATTGAAGATGTCTGCAACATTTATCGGTAACAGTACTGCCATCCAGGAGCTCTTCAAGCGCATTTCTGAGCAGTTTACAGCTATGTTCCGTCGTAAAGCTTTCCTTCACTGGTACACTGGCGAGGGCATGGATGAGATGGAATTCACTGAGGCCGAATCCAACATGAACGACTTGGTGTCTGAGTACCAACAGTACCAGGATGCCACCGCTGAAGATGAGGGTGAATTTGATGAGGAAGGAGAAGAGGAGGAGCCCCACGACTATGCTTAAATAACTGGGAACAAAACAGCCCTCTGCACTCCTGACACTTAATAGTCTGCAATTTAACATCTAAATTGAATAACATAAGTGGGTGGGTGTCGATGGAGAAAGGCAGGGCTTATATGTTGTCCTTTTTTTTTTTTCGTTCTTGTTTTGTATGTCGTGTTTTTCATGCCTTCATTATCATTCGTTTTCGTTGTAACGAAAGTTTTATGTACTCATCTAGTGTCACAGTTAGTATAAATACTCACTTCTTTTCTACTGTACACATTCTAATGGTATGGTAGACAGAAAAGGCACTGATTAAATGGTGCTCAGTCGTCTTGCATCAACTCTCTTGCTCTTCCATCCTCTAGAGTGTTTACTTTTTCTACGCAACGTTCCTAAGTTCTGTGGTGGTCTAGTCAACGTTTTGCACTTTTCTAAGTTTTTGTTTTGCAAACCAGGTGCCTATATCTATGTTGAAGTCATCCATTCTAAATTGTGTTCGATTGCCAAAGTGTTCCATTTGTTATTGATTTGTTCTTGTCATTTTTCTTCCTATTTTTGTTGTCAGCCAAGTTCAATAAAAAATGTCATGTGCACTCACAGGGCCTTGAGTCTAGTTTTATCGCTGAGTTGGAATGCAATGTCTGTTAGTGAGTGTGAATGTGATGAAAAGTTCTGTCAATACTGTCATCTACGTGTGCCTGCTTTTTTTTTTTTTTTACCATCCTTACCTGGTGCTCCCTTCTACCAAGACTTTTCTCCTTTATTGCTTCTCCCTGTCATTTTTTTTTTTTTCCCCCCAAGAGAACCCACATTGCAAATTTTGTTCAACCTGCATCACAACTGAGGGTTCGTACGTGTACTTCACATAGGAGGGGCAACATTTAAGGGCTGGGTAAATACATTATTTTTAAAAACATTTGCTCTCCATTCCGTGATTGCTCGGGCTTTCACTCAGAAATTGTATACCACAATTAATGTTAATTACAACTAAGCAAGGAAAGAACAAATAACATACATGAAAATTTCAGGTCGAACATAAGAATTCAGACCAGCACTTGACTTGAAAAGTTACATTTCATTTACAATATATAATTACATGTATAAACATACACCCATCATTCCTTTTATTCATGGAGGATTGTTCATAATAAATAACACAAGCTAATGAAAAGAACAAAAACTATCACAAAACATCCAATACGATTCTATAATACTAACAAAGATGTACAGTATTCTGTAACTCCACGTCTTCAGTTGACTGCCTCAAGAACTCACCGTTAAAGCTCAGCTGCAAATCTTGACGTCATGGGGATTTTTTATTTTTGCACCGAAAAAAAAGAAAGAAAATCACGGACAAATACAAAAATAAACAAGATAAGATATTACATTGCGACATAATATGATTGCGCGAAGACAGCTGCAAGCTCAGAATCAGATACATATAATGTACTGTTAAAAATAGAAGTATTATATTAGAAAAAGGCCTACATTATGTAGGTAGAAACAGCTGAAGACAAAAAAAGGTCTACCTGGATTTTTCAGCTCAGTAAAGCCGAATATTTTTGTACCCGTATGGCATCCTTGTGACATTACGGAAAAAAAAATTAAAAGGAATAAAAAACATACAGAGGGCTGAAATGTAAATCTACACTGACTGCAGAGATCATAATAAAATATGCCCCCCCACCCCCCTAAAATGTATGCACACACACTTTAGATCATGAATCAGAATCTGTTCTCGATCGAAGCTTCATCAGTAACACCTTTACTTTGTAGTTAGTAGTTGCATCAAATTTCGATAACACTTTGACATGAAGTACGATGTTTTTAATTCATACACATACAAATACATGTACAAATTAATACAGTAAAAGTTTTATTTTCCCAAAATGTGTTAAAGTTAAATGTAGTGTACATTTTTCATACTACATAAGTACATGTATAGTAAGTGGTGCTACAGTGTACAACATTTTGCTGTACTAATACATGTATGCATTGTGTGCAAATTACAGTGTCGTTTTAAATTAGAATAAGTCATTCGACAGTAAAGATACACTTTGGAGATACATTGAAAACAAAATTAAAAAAAAAAAAAAAGATGCATTATCACAGTAATGAGGCCTATAACTATTATTACATGTCCGCAATATGTCATGTATTTGGCATTACTTGGAAATTGCCTACATAGTTGCTGTATGTTACAACTGTCCAGTGCAAAAAACATACATGTATTGAAGACAATACTCAATATGTTTGACTGACAAACTGACAGTAAAACAAACCAGTAGTGTAATTAATGTGAAACAGAATGTGTAAGTAGGTCTATAATTATAACTGAAATGATGATAAGAAGCTACTAAAACTTCTGAATTTTGTATTCTAATCATCCAATCAATCAATCAAGCCTACATCACATGACCACTGCCAACGTTATTATATAATAATGTATTGGCTAAGCATTTTATAAACTTGCAGTGATGTAGATTTTCAGTTTTATTTTATTCTGTTGGTGCAGTCTGAAATGAAACATAGATTAATAATTATTAATACATGTATTTTTCTTTGTCTATGAGTGGTGAACTATGTTATGTACATGTATTAATTTAACTCATCGATGCTTTACTTGTGCGGCAATCTTTTTGCGTGAGCGTTGGCGCTTCAGCACGATTAGGACTAAGATTTCGTCCACGCATACCTTACTATTATTATTATACAGAAAGGTGTAGCCGCCGAGGAACGTCCCACTAGTCCGAAGGTTCTCATTAAATTTTATGAGGCCCACATCTATATCTCGTCCGAATGTTCACTAGTCCTAAGGTTCACATTTATGAGGATTGTTAACATTCATATTTGTGTGTACAGTCAAAATATAAAACAACAAAACACCACATTATCTTTATAAATGAAAACAAGTCAGTGTTTTTGTGAGAATATTCTTCGATTTGGTTCATACAGTAGTGAAAAATGAACGCACGCACGCACACACATCCACACACACACATACACGCCCAAAATAAACATAAAAAATCAATTTTTTTTCTTTGTTAATTAAAAAATTAAACGCAACGCTGTCTTTTTGAATGAAAATAACTGATTTTTTTTTTAAGGGAACATTCTTCGATTTGCTTCCCACAGCAGTGAAAAACGCATGCAAACACACACATGCACACACACATACACAAAATAAAAATAAGATACCGGTACATTTAATAATGTTTGTTCAGTCAAAAAAATAAGCATCATATTATATTATTGAATGAAAATGACTAAGTTTCTTAGTCCTTCAGACTAGTAAACCTTCGGACTAGTGAACCTTTGGACTAGTGAACCTTCGGAATAGTGAACCCATCGGTGTAGCCTACTTACTACTGTACACTAATGTAGACTATTATTATTGTCATTATATAATGAAAGTAATAGATTGTAAGGTCTATCGGGCATGCAGATTTTGATGTAGGACTGTATTTGTATTACATGATGTATATCCGGGACTCGTTTCAGTTTCTCAGAGAAATGTACAGCCAGCACTCTGTGAGTGTGACGCCGCCTTCACCTACAATCAGTCTTAGGTAAAATTGGGTACATGTATATTATATTAATATTATCTATGGGTGGATTAACAGTCAAACTGTTTGGAATGTGAATCACTCACAATAGTGGAAAACCACGTACTCTATAAATAGCCCTTTACATCACACCGAGCAGTCTATTGTGCAGAGGATTCTGCGATCAATATGACCAGCTCATTATTTTGGTAAATTAAGAAGTAAGCTTACGAGAAAAATAGTTATTGGTAGGAGTGACTCAGTGGACTTGCCTGAAGTAATAATACATTGGACCAGATAATGAGATGAGATATTATGAGTACATGTATTCGTAAATGAAATGTGCGGCCTTTCTGTCACTCATCCTATTGCCTTCAGCCAGTAGATTCAGTACTTTAGTAGCGGAGTAGTCGTTTATTGTTACACGAAAACAACACAACCAAAAACGCAAAGGCAAAAGGGGCTCAGGGGAGGGGCGTGTATACTTATGGAATTAATGAGCTGTACAAAATAAAAGTGAAAAGGCCGCTGTGGTCTGAGTATCATACTACAAACAATTCGTTTTCATTTCTCTTCCTTCTTGCTGTGTAAAGTGATTGTTTAAATATTTCAAAACGTACATGTATTATGATTCATGTGTCAGCCTACTTGATGTCATTAATGTCAGTGGCCATTGACGATCATGGAATCTTGTTAATGTTATCTAGAGGCTAATACTGCTACATGTATATCAATCCCAATGGGTAAAAGTCAAAACGTGGGCTCCGTTCTCTGTTGCTCTATCTCCATTTTTCGCAGTTTGAGAAGATTGATGTTTTGTGTTTAGCAAACTGTTTTTGGACATAGGAGATAAAACAACATGATTTTCAAAATCTACCTGTTTGGGCAAGAGAATGGTGAAATAATTAGTTTAAAGGCCCTATGGTAGATTTACTATCCCTCTTTCATATGACATGTGTTTCTCCAAATAGCCCAAAAACTGGAGACAAAGAACTGAGCTCGCGAAAAGTAATCATCTGATTGTGTGTTGTGATTATCAATAACCATTACTTCAGTGATAATATAACACAGTGTCAAATTAATACGCTCAAAGAATATTATTTACAGACGAAATATAGCTGTATTGCACGAATATTCTCATTATTACCAGCTCGCTGCTAGTACATGACTGTATTACTCACACACACATTTACCCGCAGACTCATAGTCATGCCCCGGCTCACACATGCGTACGGCATGGCACGTCGGGACGGGAGTAGCTCAAGAATGTTCCACGTGGCACTTTGGCTCCCTGTCAAATTTTCTGCTGCTTCACTCACCTACACACTCACTCACACACTCACAGAGTCGAGACTTCTTTGTACCTGGCTCCAAGTCTCAGGGAGCTTTTTGGCTAGCGCCCTCGCTTATGTTATCCCCCATTCATTTTTCTTCCACTCACTAACCATGTGAAAGTTCTGTACCTCTATATCTATCTGTGTCTATTTTCATCTCCCCTCCCGTCTTTATTCTCGAACTCAAACGCTCTCTCTTTCTTTATTCACGCTCAGGTGCGAGTCTCTGTATGCGCCTTTGATGAGTCATCAGGAGCCGGCAAATCTCAGGTACGGAATAGAAGAAGACATGAGAACGTCTGATTTCATTGATTGTTAGACTACTCAGCCAGGTGCACCTAGTTAGATGTTATCAACGCTTTACTCTTCTTCTCTCTCTCCCCTCCCCCCCCCCCCTTCCTTGTCACAACTTTTTCCTTCTAGTTCAACCTGGTCGACCTACTTTTACACTCCCAGCTTCGGCTTTTAAACCAGCTTTACTGTACATATTATTTTTATTAACTTCACTTGAACCTCTTTCAGAAGAGGCAAGATACACTCTTACACATGTTATGTTTATACATGATTGTAGTGTATTCGTGTAATTACTTTTTCTCATAATCCCGATTGCCACAGTACTAGATTTACACATAGATCATGCTCGTGTATATTTATAGAGACAATTATAGAGAAGATTAAGACCATCACTCTAGTATTAGCCTCTTAGTTCTGCATTACAGAACTGCAGGCTGTCAGTTCATAGTGGACCCTCATCTTGCAATGCCAATTTTCCTGTATTGTTACTTAGCTGAAACACACAATACTGTCTACAAACATTGAAACATGGAGAATTGACAGAATTAAATTGACAGTTCCTACTCATCGTAAATCAGGCACTCACTAGAGACACTGAGACAGACTTTATCCTTCAGTAATTGTGAGCTCACCAGTAAATGGCTCTCTGACTTCACTTGAGGGGACTATCTTTACAATTCACTCGAAAATCCCCTTGCTAGAGAATGCGGAACTAAAATCTATCATTATTTTACATTAAAGAGTGAGAAAGTCAGTCTGAACTGAAGCCTAAAAGACATTCGTCTCTTCTTCTTTATGTGTCAGGTCTCGAGCAGACATCGACGACCATGGCTTGCCAGACCCTTCTGTTGTCTGCTCTCCTTATCAACTCGGTATTGCTCATTTCATTCTTGGTGGTGTATCTATTAAGACTGTCAATACATTTCATTCGTGGTCGTCCTTTCCTGTGGATCTTCCTACACAGCATCTTTTTATCTAGTCCATTCCTCCAGCATATGTGTTCGAGGAATTTCAGTTGCCTCTTGCTTATGGTCTTTATGGGGGATCTTTCACATTACCGACTATTTATCAAGAGCACTTGATTGACAAGTTTGCATGCATATTACGCGTGTTATATCGCCTACAATATGTTTGAAACTAATTTTTCAGTTTTGGCACGGACTACCTCAACATGTATTTTCCATCATGCTCAGAAAGAAAAGGAGACGAAAATAAGCATGTAAATAAATGAAAAACCAACATCTGCTTTTCCTTTTCGAAAGGATCAAAGAGTCCTATCTGGCAAGCAACCCATTATATGTTATTCAAGATGGTTTAGTATGTGTGTGTGTTGAGTGCAAACGGACACACAGAAATTCACTCAGGTACGGAATAGAAGAAGACATGAGAACATCTGATTTCATTGATTGTTAGACTACTCAGCCAGGTGCACCTAGTTAGATGTTATCAACGCTTTACTCTTCTTCTCTCTCCCCACCTTTTAACAGTGTATGGATTCTCATCTCGGAGATAGATAAAATGTCTCCTATCTTCCCTATTGTGCCCTAAATAATAGTTGTGTGCCAAATGATTTCTAATGTTATTCTCTGTGAGTTTTTTCTTCTTTCTTTCTTTCTTTCTTTCTTTCTTTCTTTCTTTCTTTCTTTCTTTCTTTCTTTCTTTTCTTCAACTGTTAATTTGTCATGGTATCGCTCTTTAAATTGGCTCGACACTTTGCATGTTGTAGTTGTAGCCAGCTCTGTAGAGCCAGAAACGATCAGTGCTGAAACACGGTTGTAAAATTATGTAGGACTTCACTTGCTCCTGAAAAAAAAAAAAAAAGTTCATGTCATCATAGGTTGTAAAGTTCCCTACGATCTATAATGTCATAGCGCCGACAGCAGCCAGTACGGTGCTGAACTGGCGTGAAGGAAGAGAGGGAGGACCTGGTACACACAATGTATATTATGTATTGCTAAACAATAATATGGCTATCTCAGAGAGTTTACGCAATCGGGAGATGTATCGTTACACTGGCCACCTACAGCGTTGACTTCCACTAAGCTCTTGGTTTTCCAGTCTTCCTGACTGAAGCATATTTTTCCGCAACATGTACTGCAGTATGTTTATTTATTAATTTGTTTATTTGTTTCTCTTTTGTTCCTTTCTTTCTTCTTCTTTTTTTTTTTCTTTCTTTCTTGTTTATTTCTTTATTAGTTTTTTTTTTTCCTAACAATGTTTTTGTCCAAAAAAGGAAAGAAAAGAAAAAGTTTACAATGTCTATATTACCAAACCCTTGAAGAGGTAAGTTTACAAACATGGGCGTTGAAATTGTCACAGCAAGTTTTGTTCGCATCGGAAATTGGTTAAGACTGATTAGAAAGTAGCCTTTGACGATCCTGTCATTAGTGTTAATACCATCCATTAACGCTAAAGTTTTCGTCACGATTGATTTCTTGATTCCCATTATTGTAAGGAGTGTTTCACAATGTCAGAATAATCTGCCTGAAGTAGAAAATTATGTTCAATAATAGAAACTAAGAGCCTTACAGGCTTTGAGTTGAGATGTTATTTTCTGCCCATCCACTCCAGTGCTGAGATACTGTAAGATTACAGTCCTCATTTCATTCTGGTCCGATAATGAGTGGCTCAGAGACTAATCGGCCCGTCCTACCGTGCACTGTATTTTGTTGTTGTTGTTGTTGTTGTTGTTGTTGTTGCTGTTGTTGTTTTTTCATGTAAAAATATAGCAAAACTTTGACACCAGAAAATGCCAACACTATGCCGTAAAATTACACAAAAGAAATAGTTATTACAGAATGCTTTTATGGCTATGATTTTAAAATTCCACAAGCGATTGGAACTTTAAAAAAAAAAAAAAAACCTGCCAAACGCGTACCGTAAAATTACAGCTTAAAATATTGCTGTAAATTTTACGGTTAATTGGCCGTAAGTTCACAGCAAATGGCTCTAAATTTACAGGCTATTTTTGCAATGTATGAAGGAACTGTTCATGTGCTTGTAGCCTAAGATGTTTCAACTATAGGCTGTGGCATTATTTCCAAAAGTCATTGTTATTAATATTGTTATTACTATTATTATGATCATTATTGAGAAATAGGGGTAGATCACGAACAACCTGGAGAAGACTCATGGAGGGTGATTTGAAGTGAGGAGGGCTACAGTAGAAAGATGCAGTGAGAAGAGCCCAGGATAGGAAAAAATGGAAGTCTGTTGTTCGTGGCCTATACCATGATACAGGGTGAAAAAGGCGATGATGGTGATGATGATCATTATTGTTATTGTTCTTAATATTATTATTAGACCTATTATTTGTTTTATCACACACACAGGCATGCAGTAAAAGCCGAGATATTCTTAATCAGAAGATTTATGGAGGTGTCGTGGTCGAGCATTTAAAGTCTGTTTTTTGTTTGTTTGTTTGTTTGTTTGTTTTGGTTGGGGGGGGGGGGTGGCTCGAGTTAGAATCGCTATA
>JBCAUA010000021.1:245034-260263 GCA_038406235.1 Peronia verruculata | reverse complement strand
CCCCCCCCCCCCAAACAGAGACCTCTGGCCGCAGAATTGTTTCTGAACTGTTGTTTCAACTAAGCTTCCTAAGGGGTGGGAAGAACTGGTTGGGGGAGGGGAGGGTTGCAGGGGAAAGGGGGGGGGGGTGGAAATTTGATGTCACAGTCTTTTGCCTTCAAGTCTTTGGTGATAACCCATTTGAGTTGAAGGAAAAGATATATATATGACTATAAGTACTTTGTTAAATGTTCATTGGTTATTTCATTGAACACTACTCATTTCTTATTAATAGCTCTTATTCATTTTGTCTTTCATTCTGTTTCCTCCCTCATGTCTCCCTCTTCTTTCCTCTGTTTCTCTCTTTCCTCCTGAACTGAGTGTGGTCAAACATCAAAAATCTTAGCATAAAATGTGGCAGTTTGGGACAGCAGACATTGTGTAAGACATCAAGCAAGGCCAAAGTCATGCACAATAAACTAACTCCTTCCCTGTGGAGCAAGAATTGGATTTGTAGAAAAGAAAATGAAGTGAAGTCAGCATCTTTGTAAGATGAGATGGCTATTCACCCTAGAAAAGTCAAGGGGCAGCGGAGTGAAAGAGTTTGCTTAATGCTCTTTGTATTTGAGGCCCTTTCCAGGTAATATTCAATATGAAAGGTGACTCAGTGAAACCAGGGCCCCGTCAAACAGGGGCCACTGGAAAAATCACGTTTTTTTTTTTATAGTGAAAACATTTCTTATGCATTTTTAAAAAAAATCTTCACAGAACACTTGTATATCAATATAGAAATGAATTTCAGAGTCAAAGAGTACAAGCGCCAAAATTGTGATTTACAAGCAAGGTCAAATAAGTATTTATAGGGATCAACAAAAGTGATCGACCATTTTCTCACTAAATTCAGTTGCAGTAGCAGGTCACCCCATCGCCTGTAATTGCAAATAACCTCTTTTTAAGCTAGAACAGACATTGAATTCAGCTTCTGCAGCAGCAGGTCACCTTGGTTGTCTTGAATTGCAAATATCTCAACTTCTGCTTAAGATAGAACAAACATTTTTTTTAGCACACAGAAAGGGAAATGAACAATCTTTACTGTGATACCAATAACTCCATATGTTCAAAATTTGACGAGAGTCAAATTTCATCATGTCGCAGCTCATTTAGTAAAAGAGTATTTGGTTTATTTTGCTTGAGGGCTTAAGCTGTCTTCCCAAGACTGTAGGCAAACTTTTGTAAGAGCAGCAGAATCCACTGACAGTTAAGATTTCATAGAGAGGGCGGTGGTATTCTCAGTATTGTCTTACAAAATGGGTGGTGGGTTGGAATCACAGGCCTGAGAGAGGCAGGAAGGCATAAATCATAAATTCTGTCTGTTAGCATCCAGTTCTAATTTCTGATTGTTTATGTTAGCAAGGTCAGACAGAGAGGACTCTAGCACAGAGCCCTGAGTGGAATGTTGGCAACATTGATTTTTTTTGGTCTCTCTTCCTTTCTCATCCTGGTCCGCATTTTCCCTACAACTCGTCTCCTCAGCCAGTGCATTGCCATATTGTCCTGGCTATAAAAAACCTCACTCTTCACACTCTTCACCTTATTTTTTATTATTTGTTTCCTGTATTTATGCAATCCTAGTTTTTAGTTACCCCCAAGAGAAAAGCATATACGAGTGAATGTGATAAGAAAAAATATTTATATTGAGCAGTGCTCACATAACACAATAGTGTTATGTTATTTTTTTACCATGGTTGTAAACAGCTGAGATAACCACCACTACAGGAGGTTGAAAAGCTTATAAAAACCATAACAAAATATTTATAAAAAGACATAATATATTTTTACTTTTTTATTTTCTTCTCTGGTGTGTTCACTTCTGGAAAATGCATGCCTTGCTGTGTTTGGAAACTGCAGTTAACATTGAACATTGTTGTTGTTGTTGTTGTTGTTGTTGTTGTTGTTGTTGTTGTTGTTGTTGTTGTTGTTGTTGTTGTTGTTGTTGTTGGAAGAGATGGTGAAGACTGATTTGCAAATACTTGAGGAAAGCTATTAATGTTTGATGAGGGATGGCTGAAGTAATGAGAATAAATAACTTAGAAATGTCAGCAGTATTGGCAATCTTTAGCTGGAGTACTGAGCTCACATGATAAGAAATATCTTTCACTGTGTGTGGAATGAGGCTCATAGAAAACCAAGCTTTCGCTGTCCTTTGTGAAATTCCATTGAAGTTATGCTCGATGCACTATATGTGTATATAGTTCTCAATCAAATTAGATCTCATGGACATGTCCTGTCATACTGGGTATAATGTGACCTAATCATGGAGACAGCGTGGTAAAATCCCAGCACAGATAAACAATTTATGTGTAGTGCTGCTTTAGGATAGTTGTCAGTCTTCAGTGCTGATAATGTTGATTATGACTTCAGTGCTGTTAATGTTGATTATGACTTCAGTGCTGATAATGTTGATTATGACTTCAGTGCTGTTAATGTTGATTGTGACTTCAGTGCTGTTAATATTGATTATGACTTCAGTGCTGTTAATGTTGATTATGACTTCAGTGCTGTTAATGTTGATGATGACATTAACCTAAGGATACCCAAGTAAATCACTCCCTCCTGCCTCACCAAAACCACCACCACCACCTCTCAATTTCCCTTTCTGCATATCTGACTCTGACTGTTACCCACTTTGACAGGAAATCAACATTAAGCAGCCACATGACCTAAAATATGTCAGTGTTTCTGTTCTGACATGAAGTATTTTCATCTTTTTTTTTTTTAAGTTTTTTTTTTTTTTTTTAAAGTTGGCCTTGACACTAATGCGGCTTTTATTTTGTAATGTTTGCTGTTTGATGAGAGGGCAGGAAGGACGCTGGGTGGAAATGAAAGAGGAAGTAAATTGTTGTCAGGGCTGAGTAAATGACAAGGTTTTAGAGGTCAATATTGCCTGTTTGGCTCGATGAATCATTTCTCATTGCCGTGCCAAAGAACTGTCCCCGTCAACATGAGTTTAAATTATAAATAAATCAGAGAGATAAGGAATTCAAGGGGTAGCAAATATTGTTTGATCTCCAGTGCGCAAAATTCAGATTACATGATCCTTACTTCTACATTTTCCTTTTCTTGGTTCAATAATTTTCAAAGGGATTCAGTTCAGTCTATCAGCTTTGTTCTCTTCACTTCATGCATTGCATAAACCTGTGGTTAACCTTTGGCATGTTGCCACCTTCAACATTTTCAGGACATACATGGGAATTTGTTGCCATGTAGTGCTTGATATTTTGTTCATATACAATGGCAGGTTTAGAGAAGGAAGAATGAGATTGACATTGATGTTAATTTTGCTGATTGTGTAAACAAAAGTTTGCAACAACAAGAACTTTTTACATAAGAACACCCTTTTAGCATTGAACAGTTTTATTATGCTACTAAACAATGTTTCACACGAGACAATAAGCATTTAAAAAAAAAAAGAAAAAAAATGATTTCCCAGAGGCAAAAAATTTGGGAGACATGTACCTGTATGTCGCAGGACAGGATAAAGTAACTCAGACCTCACAGAAGGCTGTATTAAGAAAATCAAATCTGATTTTACTGACTACATATATCTCAGCACCAAAAAATTATCACCTAATAATTTTTATCACTAAAGTGAAATACACTGGGTTCCCATGTCACTGGACATCAGTGACTCGATACATTAAAACTATGACATTACCAATTCCATATGGTTGCGGGCTATATTGTCTTTATTTATTAACAAATTTATAGACTGGCAAAGTTGATGTAAAACATAATGTCCCTCACATTTTCTTTATTTTGTTGTCCTTTCAGGCAAATCAGAGATGCAACAAAAACTGGACACAGCCATGATGGACGTCAATGCCAAATATCACCAGCTGGAAGAGGCAGAGAAAAATTCTGTCCGATCAGCACTGATAGAGGAGAGGTCACGTTTCTGTCTCTTTATCACCTGCCTCAAGCCTTTTGTGGTACGTTCTGTGTCTTAGTGATGTAGAAATCTATGACTCTGAATTTGAACAGTCTGTTAGGTAATATGTCATATGCCCAGGGCAAATGAGTCAGAAGTCGCTCCAGACGATCGCCAGTTATGGCCGTTTTTAACTGTTTTCCAACTCAGATACCATGAAAAGGTTAAATATTTGCTTTGTGGAAAACAAATAAAAAAATTTGGTAACTTAGTTGAAAAATAGTTAAAAACGACCGTGACTTGAAATCTCCCGGCACAACTCCCGACTCATTTACTCCGGTGTTTGGCATATCTTTGTTTTCGTTGACTAGTTCTGTAGATTCTGACAAAATGATTAGGAAGTCTTATTATACCCTTCTGTGGCATTTACATTCACCATGTGATGGTGATGTATAAACTTTAAAAATGAAATGTGCATGGAATAAGAAACAGTAAAATTAAGTTTGTAGGACTGTTTTATCAGGGATGTCAAATTTCCTACTTGAGTAGGATTTCCTACTTTTTGTCTGTCATTAATTTCTCTCTTGGCCCCAAATCCGGTATTATTTACCATTAACATACTTCAGTTTTAGGTGGTGCTAAAGAGTATGCCAGGAACATTTCCTACTTTTTCACAGAGACAGATTGACATCCCTGTTTTATGAACAGTCAGGGAGTAGAATATTGATCTGAGATTTCTATCAGGCTGTGCAAATAACTCAGCTTTGTGTTAACATTTCAGTGCAATTCACTGCAAAAAAAATCAAAGATGAGTGTATGTTTTCAAATGGCAATCAAATTAGTTGGTGACATTTTCCTTAGAGCAGTAAATTTGTACATAGTTAACAGTCGCAAAAAAAACCCCAAAAAACTGAAATGATTTTACTGGTCCTGTCGCATCGGGTGAACATGTCATGATTAAGAAGATTGTTTAAATGAAGAAAGTTGGATACTATAAAACAACAAACTCATCACTACCATTCAGCAATAAGTCATTTTCACCACTTTGAGGCCTTGACAAAAAATGTCACTATGAATAGCACGATTCTGTTAAATAAATATGTCTTATGCCCAGGGCAAATGAGTCGCAGGTCGCGCCGGGTGAGTGCAATCACAGCCGTTTTTTATAATTTTTCACTATTTTCCCAACTATGATATCAAAATATTTCTTTTTTTTTTTTTTCAGATTAAAAAAAGGTTAAATTGACATTTTGTGATAAAAAAAAATTTAGTATCTTAGTTGGAAAGTAGTTAAAAATGACCAAAAACAGCCGTATATCTTCGTTGCCTGGGGCGACTTCCAACTCATTTGCCCTGGTCGCAAGACATATATAATGGGACCTGAAAATCTGCCCGGTGCTCTGGGCTGTAGGCTTCAATGGGTTAAACAAAAATTGAAGATTTTGGTACCATGTCCCTCTGGTACATGGTGTTGTTTTCCCTCGACAGGACCAGGAGCTGAAAGTGCTGACAGAGATGACCCACATCAACGAGATCATGGAGAGCCTGTGTATGCAGGCCAGCGAACCCTCGGTCCTGCCAGCCTCCAGCGAACAGGTCATCTTGGACCTGAAGGGAGTGGACAGTGCATCCTTTAACTTTAGCCAGGTCAGTCTCATCTCCGTAACAGATTGCACTGGTCATTTTTTCACGTTACGGCCTTTCACTTTTTTTTTTTTACCATTTTGACATTTGATGCTGTAAATTACTATTTAACATAACCATAAATTTATCCATTTGTATGGTGGATATAAATATTTCAAATCTCAAATTTTCATGTCAGCATTGGCCATTATATTTCAAGGTTTCAGGCTTTTTAAATATATTTTATCAGTGGATTTTTATGGATTATTGTGGTGGAAGAATTTTTATGATTTTTCACTTCTTCACTCTTTATTATTAATTTGTCATCTGTTTGTAATGTTATTACATTAGATCACTCTCTCAGGTGGTAGCTCAGTGGTTCACCATAGAGCCTATCAGCCCTAGCACTTTGCATGAAGAAGACCAAGTACATTTTAATGTGTTTAATAATAGATGATTCACCAATTTTAATCAGTATTTTTTTTAAAACAGAGAAGATCTAAAAGAAAGCATGGAAAAATATTGTATTTCCTTTTTGCAAATACATAGAAGAAAAAAGGAATTTTAATATAAATTCGTAGTTAGAATTTATGTCTTTATTTCTTTTCTACAATTACTTTAAAACACAATTGTTATTCAACTGTAACCATGCACTGATTAAGGCTTAAGATTTTATCTGTTTATGAAATTCAAAATATTGTTTTACTCTGTAAAATATTTATTGTAACATTCACAGCACATGTAAATAAATATCAAGTGATTAATCAGGTTGTTACCTTTCTTGGACCAAGCAATCCCTCTTTGCACAAGCAGATGACACTCATAATTTCAGTGCCTTTTTCTTCATGCTAATTCTCCAGGTCTTTATAATCAAACCTCGTTATTCAAGAGTTCCTTCTTGAATCTGTTTCTTTTTGCTCAGCTTTTGGATAGGTGGTTTGACAGAGATGAGCTCATGTAAATGTACATGAAAACCACCCCAACCTCAAATATCAGTGGAAACATAATGTGACTTAATTCGTTGTTTATGTGTTATTTAGAATCACTTTGATTTTAGATATAATAATTAGGGCACAGGAAGATTTAGAAAAAAGAAAGAAAAAAATTGAAGAAACAAAACAAAAGCCAAAGAAAAAAAAAAAGAAAGAAAGAAAAAAAGAAAAGGGCCAGAGGGAAGGGGTTGGGGAGTGGAGGGGTTATTTTAATCATTTGAAAAGGAAGTTTAGGTATTATGTGGTGGTTTGTTAGGGTTTGCTAGTAAAATGATCCGCTCTCTAGTGTTAGAAAAGTAAACTTACATAGAAAAGGAAAAATGCAATTTAGTCAAAATCCTCAGGTATAGAGAACAGAAAATGTATTTAAAAGAAAAAAAAAAATGAAAAATAAAAGAAATAGTAGTAATACAATGTATATACATATATAAAAAAGTGTTTAATATATGATTTTGGAATCAAAAGGAAAGGAAATGTTAAGCAGTAGATGTAGCAGCTGTCAAAGATTGGCAATATGGTGGTAAGCCCATGAATAAATGTGTCAGTTTGTACAAAATTGCTGGTGTAAGGATAAGTTCTGTGTTAGCTAATCATCACCATCCTCCTTGCTTTCCCGTCCACCACCTGACCTGGCGGTGAGCAGCAGCCCTCCCCTCCCAGCTCCCCCTCCTCGCTGGGCTCTCGGAAATCCAGCATGTGCAGCATCAACAGTATTAACAGCAGCTCCAGTGGCTCCTCCAAGTCTCACTCCCCCAGCCATACTATGCACAAGCGCACAGCTTCTCAGGTACTCACCAAACCCATTTCCTATTCTCCACTTGGTGTCTGTTATGGTTTTATGTTCTTTTTTTTTTTTTTTTACTATACTCAATATTTCAAAATTTTTTGGTTGGTTAGTATATAAGTAGACACCTTATATTTGGAATATTTACATGTCCTATCGAACATGGTTAGCGTAGAGACACATAATCCAAAATCAGATGTGTGAGATGTAAAGGTTTCTCTGAAAATTGACCAGTAATGAAAGCCATCATCAGTTTTTGATAGGAGGTGCGAAGAAATTTTATGGTATAGAAACACTTGGCCAACATTGTTGAATTCTCAGAATATCTTTGCTTTGTAACATCAGGCATCAGATAATGCTGATATCTCCGCATATCACGTATCCAGAATTAGGCAGATTTTGTGCTCAATCTAGTCTAGGTGTCAAATCATATTTCCTTCAGAAATTAATTTGTCAGCAATCTGTCAGGATGTAATGGATGAAAGCTACAGTATAGTGAGAATTAAATTGAGGCATTCAGAGCAGTTGCATTCGGAGAACACTATAGTTTGATAAGCTCAGAAGTAGTTTAGACATGATGTTTTGACGCACGAAAGAATGGCAAGTTTTGAGGAATGAGAAACTGATTCTAAGTACAATAAACTACTCTTTTTCTTTTTTAAATTGTTGTTACCACAGCCTTGTCAAAACATTTCTGTCAAGATACTTTGCGTAATTATAAGTTTCAGATGCAAAGGAATTTTCATACCATCATATGCTACAGATAAAAAACAGAGATAAAAAAAAAAATGAAAGAGGAATATGAAATTCCATCTCACAAGTAATTTTGGTTACTTCTACAAATGTAGACAACTTTGTTACCAATTGTTTATATTAAAGTTGGTATAGACAACTTCAGTGATGACACAACTGTTAGGGTTTCTTATTACCTGTTAGTATTGCAGTACTCTGATATTTCTCAGCTTTCTTCAGTTAGTTCCAGTTTTGCTGTGTGGTGTTAGATAGTGTCAGTGTGATTTGGTTGCAGTTTTCCTGATTACGAGTCAGTGTATGTATCTAACCATAAATTAGTGATTTAAACACTAAAATTTACCAGATGAGAAAATGAATGTCTTTGTATCAGATATTTTTTTTTTTAAACCTCTTCTTCTTGTTTGATTATGAATTTGTGTTGAAGTATTCAGCATTACGTAGCCCATATTAAATGTTTACATATTTTTATCCATATGTTATTTATAGTTAAGAATTGATGTGAAATGAAAGGTTTATCACTTTATCAAATGTTTTGAATCTATGTCTTATCTTGGAACAGCAGATCTTGAGCTTCTTTCTGTTTTTGTTTTCATTTGTTAGCCTGAATTTGCATTTTGGAATTATTGCATATTATTCTTAATATCATAGGAAAAGGAATTTTACCAACATGATGTAGGAAACGATTTGACAAGACAGATGGGGACTATCATTATTTTCCAGCTTATGTATCTTTCCAATTGTGTACTCAAGATAATCATTTTATTTCAGTACAAACTTACATTCTTTTTTTGTGCCCCATGACATTATTTTTTATACCTATGAATGTTCTAGATGTCTTCAGTTTTTTTAAATGCGAATAGTAACATTTCTCATGCCTTTTTTCTTTCCAAACCAATTTATGCAGAAATGGAATGTTGTTTATGAATACTTGTATTTTAACTCATTCGCTACAGTGAGCCAATCAGTTGGCTCGGGGGAATGTTGGGTGCCACGGAAAGCCCACTCGTGCTTATGCATTTGTTTAGTGCATTCATTTTTTTCCTTTATTTTGATATATAACAAGATGCATTCCAAACATAGGTTGAGGGTGTGTTTAGCAAGTGGGTGTTTAGCATCACCTCTGATCATATAAAAACGTATACAGGAAACTCCAGTCCTCACAGTAAACACCTCCCGTAGCGAATGAGTTAATCAAGAGAGAATCTGAACTTGTTTGCTCTGCATGGGTGCTTTGGCATTTATCCCCACACACACATCAACAGCTGAGAAGAATGAACGGCTATCTGAAGATCTGAAGTTAAATTTGCATGTTTCGAGTCTCCATTTGGCAAGCCGCTCTCATCATGTGGTAGCTGAAATTAAAATCAAGTGCAAAATATTCAGTCTGCTCAAGTAAACCATTGGTGTCCAAACTTTTTGCAAAGAGGGGTCAGATTTAGTGAGGTGAAAATATATGGGGCTGACCATTCAGTCTGATATTCTTTGAATAATTAACATCCAGTGCAAATGATTTATGTAATGGGATTCTTAATGCAAATGGCATACTTTTCATTTCTTCACATAGAACACAAATAAATCTAAACAGGCTTTTAACAAAATCACTCTACCTTTCATATTTAAGGACTACCTAAAATGATAAGAAAGTCTGAGTGGAAAACTTTCGAAAAGAACAAACTTAATTATCTATGTTCATTTGAAACATCACAGAGGCTGCGGACAGTGGAAATTTGAACATAGACTACAGTTGGCCCCCTGGGCCAGATTTTGGACAGATATACCTGAAGGAAAGTAACATACATACGAAGCTACTGCTTCATTAACGCATCCAGTTATAATTGTTTTGCCAATAAATGACATAGTGATGGCTGATGTAGTTTGAATTATTGACGCCACATTATGTTCAAGGGCTGAAAGACTTTACAAATTACTCATGTTCATCATGATGTGTTAATGACAACATTATGGTGATAGTTGTAAACATCACACTTCCTATGTCTTGTGCCAAAAGGGGAATAATTGGTCATTTTATGCCACTTCATGTGGACAGTTCACAGACCAAAACATTTAGTCATGTAATTAGGTCTACAAACAATACTTTTTAATAAAAAATTTTAATAAAAAGTATTCCTAATCTAAATTTATGTATAAAATATACATTCTACTTATAGTTATGTGTGTCCACACGAAATCACAAATAACTAATTTTTGTCTCAAATTTCAAATTTTCCACTTTCTTATTACAACAAAGTTTTATGAAGGGTTGGCAGTCCTGAAGTTTCATAACATAAATCAAGGAGCCAAATATCTCTAGATATTATGTAATAACACACAGCAGCAAGCAAATGAAGCGTTGACCACTACCACATGAACAGTGCCAGGTTCTGAGTTATGTCCATTGAATTGTTTGCGCCAATAGGTTTCCATTCTGCAGATGCGGAAATGAAAGTGTGACAGAAAGTCGTGATCCCCTTTTCCCATTGTTTACACCATCACATTCAACACTGTTATTACTGCCAGAACGCATATATGCTCACTTCAGTGCCTCTTCAGTTTTAAGATCAATGACTAATTTGCCAGCTGTTCAATTCCAATTTTTTTTTTTCGGTTACCAGTAGTATTTTTGTCTATGTCTGGTAGCCAAATCTAAACATTTAAATTGATGTCTCAAAATTTTTTAGCCGTAGTGCTGGCAGTCAAAGGGCTAAATTAGAAATTTCCTTTCTCTTTTTCACACATGTATTTTACTTTATTTTATCTTTATCTTTCATCAGATTGTGAACTTTTATGATTTAAGATAGAAAGAAGGCAACTTTTGTAAGATCTTTAAAGTGATGATGCTGATGATGTATAAACAATGGACAAAGGATAACGACCTTCTGTCGTCTAAGATACATTGGGGAAACAAAGGGCAAAAAGCAACAAATGCCATTTTTGAAAATTTTGAGTTAAACCCCTCAATACTGGGAATAGTGATAGTGCTATATGGTAAGGACTTTCCCATTCACAAAATGCGACGGTTCCCTCCCAAATGTCTGCAGAAAATTCTAGTTCTTAATGATAAATTACTAGCTACTTGAGAAAAAAATGTCAATTTTCTTTAAATGGTGATTTTGGATTGTCTCATTTTGCCCTGAAAACCTTGAAATATCCTTGTTTTTGTGATGAAAAAAGAGTGAAGTAGTAACCTGAAGTGTTCAGATATTCAGATGGCCGAATTCTTCTAAGCTGTTGACTTTATATGCATCAAATCATCTTCATTGCCCCACTGGAATTCTGGAGGAGGAAAAATTAGAGGAAGGATAAGATAGGAATAAAAAGACATCCTTATTGACTCTCTAATGAAGTAATCAATATGCTAGGGGAACAACCCATGGTTGATTAGGTAGATTTTTTTGTCTTTGCATTATTACTTTGTGCTGTGGGATATCAAACAAAAATTCAGCTAAATACAACCAACATGGGAAGGGTAATTGCAAAATGAAGATTTTGCAATAAAGCTGATAACACTTGCTGAGATCGTTAAAAAAAAAAAAAAAAATTAAAGTAAATGCCTTCCATAAGAGGACCAATTATGTTCAGGTAGACTTACATCTGTTTTTAAATAATGATAATAGGTAATTGGTCTTCTTGTGCATATTTCCTGAAAAAAGTTAAGAATTCTAATTTCTTAGCATTGGGTCAAAGGAAATAGACAAGTCAGATCATGATAAGGGGGAGAAGTAAAAACTTTGTATGTTCTTCCTTTGTTTTCTTTAAGAGGTTGGGCAAGAAAGGATAGAAGTTTTAGGAAGTAAAATTTAGGGTATTTTTCTCACAGCAAAACACAATAAGACCATTATGGACCCTGTGTGTTTCTGTGACAGTGTATGATAAAAGCTTAACTGTGTGTGGTTTGATCCTAAGTTTGCAAGTCATTTCATAGTGTTTTGTTGCCAAGGAGAACACCCTCCAGTGTATCCCTGTTGGACTGCTATCTGTCACTTGTCTGAGCATCATGTCTTTTCATCCTTCTCTCCTCTTGTCTGTTCATCTATTCATCCCACCACATGCTCATCTCATGGTTCACCTTCCCCCCCTTGCCCCCCACTCCCCTCACTGTTCACCCCCCACACAGCCCCCTCCCGGAGCCATCCGCTTGACCAGTGTCAGTTCACAAGATTCCGGGTTCACATCCCAAGACACATTGTTCCTGCGGCCCAACACTCCGCAGTCCCTCAGTCTCTATCAGGTAGGGAAAGCATTACATCATATGAGAAACATCTTAGCTAGTATGGGCTTGGCTAGCATTTTACGTCATAGAAATTCTGGCTTTTTCATTTTGGCCAAACGGTTACTACAGTGCTGCATCAAGCAAATGAGCCAAAATTATTCTGTCAGTTTTATCCATAGTATGATATGCCTATAAAGTAGATTAAAAATTTGAGCCTGCTTTTCTCAACTTTTATGTAATTAGATATAAGTTTAGAACTGATAACTGACAGAAAAAAAAAATGGCCTTCTAAATGTGGTTTTGAAGTTTTTGTTCATTATGTATCAATAACTTATCTTTAAAAGGTAGAATGCATTCAGTGCGATCTTAAATTGTTATGAACCTCATAAAAGAGCTGTCAGCCAGATGAATGTTATTTTTACTTCTTAAAGCTCAGCAGTGTTGATATTGATTTGCTCGGCTGGCTGAAAAAAGCACCCATCCTCACAGCTAACAGCAGTCGCTCAAACCTTAGTTACGTCAATATTTATGTCACATTTTTATTTTGTTAATTAAGATCTGTGTGGAGAAATGAACCCAAACCACACCAAAACAAACAAATCACTGTAATGTTTGTTCTCTAACTTCTCACTGCACTGCACAAAACTTTGTCCTCCTCTGGCTTCAACATTTCAGGACTGTTGGATTAAAGTTAGACAGGCTTGTTAGATGTAAAAGTACATGGAATTAGACATTATAGAACATCATTGAAAGATTTTTTTTTTATTTGAGCTGGGACTGAAATACAATTAGTCTCCTGGTATATGAAATTCTCGTCTATGTTATGTACAGCATTCAGAACTGTACACAAACAGCTCCAATCCTTCTGAGGCATATTTTCTCTCTAACTGCTACATTGAAGTCAGCTGTTGAGATAATAATAATACTGGAAAGATTTGTGATCGAAGGCTGTCAGTAGTCATGAAAGTTCAGTCTTTTCTTTTGGTCAGTTTTCTTAATGCCTGTTTGCTATATCTGTTCTGATATATATATTTAAAAAAAAAAAAAAAGAGGAAAGAAGGCAAAATGATGTGCTAAACAGTACATAAGTTATGTGCAAAATGATGTAATTTTAGGAGAAATTTAATATCAGCAACAAAATGAATGTTTGTCAGGGCAAGGGTGAAAGATTTGTAAGTTGCAGCTTGGTTATGCTGCATGACCATTGCCTGCCAGCTCTGCTTTGATCCCTTGGAACATATTGTCAGTTGTACAACAAAGGGGCGAATAGGTAATAACCTCTGTAGCACAAATAGGAAAACCAATAACGTCTCTGCATGACACAGAGGCGAATTGATCAGTAAATTATCTACCTGATTCACCCTTTGGTCATGCAGAGAAGTAAAGAGTTCACCTTTTTATTGTACAGGGGTTGCTACCTGTTCACCTCTTTGCTGTACAGCTGACCATATTGTATTTAAGAATGTCAGAAGTTGAGGGAAACATCCTGTGGAAGTATTGCATGTGTTGTACATGCTGGAGCTTTATGTCAGTGACTTCATCCCATGGGCCAGCGTTGTTAGCCTAAATGCCAGATTGCATCAAAGAACTAGAAAGCTTCGTGGGTGCAGTCTACACCCCTTTTTTCTACACAGCCTGTCTTTGACAGATCCTGATCACTGGAAATAGATCACTCTCACCACCTCACCCATCCATGCATCCTCACGTTGCACCTGCCTCACTCACCTGTACACGTCATCTACACTGACAATCATCTTTTTCTTCATTTTCTCACTCATTGATTACACACACGTCATTCAAATTCACTGCTTGGCAGTCACCTGAGCTCACCCCACCCCTGCATGCATGCAGATCCAACCTTCAGGCTTGCTATCATCTCCTGCTCTCATGGCCATACATGGTCGACAAACTTTTCAGTACTGCAGCTTTTGGTGTGCCTTTTCCCAGTTCTAAAGATCGTTCTGGCTGAGATTGTTTTATTTCCTTTGCTGAGATTATTTTCTTCAGCTTTTAGAAATTTATTTACTGTCTTTGTATCTTTAATTTTGTTTCAATATAGATGGAAAGATGGATATTTCAATTTCCTGTTTTCTATATAATTTATGCAGTCATATCAGAGACCACATAGTTTATGACATATTTGTGAAAGAGAAGTTATAAAGTCTTTCTTTGTTCACCAATAGTTCATAATCAACTAAGCAAAAAGCTGGAAATCCCCGGTGGTTTGTTTGTACCCCCTGCTAAAAGTAGAACACTCACTAATGTTTATTATATTAGCTCTCCACCATGACATCTGACAACAACTGTCAACCTTCCTGCACATTTTTTAGTGTTTTTCTGTTGTCAGTGGTTGTGAACAGTTTAGAATGTTTGTACCCCCTACTAAAATTAGACGAGGATGTCCAGCTGTTTGCTTGGTTGGAATAAATCTGTGATATGTTACTTATTGTCTCGCCTTTTTTTTTTTTTTTGAAATTTGATAAGAGAATTGTGGGCTTTTCACAAATCAAACCGAATCAGATTTGCCACGAAGCTTTAAAACCCTGCTCATTCATTTTGCGCATGAAGCCATTATATTTTTATTGAAGGCTTTCCTAAATCTTATTGAAGGCTATCAGTCTCACTGGACCTGAGAAACAGAGTGTCAGATGTGATTTCATGAACAAACGGATTGAGATGCACATGACACAAAATCAGTTTTTTTCTTCTTTGTTATTTTTATTATTATTATTTTTATTATGCACCCTGCCTTATTTACAAGGGTAGCCTAGTCTGGCACATTCCTTCATCATCCTACATATTAAAAACATGCCAAAATGTCTAGTTTCAAGGATGCCACAAAATGCGGGATGGAATTTAAAAAAATCCTGTTTTCTCAGAAATTTGAATTAGGTATTTTTTTCAAAATCACATGACCTAGTGAACATCGCTCACATGTGGCTTTGTTTACTTGCTCTGCG
>JBCAUA010000021.1:226356-244934 GCA_038406235.1 Peronia verruculata | reverse complement strand
AGATAGATAGATAGATAGATAGATAGATAGATAGATAGATAGATAGATAGATAGATAGATAGATAGATAAGATAAGAAGATAAGTAAATGGGTAGGTAAAAAGACTAGATTAAAAAGAGAGTTAAATAGCAAATAAACAGACAGAAAACATATACACCTAAATATGGAAAAACAAAACGTACACACCCAACATTGTTTAATAAGAAAGTTAAACCCTTTACTGTTAAAACATCATGGAGCTATTTTTCGACAGAATTTGACAGCATGAACGACAGATATAATTTCCACCTAAAACAAAAATCAGTATACGATTTGTCATGACAATTTGGAACCGAATCTTAGACTGAGAGTGAGACTCTGTTGGTCTTACAACTTTCATGTGATACTAGAAAAGAACCCATAGCCTTCGTGGGAATAATTTTTAAACGTAAGTCAAACTGATACCACCCTGCGACTTAAATTTTTTAAAGTGTCTGGCAAGCGTGTTTACCTCAATATTTGTATTTTCGAACATTAAACTGAAAGTTACTCAAATAAAACGTCGTTTGTGTTTTGAAAACTTCATTCTATCGAATGTACAATTGGATCAAACCCTCTCGAGAATTTATTAGTAACTTATTATCGCCTTTTTAGAATAACGGCAAGCGTTGTTTGGCTTTATATGAGTAGAAACACAGATCTTTAAGCAACAATATTGTGTGCCAAAATTCATATGGATACATTCAGTAGTTTTCGAGTCAATATGCCTTTTATAGATTTTATTGCAGATCTACCATAATAAATCAAACCGATACTGTCTTGCGATGTAAAGTGTATTGACATGTCTACTCACCTCGATGCTGGTAATCTGGATTAATCTTCACGTTATTTAAAAATAAATAAATAAATAAAATTTATGTTTCTTGTTTTGGATGCTGTGCGGGGGGAAGCGGAAGGGCATGTTCTACTCTCATTAACCCGTGGGAAGCCCATTTTAGAGGCCCAGGCGAAAGTCTTCGCTGTTTATTGGTGTGATCAGTGCCTCTGATGATCAGTCAGTGTCTACCTCAATTACTGGGGCTTCCAATATTAGTAACGGATATTATAATCAAGTCCTTTTTTAGCCATTTACGGGTATGGCCTGCGAAATATTCATGAACTACTACTGTACTGCATGTAGAGTCCCGACCGAACCAGGGCGTAGAGGACAGAGGCACCGGTCAACCAAAAGGTTGAACTTTTAAAAGGAAACAAAACCCCAAGTCGGATATTTTGAGCAAAAATCTTGATTTCTGTCTAAACGCCACAACTATTTCAAGAAAAATGATAACTTCTTTGATTTGAAGTAATCAGTTTCTGAGGCTGTCAGGACGCAGAGGTAGTCAAGAAACATAACTGTTGAAACTCACTTTTACTTTAACTGACGCATGGGGTTTTGTCCCTTCCTTGACGAAGCGTCTTTCCTCTGAGCATCAGGCTGTAACATTTGATGCACCATAGTTGCCAATAATATTGTTCTTCATTGCGTGGTGTCTCTTTGAGAATGTGTACCTGAATCAGGGAATGATGTTGGTGCTGGTGAATAGGGGTAGGAGTAAAGGAGTCGAAATAAAAAAAACAACAACAAAAAACGGAAAGGTGAAACTGGACAGGCAGACAGATGGGTGGATGACTGGACGGTCAGATGAACAGCCAGACAGAGATAGGACAGACAAATAGACAGAGATGGACAGACAGACAGATTGTAAGAAAGAAAGGATGAGGAAGAGAAACAGACATACTGGTAATGAAGACAGGAACATAGATTACAAAAAGGAATATTTCAAAGACAGAATATTATGAAGACAGACAGGGCTTTATGCAGATAGTAGACAGACAGACTATAAGACAGACAGAAGACTATAAAGACAGATATACAGGTAATGAAATCAAAACCTGTAACCAAACAGATTTTGACAACAGACTGAAAAATGAACAATCTGGCACCAACAGTGCTGATGTTTCGAAAGTCAAACCTGGTATTTGCTGCTCATCTTCCACAGAGCAGATTCTGAGGGAAAATTTCTCAATTCCTGTTTTCTCATTCAACAGTTAATACATGTAACTGGTCTGGGTAAATTTTATTCTCAGGCTTTGGGACAAACACATGCACAAGAAACATGTTGTGAACAAATAAGAAAGAGTGTTGAATTTTCATATGTAAAAAGTTTTTACTGCAGTCAAAACAACACACATACTTCCATCATGTTCATCAGATTCAATGGTACGAGACAATAAGAGATTTGGTTGACAAATATTCAGACATTTATGTAAAACCATAGGCAAAGTCAAACACCTGTGAACTGTAGCAAAAAATAATAATAACAATAATAATAAATGCAAATATCAGAGCATACACATATGTCAGTAGCTTGTTATGAAGCACAGCATATCGTTTTTCTCTATAACAGACATTTACGGTTACTGCTCTAGGTCATCCAAATTACTTTCCTTGACTGAGTACAAGAGGTATAACATAAGCATGTAAAGAAGGAAAAGAAATCATAATTTCTCTTGTTATCTGAGATTAGTGTAAAAAAAAAAAGATTCTGAAAAATTCACCACATGATGTAAATATTTATATTTCATTGTGATAATTTTTTTCTTAACTTTTTGCTTCAGGTTTTTAAGAATATGAGCTGAGGTGATTCTTTTTTTTTCCCTTACAATCTTTGTTTTACATCTCTTGTACTTGGTGAAGCAAAGTAATTTAGCTGGCAGAAAAATGGTTCATGAAAACATGTTTCTCATGGTGTATTCCATTCTTGATGACATTATCCTATATGACAGTTCCCATGTTCAAGAATGCCATGAAATCTTGTCTGGAATTAATCTGACATACACCATAAAATCATAGAGCAGTGAAATTATAGCACAAGAAATGAGGACAGAATGTTCTGTACAATACAATATGTGAGACTTTCTATGGGAATTAAGCACTTCAGGCAGACCGGCATACAGTACATGACACGTATCTAGTATAATAAACAGATGGAAATTTACATGAATTTACAGTATCCACATGATGCAAATACAAGAGGTAAACACAGAGTTAATGTTTCTTCATTCATTTAGATAAATGAAGTAAAAGGACTGAATCATTTGGAGAATTCTGACCTGAATGACCGTGGCTTGAAGATCAGACATTAGAGCACATTGAGAAAATATGCCTGCACTGTTTCAGGTGCAGTTGACACTGATAACATTCAAGTTTAAATTTGTGGCAAAAAAAGTATGACAGATAATTTTAGGAAATCCTAATGTATAATAACTGATGTCTTTTTGCCTTGAGTGCCTTTTCTTACATATTTGTTATAATCCACAGAGAATTAAGAAAAGTATTATATTCTGTCTCTCAGTCTTGTTCTGAAGACACAGTAATTTTTCATCAACCTTTGAACATTCTTTTCAATTGGTATGAATAGTTGAATATATGCAGAGATATCCAAATTAAAAACAACAAACTATCTCTGCAAGCCAGCTTTTATTACTCACTCACCAACATTTGAAATCAAACTGAAATTTCAATCAGTGCAAAAAAAGATTACAGTTTCTGAGTGTATGGCTTTCTTGTACTGGTGAAATAAGTCCGATGCCAAACTTTTCATAACCCTAGAGATTTGTTGTTGTCAATGGAAACTGAAGTTAGTACAATTTACTTTGATGTTAAAATTATTCAGTTACAACAGAACAATTCTGTGTTTAGACAGTCAGGGGTCAGATTTAATTCCTGAGATCCCATTGTGAGTAACAAGTGATATTTTTAAACAAAGTCTCCTATCACATCCAACTCATTTCAGTGGTAAGGATAAAGCCTATGAAATACAAATAAGGGAAACATACTACTGAAATACACAGACAATGAATTAGATTAACTGCAACAAAAGCAAGCAATGATCACGAGAGAATCCATATATATATATCAATTATCAACTCATCTGATAAAGACCACATATCCAACCAAACTCATTACAACTTTAAAATATTCCATCCTTATCATAGTGAAGACGCTTTAAAAAAAATTGCCATAACGATCAATACTGTTCATTTCTCTTAAGTCCAGTTGTCCACAGTAAGATAAAAATATATTTAAATAAAATTATGTCCGTAGTCTATTTGAAGAGATATTTACATGTATTGAAATCCATGATTATACTACGTTTTCATATTGGTGATTTTTTTACAACCCATCTCAGAAGTCCATCAATGCAAAACACATCACAAAATAAACACATCGAGTAGCTATGAACCAAAGGACTTTTTTTTCTTTTCAGTTAAACATGATGAAATCAAATAATGCTTTTTTCCAAATGCTTGTATGAAGAGACCTGGTATGAGCACAAACGAAAGTCAACACATTGCATTTATTTAACTCTACATACATTTCGATATGAATGCCTACAATGCTTTCTAAGAAGCAATATACATAAAGGTAACCCTGTGCAAAATAATTATAGTGCAAAGTGACACGGGTGGGATTTCATTTTAGAATTGCAAGTGGAAAATAAAAGCATGTATCAAAAAACAAAAGTAATGTATATGTCTAGCGCCCAGGACAAATGAGTCGCAAGTCACGCCCGATGAGTTCAAATCACTGCCGTTTTTTTACCCTTTTTCATTATTTTCTGACCATAATACCAAAATATTTCTTTTTTTTAGATTAAAAATAATTAAGCTGTCGCTTTGTGAAAAAAAAAAAAAAAATTTGTTTCTTAGTCAGAAAGTAGTCAAAAATGACCAAAAACGGGCGTTTATCTTCATTGCCCAGCAGGACTTCCGACTCATTTGCCCTGGGTGCAAGACATATTATTAGATGATGTTTAGGACTGCTAATTTCAACACTCAGGCACCAGTGAACTGGTTAATCTGGCCTATGTTTCACACATTCACACACCATGAACAAAATACTGATGTCCTCACAAAAAATTTAATTCTCTTTGAAATTCAATAGCTCAGCCAAATAATGCACTGCAAGCAAAATGCAAGAATAATAATTTTTCTCTTTTCTTAATGACAAGAAATCTCTTATCCCACTTTGAAGCAAATTTCACCCACATTAACTTTTCTGATTACAAGGCCAAGGATTTCTTGATAAACAAGATACTTCAAGACAAAATATTGATGCAGTGAAAATTAAAATCAAGAAAACACTGCACTGAAGAAAACTGACAACAAAAATACACAAGTTTGAACAAGCTCATGACACAATCTGATTATGATTCTTCTTTTTTGGGTTTAACTCAAATTTAATTCCCTTGTCTGTTTCAGAGATGGATCCATCTTTACTAATACCTTGTTGCAATTCAAATTCAATGCTGTGTGACCTACAGTTTCCCAACTAAAGAATGAGCAGCTTATAAGTAATACAGCTCTTACATGTTCAATTCCCACATGCTTCCAATACAGTCATCTTACTTGGACATTTAAAAACAAAAAAAAAGATTGACAAAATTAATTTACATAAATAAAATATGTCCAAATATTCTTACAACAGAACATGAGCAGAATATCTTGTGAACATTCACACATTCTTTCACATGATTCATGATAATGCATGAATATCTTTATATTATAAATAATTACAAAAGCTCTACTAACAACACATATGAATAACAGATTTCAAATTAATCAACACAATGAATAATTAACAGAATCTATTAATGTTCAACAATGACATTTCTTGGCAAAAGACTGCAATCCAAAACTAAAAATTCATGATCCTATAATAGAATCCAGAGATTTTGCTTTTCCCATGGAGATGCTGTCTAGAACCTTCTTGGTGAATTAGATCAAAATAAATGAACTTGACATTTCTTACTTATGTAAAACAAGACCTGTTTAGCAATCTCTTGTGTCAGAAATGGGAAGGATAACCATGCAAATTTCTCTCCAGACCGTCAAAATGAGTTTATGTTGATCTTCCACCAAACTGACTTATTACTATAACATAAAACCTTAACTCCTTTTTGATGTCTGATAAATGCTGCACATCAGATGCTCATCTCATATACTTTGTTCATCATAAGAATACTCAATTTCACATCCACCGAGGACTATATAATGTACAGGGGACATCATAACTTAAAATGTTTATGGTCATGTTATATGACGAGCTAGCAAAAAAAAAAAAAAAATGGACTCTGTAATCAAACGCTCCGATATCGAAAACACCAGGAATGGTGTAAGAGCTCATTGCAGCAGAAGAAGGTGAACTGCGTAACTAACAGAAAATGTTTTTCTCACTTTGGCTGTATTACAGTGACATCACAAGCATGTAGCCCACTACATAGTCGGCAAGAAAAAACATTTACCTGTAAAAAAAAAAAAAGTAATAATATCTGTTGAATCAGTCAGATATAAAAACACGACAAAAATTGATTATCCTAACATAGAAATGACTTGTCCTTGCTGCATCAATCAAATTGAGTCATGAGTTGAAAAATCTTGATATCATGAAGGGGTTGATTCACATAGAGTTCCATGTGCTGAAAAAAGTTTTGAGCTAGATTGACCATAGCCAGGGTTACTGCAAATTAAAGCGACAGAGGTTGGCTCCTCAGGCCAGCTAAAATCAGGAACAAAAGAATCAGTAAACATAAACAACATACTGCTTACATCTACATATGAAGGGTTTCAGGGCAAAAACATGACACGCCATTTTTGAAAATTTGAGTTATACCACCCAATACTGGAAATGGTGATAGTGCTATATGGTAAGGGATTTTCTGTTCATCAAATGTGAGGTATTCTTGCTGAGAGTCTTCAGAAAATTCTAGTCCTTAATGATTTATTACTAGAGAGCAAACTGTTATTTTTCTCCAAATGGCCATTTTGGATATATCTCATTTTGCCCTGAAATCCTTCATATTCTCGTTAAACATCCTACTACATGTACACTCAAATAATCTGCCCATATAAGACAACTACTTTTATATTCAAAGAGTTCCTCAATTTCTGCCACATAATGTCAGATCAACTTCATCAAACTACATCCCAGGTTTCTCTTCTCAAGTCCAGCAACATACAACTGATTCCGACTGGAGCCCAATAATGCGACAGACAAAAACAACAAGAAGTGTCTAAGAATACAAATGAATGATTGTCTTATTTGTGAGAAAATGAACAGATTTTAGACTTCAAATCTCAACTATACTAAATGGCATTCTCCGAAGACTTTTGTAAAGTAATGTAGCTGTGCAAGAAAGCCACTCAGATCAATCTACCTTTGAAAAAATGAAAACATTACAAAACATTAATTTCTTAAACAAAAGCAAAATGAAGAATATCTATGATACAACAGGCTACAAATAAATGAAGGATTTCATTTCAAAATCAAACATCTTAGGCAAAATACTTCAAATGTATTTCATATGATGAAAATCTCTATCACTGCTAATTTCCATTTCTAAGTCTGAATAAAAATTATGAAATGCTTTATCCTTCCGGCTAAGGCTAACGTAAAATCTGCACCCACTTTCTATGTCTATCCTCGTTATGCATCAGGGACAAATATATGCCACACAATCAAAATAACTGACTCATATGATTATGAAAGAGTATTATGAAAATTGAATTTTACTTACCTTGGTCTCAGAAGAGTTAAAATTAGAATCAAATATCTTGACACAGAAGAATTGTAGCTAAATATTTCTGGTTTTCCCTTTCAACTGACAGCAATAAATTTTTTACTTGAAAAATTTGACATCAGACATTTCACTTGGTCATGTGACAAAACAGTTTCCAAAGAAGGTTCTGTGCTGCACAGAGCAACAGACAATATCAAAAATGCTGTGCTGGAAAAAAAACAAAGGGGTGCTTCAATATCAAGAATCCACTTTACTATAAGAAGTATGTGAATCCAAAAGCACCATAAAATTAATATCATTTTGTTACATGTCAAAGTTAATCTTTTGTTATACATTTTGTACACGTATGTAAGACACGCAAATCAAATATATACAGCTACATCAGAAAATCATACAATGTGGATTTGTCATAACAAATTACGAGCCAAAATTATTAATACACTGTAACCTTCACAAAAAGTTCTTTCTGTGGGTTTCGATTTCTGTTATGGAAAGACCAGTTTTCTGCACTTCCAGATCAGCTGTATCCATTTTAAAAACTGGTATTTATTCACTCATATTTCATACTTTTCCTTGTTAAGGACAGTATCTTGTTAAGTGTACTCATATGAGACGCAACACGATGAAATCAAGCGCTTATCAAAATGAGCCGACGGGAGAAATCATGTGTTTTTCAACAGTAAACGAATTTTTAAGGCATTTTGTTTTCTTCACCAAACCCTTCTATATCAATTTAAAAATGCATTTCGGCGTTCAATTTACTGAAACAGATTAAATAAAAGCCCTAAAATTATAAGTTGGTGGCATGGCTTAACAAGACTTGATAAGGATTTCAAAAGTGATCGGCCATTTTCTCGATAAATTCAGCTGCAGCAACAGGCCACCCCCATCGTCTCTATTTGCCAATATCTCAAGTTCTACTGAAGATTAAATAATTATTTTTTCACACACAGAACGGGAAATGAATAACCTTTACAGTGATACCAATATCTCTATATGCTCAAAATTTGACAAGCGCCTGGTTTCATGGTGTCGCATCTCATATAGTATAAGTAAACATTAACGTTTTATTCTAAGCAACTTGGTGGAACTAGTCAGATGCCAAAGAGCATTTTAAAGAGAGAACACAGGGTAACACAGGAGGTTATTTTGAAGTGAAATATCTCAGCCCAAAAGTAATGTTCATTTATATCCCTTGCCATTAATACCAAGAACTCTCTAGATAAAAAAATAGGATGTCAAACCCATATTGACGGTCCAGTGTAAAACTCTCTGCCATATATCACATTGTCAATTAGCATGTGGAGGTGTCTTACTCTGAATTATTGACATATTTGTCTTCAATGAAGCATATGATGGCCAGTCATTATTAGTCAGAGATAAAGGAAATTTTGATTATGAACTAGGATCACTAATTGGCTGAGGTCATCTCAGATATAAAAATACAAAGATGTTAGTCAATGTATTTATTTACATTTCTTATTTTTTCAAACTAAACATTTTTGGCGCAGAAGTATCGACACTGAAGTTGAAGGCCATCAGAATGATGTGGGCTGAGCTGGAGAGGGTTGACATGACGCTATGTTTTCAAGGGCTCAACAGGCATAAAAAGAAGAAGAAAAAAACAATTTTCTGCAACCTTTCCTGTAAAAGAAAGACTTGTTACTAATATCCATCTGTTTCAAAATGCCAGTATGAATCTGAAGATAACATGTGGCTGGCCTCTGTGAAGTCCAATAATGAAAGATTTATATTATTTGAATTCATGGAGGCCATCCTTCAGAGAAGGATGAGAGACAGTATCCTCTCTCGCTTTCCTCATTTATTTTTCCTCATTCTTCACATCTCGCCCTCCTCTCCCGTCCCCCAAATACGGGACAGTACCTCTCTCTTGCCCACATTAAGTTATACTTGTAAATTACTGAATTGTGGAACAAAATATCACTGGTCACATTACTTACACAATTGTCTGACAACATGAATTGAGATAAGATAGTGAAAATACAATAAGATAAATTTTATTTTATCCCCAAAGGAAAATTCTTTCACATTTCATGAAACATAGCAAATATGTCACATACATCCCCCCTCATATGCACATAGACTTAATTTGTTATGAACAAATTAATAACAAGATATCAAGCAGCTAGTGCACACACTTCATTCAAACATAAATTACACATCATTTACAAAAATAATGAAAAGTATTACTAAAGGTTCCTGTCTGCAGTGAAATATCCCACACACAGAGAACTGCTTTTATTTAGGTATTATTTCACGTCATTTACTACTATACATGTACATCAATATCATCAATCAATCACACATACAATGACTTCCATGTCACAATTAACTACAGTCCAACGATTTCACAAATAAGAGAAAAATTAGATACGGAAAAGCTTGTCATGATGACATAAGATTAGAGACTCTTATATTCTATTGTAATCCTAGATGAAAAAGAAAAAAAGATAGATAGAGGAAAAATGAAAGAAGAAGAGAGAGCAAAAGTGCAAAAGCAGGAAAAGAAAAGAAAACAATAAGATAACAATTTAACATGAAATTTATGCCAGATAATGGGCACATCCAAGGAGCTTCAGTATGGTGACAAATGATTTCCATGGATGCTGCAAGTAATCAAGACAAAGTCTACTGACTGTAGTTACAATGACAACTAGTCCTACACGTAGATCGCACTAACACATTTTTTACACGTGTGTGAAAGGCGGTAAAACACTTTAATTCTGTAAAATGTTTCAAGCCCTTAACATAAGAGAGACTAAATCAATGCCCTTCATACAATTATTCATTATTTTTCATGTATAACTGATGCTCAAGATCAATGATAAGTCTATATTATAAAATTTAATGTTTTGTGCAGCCCAGGCATGTGGCATAAATCTATACTACAGGTGATGATTTCAAAAGAAAATATGGTCACTGAAATTTGAGAAAAATAGCTAAAATAATGATTAAATCAACACAATGTGGAAACCACACTGGTTGTTAATAAATCTCATATATACACTGATGTACCTATGACTGTACAGTGGCTATACTTGTTTCAAAAACAAAAGAGAGAGAGAAAAAAAAAAAAAAAGGTTTGAAATGTAATTGATGAAGGCGTTGATAAATTATTTTCAATATGAAATATTTTTATCCAACACTGAGTTCAATTTGTTTATTTCACTTGGACGTTGAAATATTGTTGCCATCTGTGCAATGAAAAGTTCATGACAGTGTTAAAAGTTCATCTCATATGATGCTAGAGATTTACTGGTAAGGAAACTTTCTCTGTGCCTTGGCTATACGTCACACTGGTACTGTTGTTCGATCTATTTGACTTTCCAGATTTACTGCTGGTTGGCGTGTACGATCGATGCTGTGAAGGCTGGGATGAATATGCACTCCCTGGGGGAGCAAATGGGTCCTTGGCGTAGGAATACACTGACCCATGCGGGGTGGGGTAAACTGGCTGCATGGGATAGTACCCTTGATGTGAGTAACCATGGTTACTGAATGCACTTGGTGCCCTTGACCCTGAAAATGGAAATCACATTAGGTCAATTCTCCACTTACTGAATTAAACAGAATTTACAAAGCTTTTGAATTCCATTTTTTTTTTTTAAAGTTATGCAACTCTGTTCACCAGTCACAAAAAGAGAGTATTACTAGATCACATCTGCTGCGCATTCAGGTGAAATTACTCCCATGTCAAATTGAGCTTCATTGAGAAAATCTTTCTGATCATGGGGTCATAGAAACTCACTTTGAATGTAAACATAATACAATTTTTGGTGATGTCACTCTTAGAGATTAATATAAAAAAGGTACATATAATAAACGATTACAATATTATAAACAAACAAAATAGACTGGCAGAATAACAATCTTACATATATTGGTTTGATTTGACCATTGTAAATCAATAGTTATAAAAATTTGAACTGCTCTAATAATGTACCTTTTTAAAATTTTCTTTTCAAACAACATTGAAAAGCCTCTCCTATAAAACAAACAAATAATTTAATTAACATTTATTTTCATGTACAGCAATATCCCATTTACATTTTACATGTTTTCATTATTGCCCCAGTGATTAGCCAAGCAGGCTCGAAAATTTGGAAGAGAATTTATCATCAAAATCAAGTAGTTTAAATATGTTATTTGTTTTTCTGAATTGTTTTGCTAGTTGCCGGTTGGACAGTGTTATTGTATTTAATAATGTGATAATAATAATGGTGATGATGATAATAATAAATATAAATCATAAATATAAATCATTAAAAAAAAAAAATGCACATTACGCTAATTAATGCATGTACGTTAGAGAGTTTGGCCTCTTGATGAGGCCTCCTGCTGCAAACTGTTCAATGACTCAGAGAATTCCACAATTAAACATAGTGTTTTCGACATTAATTTTGGCCTTTACTTTGAATATACAAAACAATTTACTGAAAGGTTGGAGTTCACTTTGCGAGAAATGCTACTGGGATGAAAACCAGCTTGTCTGATAGGAGTCACTTTAAAGTGCGGTAGGAATGATGTCATTTAGAAATTGTACATTCACATGGGCAAGTTAAATGACCTTATTTAACATATTCGATCCATAGAGGAACAATACAGTGATGAATTTGCGAGGACTACAGAAGGGGAAATAACCATCAATAATCATTGGTAGAGGTTTTAAAATAGACAGTTATTTCCCTTCACCTACTCGTCGGCTTGTAATACATGACCAGAAATCCACGAAACCTCCACAACGCGCCTCTTTTCTTCAAAGTTTGATGACTTCCCTACATATCCTATTAGTTAATCATGTTTAAAAAATCCAGCCTGTTGCATTATTTCAATACTACTCCAGCTTTTAAAATACTGTATATTAGAAGATAGTCAGCTGCATGAATGCATTTTGTTCGCTATGTGTCTGGGCAGACATCGCACAGCTGAATCGTGATTTTCTCGAAGCAGAGATTTTCCGCGGAAAAGGCAAAATGTCAAAAGTATGTCAAATTATTCCTGTTACCTTGGTAACTGCCCACGCTGCCACCTCCACCACTCCCACTGCCCACTCCGACACTGCCTCCCGTGCCGTTGGCGACCACTGTGGTTGTGGTGGTGACCACGCCTGTGGAGCTGCAGGTGGAGAGGTCCTGGGACTTGCGGCAGAAGGAGCGACGGCAACAACAGACCACCGCCACCACACAGGATACGGCGATCACAATGCTGCCCACGGAGATGAAGATGGAGGCTGTCACGCCCAGAGACAGAAATTTGCAGATGAAGCCGCATTCTGAAAAAAAAAATACGAAGAAAAAAAAGATATAGCATTTTCCTATTTATACTTGTGAATATTTCCAAACTTTTCTCGCTATTCTAACTTGCGACGTCAGTTAAACAAAATGCTTAGTAGATTCAACAGGGCGTCAGAAGCCTTTGCAATAATGAGCTGTCACGGCCAGGGACAAACGTATGCAGCTTAAACCACATTCAGAAAAAAAAAAAAAAAAAGAGAAGAAAAAAAAAGAAAAAGAGTCAGAGTACATGTATCTTAACACTGCATTTTGACAAGATGATCAAAGAAGTCAGCAAGTAAGGCGTTAAACCTTTTTCTTTTGCGGCTCAACACAATTTTTTTGTTACTGACCATGGCTATTATCATCATAATATTGCAACAATATATCATAAGTGCCACGACTGCTTGTTCCGCGAGACTTCAGAAACGCTAATAAAATAGCACGAAGCAAAAAAAAAAGGATCACAGTTCTGCCCATGAAAAGAAGATAATTATATCCTGGACACAAAATCGGCCGCTTTTGGTTCGATCCTTGTGGTTTAGAAATCATTATCCTAGAAACTTTGCGGGTGTTGAGTCACAAAACGTTCATTGGGACCTGAGTTAATAACAAAATGTAACTGACTGCTTTATACCTTTTAAAATCTCGGCTGTCATCTCCTGTTGGTTTTGTCAAACTATTTTGAATTTCTCTGATGCTCTTTCCCGAAAATTGAATTTGTTGATTAGAAGAGAGGAAAGTGGAGTGGGGGTATGAAATTGACCATTAGATTAATAATGATAACAACAACACTAAATTTAAAGAATGTTAAAATAAACAGCAGAGCTCTGAAACGCTTTAGTTACACGTTACACGTCACACTCGATTTCGAAAAGGGTAAATGAACAAACGAACATACACGGACAACCCAATTTACAATCAACAGATATAGATCAAGCAATAAATGTTTCATAAATAAACAATATTAAAAACAAGCCTGCTTTTGCGACTTCCTTACAGCTTGAGATCAATGCCTGAATCATGCATTCAGTCTGGGGAACGGAGAAGGGTACAAACAAACAAAAAAAAAAAAACTGTGTTTGTGCATCAGTGAGTAGAAACTGTGAAGGCGTGAAATGAGTAGATTACTGCTGATATTTACAGTCTCCAATTGCCTACGTCCGCTGGAGCTTAGTTAGCTTGGACTTCCAACTAGGAGTTCTTACTGATGAATGAGGCAATGCGCAGGCCAAATAACCTTGCAGAGTTGAGCGCTAGCGACACGACTGTAAAATTTGTAATTTTATGTGCCACGGTCCGTAACCAAGCACGCTGCATCAGAATCTGCAAATTAGAAATTCCTCCTCATTAAAGATTTCTATGAGTGCCAGTTTCGTGCTACATCACCATCACCGAGGACAGAAAACGAAAGATAACTCCACTACGCAACAAGGCATCGATTTTTCTCCCTTCTGCGTTGCCTCTCCCCCATTTTATTCTTTTTAAAAACAATTAGGTATCGCAGGCAAGCAGCAACAAGAGCGCATTTCCTTTCCGTGAGCACTAGCCATTAGTGTGAGCAACTTGAACAGGTCATCACAAACCAACGATCCATGGCCATGACAATAGAGCTCTGCTGCCCTCTGGATTACAAGATTCTGTCCCACAGTACCACGAAATGACAGCACAAGAGATCAAAGCCTGAAATCATTTAGGCATGCTTTGCCCATAGAGGATTAGTCAAGAAAGAGCATGCAGCCAGATTCCAGTGTTTAGTGCATCACAGGTTTTTTTTTTTAATGGGTAATTTCTGGAGTAAAATATTTCCAACACTGGAGGCGCGTGAAACATGTATTTATTTTATTTTACTTCATTTTATTATTTTTTATTATTATTATTATTTATTTATCTTTCACATTCTCCAAAATCAGACAGATTGATATAAAATGAAACAATTCTGTTTTACAGACAAAACTGTGTGCATAATTACTTACTCCGTTTTTTTTTTTTTTTTTTGGATTTGATATTCTGGATTTCGCTGTTACATTGATACAAATAAACTTTTTTAATGTTATATTTGTTGCCATTAATTAAAAAGTGAATTAATAGCAATCTCCTCTGAGTGAGACCTTGTGAAAACGATAGGAAAAACATAGGATAAAAATGAAACAAAATTCAAATTAAAACGAAATAACAGCAACTGGGAAAAAAGCCAGAATAAATTTCCATGAATTTTTCAAATTTGAGCTAGGTGTCCTTCTGGGGAATTGCGTGCTTAGATTTTCATTCAAAACGTGTGTCCATAAAACAGCCATTTGCTTTGTGACGAACGAAGAACATGTCATTTATATTATAATTTATACCTTTTGCCAACGCGTAATGCAATTGAAATACACTGCTGAACACAAACATACATAAAGATACAGCATAATATCTTTTCACTCCTTTCTTCATTCTCTTTCTCTCTTTCTTGAGTGTCTTTCTCCCTTTATCCTCTCTTTCAATATTCTTTCTCTCTACTCTCACGTTGATTCATTCATCCTTTCCTGGTCTCTCTTTTTTCCTGTTTTAATCCAGGCCCCATCCAGCACCAGTCCAAAGACCGCTGAGATCAGATCGCGGCTTTACGGGTAAACTGAGAGCGAGAGAACAACCAAATGTCGCCACCCCGCTTGTGAGTACTACAAGGTAAATGCAGAAAGAACTAGTCCAGTCCCTCCCACCCTCATAAACAGCAGATGCTTCGTACAATCTCCGCTTTACCACCCGTGTGACGCTGGCCTCCTTATTAAAGACACAGGAGCCTCCTTCTTTTGTAGAGACTGAGCTGTTATGAGCTGTGAGCAGCCATATATAGTAGTGTGAGTAACTTGAATACGCCTTAACGATCGTAAAGCAACGACCAGAATACACGACTGCATACACTCAAATACTGACAATTCCCTCAATCCACTGGTTATGGCAGCTATAAGACTGGAATACTGTCCGTCAGAGTTTAAAATTAAGGAAAGAGAGAGGGCAGATTGGTTCAAAATTGTTCTTAAAGTATTTCCTCAATTATATTTCTCAGGCCAAGGCACAGAAATAAGAGAAAGAAGCATAAATGTAATTACTTTCACACTGAGTATTCTAAAGATCTTCAAGGGCTAAAACAAAGCAGATCAGGTCTGACTGTGAGTAATGGGATGTACCATATCTGATCCACTGACTCTATAAAGTCTTATATCATAATCTATATAAAACTTTAAATAAATATCCAGATGAACTCTGAAATCTAAGTTTGAACAGTTTCATAGCGAATCTTCCACAGAAAAGACATGTTACACAGCTACCCTCTCAGACAGCACCTACGATGATCTTTCCGCGCTCATCTGCAGCTGTACTGAATATTGAAAAAAAAAAAAAAAGAAAATTCCACCTAAAACAAAGGACATTATTTTGTAATCTCTCTTCTGAAACATTGTGAGCAAAAAAAATAACAAATGTTTTTTTACAGAATCAAAGGATGCCATAGACTGTCTTTAAATATTTTAAAAGGTACACATTTCCAGAGGTATATTTTGATACTTCCAATGCATATTTTCATATTTCCCTAAGTATACCTATACTTCCAAATGTATATATTTCCAAAGGTAAACTTTCATATTTTCATATAGTTCCATATTTTCACGGTGATCCAAAAAGCTTTTTGTCAAACTACGTTACAGCCGTCAAACCCATGCCGGATTAACCTTCAGCACCGGGCCACTTTGGGGGAAGGGGGGGGGGGGGGAAGGAGTACTAACGCCGGCAGCCAGGCAAAATGACCTGGCGGAAACACAGAGATACCAGTGGTATAATTGCCCGGCTAATAGTTACAGCCTCAGTGTTATTGCAGGAACAGCATAGAATCTCAAGCAAATATGAATGGCACAGGGTTGTGCCGGATTATACCAAAGACATCTAATGTCCTTGCTGCTGCATTTATTCTGCATTGTTACTTGGAGATATAAGTCAACAGAATATAACGACAATTAACTCAATTGCCGCCGGTTTGGTATTGTTAAATACAACTGAAATTTGACTGAAAGGGGGGGGGGGGCATTTTTAAAAGCCACTTAAATGAAAGCAAAAGACACTAGAAAATTGCTAAAGTCCATAGACCACACACTACTGACGTCCATATGGCATTCACTGTATGCATGTTTTCGACCGTCCATTCGAAGATCAAAAACCCATTTGAAAAAAAAAAAAAAAAGATATTTTCCAGACTCAGTGTACAGCTTGGTACATAAGATCAAGACACCAAGGGCAGTAAGGAAGCAGAATGGTGGCTGCTGCAATGAAACTCAATGTCTGAAGTGATAGTCTACGACTACACTCTGAAAGAGACATGTCCACGGCAATCGGTCGAGATTTTTTTTTTTCAAAGAGGGAGCACAAAATTTCACAAAATATTTTACAGTGCTTCGGATTATTTGCATGAAAAGGAAATAACATAAAATAATTTTTTGTTTGTTTGTTTGTTTTAAAAAATGCTCTTAGAACCATTTCATATTCTTTTGTTATTAAATCATCTCTTTGTTAGATTTAACGAGAGAGATGTCAATAGGACCCAACCATTTTGAACACTCTGATACTTCTAGACTATATTAGCTCTCTCAGTTCCAGTAAAGCCAAATTTATACGTAGGAATCAATCATTTTTACGAAATAGTTGTCTTGGTAAGAATTTTCTCTTGACATGCTGGCCGCGTCTCGGGGCATCCCTATCTGGTGGCCTAGATTTGGCGCGGTGGTGATCTCGTACATTTGTTGGTCTCCGCTTTGTTTCCGGCCCGTCTTATCGTAGGCTTCCTCCGCCAGGCGTCAGAACTGGCCTCAGTTATCTTCTCTGTTTGGCTCACGGCTTCCCCAACATCAACACAGGCAGTCCCAGTCTTGGTGAGCGATGGTGGGTAAATTTTGTATGTCTGTGCTTGTGTGTGAGTCGAGGGAGGAAAGACAGAATGAGAAAGTAAGAGAAACTGCAGGAAGATTATGAAAGGGAGGGAATGAGTTAGAAAATGAGGGAAAGAACGAGTAAAGGATGTGGGAGAGAATGAATGAGTGAGCGGGTGAGAATGACTGAGGGAGGGAGGGAGCAAGCGAGCAGTCAAGCGGTCGTCGGTCAGTGAGTCCGTGAGTCAGTCAGTCAGTCAATAAAATTTAATGAGGTAGTCCCCTAAGGGCTCGAAGCTTATACAAGTGACCTTCGTCCTTAAAAAAAAACTTGGGGAAAGAGATAGATCAAAGAAAGAAAAGAAACGACAAATACACACAAAGACACTCTTGTTAAACCACGTAAGGGAGAAGGACAGATGATGGGAAGAGGGGAGCGGAGAAATAGAAATAGAACACACATGGAAAGATGCAGTTATCAAAAAATGAAAGACAAAAAAAAATACTGAGACTATGAGAAAAGATATTTGATGAGAACCACGGGAGGAGAACGAAAATAACAGAGAGGTAATGAAAGAGAACAGAAAGAACAGAGAGTAAAAGAAAGAAAAGATAACAACTAGCTAGCAAAGTGTAAAAAACTAGATAACAAAGTGTAAAGTAATATTCATTTTTCATGAATTATGACCAAATAATTTTGAAGACTTACATTATATATGGGGACGGTAATATTTTAAAATCTCTCACGGTTTATATATGACAGTTCCCCAAGTGAGTTT
>JBCAUA010000021.1:195585-208000 GCA_038406235.1 Peronia verruculata | reverse complement strand
ATACCCCGTTAAAAGGGATAGGTCTACCAGGAAAGAGCAATTCTAATCCTCAAGATCTAAAATACCAATGCCCCATTTCTTTCTTTCTTTTTTTGTTCGCGAATTTATAATGTTATGAAGTATTATACATCGAAGTTATAAATCTACATGTACTTACACCAAATAATCAAAACTTTCTAATGAAATGTTCTGACTATCCAGGTGTCTTCTCTTCTCTCTCTCTCTCTCTCTCTCTCTCCATCTCTCTCTCTCTCTCTCTCTCTCTTTTAGATCTGGATCTATATAGCTCTAATAATTGTCCGATTATTATTAAGTTCCAGCTTTAGATCTGGAATATATTGTTCAACATACGGTACTGCGAATTGCGAACATAAATATAATTCTTCAGATAATTTGCAAAATAAGATTCAGAAGTTCTCTGACAAATTATTGCAATATGTATGCCTTAGCTACAGCGTTTATGACAGGTTACAGTATGAGAACAATAATACAGGCTTGCGATAAGCTGCAAAGTGTGAGCTTGTTTAATTAATGCAGCTTCTATGATAACAAGTCAGTTACAAAATTATAGCATGCAATTTTGCAAAACATTTTTAAAGTCAGCTTTCCGGACAACCTGCAAAATATGAGAACTGAAGCAGCCTTTCCGACGTTGCAAAAATAAAAGTTCCAGTTCAGCTGCACCAAAAACTTCGAAAAGCTGCGAAATGTGAAAGTCCAGCGTTTCCACCAAGTTGTAAAATAAGAGCTTTAAAGCAGGGTTTTTTTTTTTTTTTTTCAGCAAGGCATGAAATGTAATGAATATCAATGCATCTTTACTGGCTAGCTGCAAAAAAGTAGGCATTAAAAAGAAAAGAAAATGCATATATACCGTCTTGGAATATAAAATAATATATTATATTCAAATCATTCATCAGACTTAAGTAGACATTCTCGTAATAAGAGAGTTATTGTTGTTATCATAGCTGACTTGTCCCCAATCCCATTTCTACCAACATGTTTTTCCATTCAAACAAGTGATATAGTACATGTTTTTTTTTTTTTTTTGTTGTTGTTTTTTTTTTTTTTTTTTGTTGTTAAATAAGATCTACATAATTATATACATAATACCTATACTCGAAGTTTTAATGCTGGACACATACAAGTGGTGACAAAAATGTTCACTTTATAATGATTGCGGTCTTCTCCAAACATTTTTTTTTTTTTTTAATGAATTTCAGCCTACGGTATATGGCAATTGTTGCAACTTTTATAGCAATTTTAGTTTTTTTTTTTTTTTTACTTTTTAGCGTAACGTCTGCTGATTCCCAGCACAACTTTTGAGCATTTTTTTTTTTCCCCACAACTTTCTGGGGGGGGGGGCAGATCTTTTCTGCTGACGTTCAAGAATAACACGAAGATAATGATATATAGCCTACGAAATTCAAACTGTCCTTATCGGTGACTTCATTCCATGTGAGCAGCCTTCAACATTTTGTGGGCTTGGTAATACAGCCAAGAGCGAATCTAACTATTGTGGAAGAAAAATTCATGCAACGTAACCGGCGGTCATCAATTCGCCGTTCAACTCTTTCTGCAACAACTGTATCAGAGAAGGCCAAACACGGATTGAACTGCCGGACCACTCAAGAAGATGTTCTCAACGAGATTGGAATGAGTTATAGACCAACAGGGAGTAGCTGTTGTGTCCCGAGACAAAAAAAAAATAAAATAAAAAAATCTCCCATATTTACTTCAAAACGATGTGCTATTTTGAGAATACTTTATTTTATGCTACTGTTATGTTAGTGAAAGATTCACTGAATAGTGGGATTCAGAAGGATGGTCTGTATCAGTGAATTCTGGAGTTAATAATCATTCATCCCTATTTAAAAAAATAACAAAAACAATATAGAAACTGATTTTCTACCAATATTGGTCTTTAAAGCCGTGATTCCCTTGTGTAAATCCCATCAACCCTCATCTCGATAAAGCTCTTAAATGTATTTACTGTCCTTGTATCATGCACAGATCTTGTAGTACAAGGACTATAAGAATTTTATTTCAACAGAGTATCAACAGAACTCACATGATCTGCTCCTTGAGAACGATTTTTTAAAAAAAAGATAGTTCAATATTTCTGTTTTACCCTAATAAATAGTTATGAATTTAAGAGTTAAGGGGGAAAATTGAAAAAAAAAAAAAAAGTACTGGTATTCAGATTGTCCAGAGAGGAACTTCAATGATTTTGAACTGGGCAAGAGAAGAAACACAATGACAATAACAGAGGTTAAAGGACCCGGATCTTTCAGTGAGAAAATAGAGAGTCTGTTGACTTACTTGAGACGGACGTCAAAGGATTCAAGTGTGAACATTTTTAGAACACTTTTAACAATTCACCATTGTTGGTGAGCATGAACATGAATTATAACTCCACATTGTTGTGCTTCTCTTTAATATACTTCCCGGTTTCGAAAACATGGGGAGCTGCTGCGTCCCACTTTTCCCCATCACGACTAAAAAAAAAAACTGATTTGCCCCAGTATTTACAAAATGTCATCCAAAACAAATAAATTAAAAAATAAAAAAAATAAAAAAACATGGGCTGATAAAGATGATGCCTTTTGGTAGATTAAGCTAAAAAAAAAAAATTGAGCCATTTCGAGAGTCCAAAAATGAGATTTGGTAAGGTAAATTTGATCCTCCATTAACTAGCTAATCAGAAAAGGTCATTTTACAGGAAAACCTTCAGAAATTTTCTATTCACGTATACATGTAATTCATGGTAGTTACATATAGTTGATTAACTAAGTTGACCTGAATCAAACATTGTATGTCTAATTTAGGTCAAACTGTAATAATGGCATTGCTTTACGAACGAAGATCTATAAAAGAGATGACGTATGTTAATTGCAGGGTTGGGGGGATCGATGTAGCCTGGTTCTTGAGGCTCCCATATCTTTCTCTGTCAAAACCAGGCTTGTCTTGACCTTTACTAGTGCAGATAGTCCACAACAACACCGTGCTCTGAAGCAACAAAACTGAAAGATATTTTCACTTTTTCTAGAAATTAGCAGTTCATTTTGGAATCCCGGTGAAAGCTTACACTACTAATTAATAATCTGCGTGATCGTGAGTTTTTGCCTCAGAGTGGCCGTCAAATGTCCTTTCGTCACATGGAAATTCAACTAGAAGATGTCAAACACAAGGGATTTTTTTTTTTTTTTTGTTCACCTTTTGTCTGTATATTATCGAACAGCATCGATCTATCGCTGCATATAGATTGCTTATTTATGACGTTGCACTTCCGCGTTCGCCCCCACCTTCTATTGTTTACATTTACACCACAGTGGCTGAAGAGGAAAATTGCTTGAACCCAACTTTGTAGGCTACACATAAAGTAAAAAATTAGCATCGGGGATCATTGCAACATGAGTTTGAACGGAATGATAACAGCACGTTTTCGGTGACTTTGTGTGGCAAACTAAGCCTATTCTGAAACACCAGAATCTCGACCTCGATGTAGATCTCTCTACAAAGCATGGCTGTTCAAGGTAGATCTAAGTCTAACTTGGTTGAAATAATAATATCTTATGATCTAGTGTGTAAGTCTAGTCATATTGCGTTACTGAATGACAGATAATAAATTATATCGAATGGTATCGCATAATCCATATTTAGCTCAATGAGGTACTTCGAGAAAAATCACGTGACCGAGGATTTTCGCTCACACGATGGTTTGTTTACTTGCTCTGCGCATGGCAGGCAGATCTTGACCAATGATGATCTTTCAGACCTGTCACATCACATAAACAAAGCCACATGTGAGCGATGTTGCCTCGGTCATGTGACCGATCTCGAAATACCTCATTGACATATATGAGATGCGACACAATGAAATCTGGCTCTTGTCAAATTTTGAGCATATGGAATTAGTGGTATCACTGTAAAGATTATTCATTTCCCTATCAGTGTGTGAAAAATGGTTGTTCTATCTTAAGTAGAAGTTGAGACATTGGCAATTAAAGACGATGGGGGTGACCTGTTGCAGTAGCTGAATATATTGAGAAAATAGCCAATCACTTTTGTAAATCCTTCTTTATCTTTGTTAGCCCATGCCAAAAAATTACAATTTTTTGGCTTCTACTCACTCTATTTCAGTAAACTGAACTCTGAAATGCATTTTTAGATTGATATAGAAGGTCTTGGTGAGGTAAAAAAAAAAAAAGCGTTAAAAATTTATTCACTGTTGAAAAACACCTGATTTCTCTGGTTGGCTCAGTTTGATGGGTGCCTGATTTCATCGCGTCGCGTCTCACATACTAGTTTTACTTACTTTAATCTAGGCAGTTGAAAAGGCAGATACAATACGTGACATTCAAATAATAAAAATAAATAAATACACATAAATAAAAAAATTTAAAAAATAAGTAAAGAAACATGTCAAACATTCTGTTAAAAAAGTCATGGACACATTGTCACAATTTGCAACATACCATTCTTCTCTTTGTCAGAATTTTTATCCTTCTGCTGCTGCTGGGCTTGCTGCAACATTGCTGTGTGTGATCGCAAAGTTCTGGTGGGTCTTTTCTCCTTTCCCTCATCTGATTTCTCTCCAGATCCATCTGTCTGTTCAGCACGTGTGTCACTCTCTCTGGATGTTGTATCCTCACCATCCAGATTGCGAGCAGATGATCCCATTTGATCAGATGGCTTGCCAGTCATTTCTGAGGATGAGACCCCTATTCCTGATCCTGCACGGGATGATGGGCGAGGCCCAGGTGATGAAGAATAATCCCCACCCTCTTGGCCAGAGCCAAGAGAGCTGCTAGGCAACATCCTCTGCCCCCCTTCTTCTACCCCATCCCAGCCCTCACTTTCTGTTGTTGGGTTCAAAACATATGGCAGGGCTGGCTTTGTCAAGGGTTTAGAGATATTTGTTGATGGTCCGCCGGCTTTAGGAGGCATGATGATTTTGAGAGGAGGAACCTTTGGGGTGGACGGCCTACTCCCTTGATCTGAGGGTGCAGGATTTGAGTCCTCTAAGTCCACCCGTAGTGGAGAATCACAGCTGCTTGTGTCTGATTTTTCTTCCAAACGAGGGAGGCGCCCTGCCTCCCAAGGAAGATTAGGGGGTGGAGCTGTGACAGATGGTGGGATGGTTGAAATACTGGTTACAGCTCCTCCTGTTGCAGCAATTGCCCGGTCGCTGAGCCCAGTCACAATGCTACCCCCACCTTTGACCCCTCGAGCTGGATAAGGCTGAAAGGGTAAAGATGTGGGCATTGTGCCTGGCCTAGGTTCAGGGGGATGTGAGGTACTAGATGGGGTGGACACAGCTGGGCCCGACTGCAAGTGATGAGGTGAATGTGCTTGATGTTGAGATGGTAGGCCTGGGCCCAATACTGACAAAGAGGATGATGTAGTTGATGAAGGCAGTGAAGATGATGATGAGACTAAAGGAAATTGGCAGGATGACCCAGTGGCACGGTGAGATGACGATGGTGATGACGACGACGATGAAGATGAAACTCCTGACGGTTCCGTGCCAAAACCTGGGCTGGGTAAAGTCTGTACCATATTTGGTAATTTTGTTGTTGTGTGCCTGGCACCATAAGTGCTAATCATTTGGCCAGGAATGTGTTGCTGTTGTTGTTGCTGCTGCACCTGCTGCTGTTGTGTTTGCTGATGAAGCTGATGAGAATGATAGTGTTGTTGCTGTTGATGTTGCTGCTGAAGTGACTGAAAAGGATGTTGCTGCGATGACTGCTGCTGAGAAGATGAAGGTGGGGGCAATGGCTGCTGTTTCAAAATTTCATTTGAGGTACCTAGGCTTGAGCAGGGGGAACTGAAAGTGTTTGAGGTCTTGATGTTGTTCGTCGCATTACTAGAAAACACATCACTTTGCTCTTCTTCATTATCACTACTTCCTAAAGGTTCTAAGCCACGAGGAGTGAATGGTTCCGTAGCAGTTCTTTCTAATGGGCTTGGGTGAATGGAGGGTGCAGAAGGGGCCACAGTTGAATCTGGGCAGCCATCTCCATCAACCACCCCAACTCTGTTGGATCTTGTTCCTGAGCTTGTGCCGATGACTCTCGACCAGTTGTCATCAGGTTTGGAGGAGCGACCTGTTGATGATGCCGGTCGGTCAAATGATGACCGAGAAGCTGGATCCCCTTCAGAAGTCACTTCACATCCTCCATCCATTGGCAACACATTCCATTCAGACACTCGCTGTTGCTCATCTGTTGTTGACGAGGATGAAGATGACGACTTTTTGTGCTGCAATTTAAATATTAACCGAGGTGAAGCCGCCATCTTGTCAGGGGAAGGAGGCACTGATTGCCGGCGGATCCCTAGTGCTCCCACTGATGATGAGGAAGTGGGACCTAGTGAGGATGTGATGGAAGAAGAGGGGCCCGATGAAGACATGACATCTGTCTTTCCAGGTGTGCTCTGAGACTTGTAATCTGAGCGAAAAAGATAAATAAACCTAAGAGAATGCATCTTTATAGAGCAAATTTTGTAACTGTAGCTGAAATGGAACTGACACAATCTTGAACACTTAGAAAGTTGACATAATCTAATGTATTGATAAATGATAAAGCATTTCAACAACAGTTATGAAAGGTAACACAAATGTGATACGTTTACAGCTGATTTATCTCAGGAAATATTGAACACTGAAATTTTGAAGCTTGCAAAAATGGAATATGCTTTCAGTGACTTTGGTTAGCAAAAATACATTTTGGCTATTACCATCATCAATATTGCTGCGTTCATCTTCCTTGCTTGACAAGTTGCTGTCAGAAGATGAAGCCTCACTGTTACTGTCAATGTCGCTACTGTAACTTGCAGAGTTGCCACGCAGAAGGGCCTCAATTTCAGCGGTGGCTGCCACATTTAGGGCAGTCTTGCCCTTTAGGTTGGCTTGGTATGGGTTAGCTCCATGACGGAGGAGTAGTTGAACCAACTGTTGGATAATAACAAGGGATAGCATTAGCCCTACTTTGTGTAACTGAAATCCTCTAACTACCGTATTTCAGAAAGCAGCTCAAATCTTCCCAGTTTGCTTTATTTCTTCACAATTTAAAAAAAAAAAAAAGACATGAGTCACAAACTACAAATGACATTCTTGATTTCAGTATTTCATGCTACAACTCAAAAATAGGACTTTAATAATTTGATAACCATCTAGAACTTCATGATTCACTATTTCCAAGATTCATGGCAAATGCCATTCTCATAAGAACTGCAATAATGTATGACGTATGTAGCAGCTTTTACCTTACGATGACCATTTATAGAGGCATCATGGAGAGGCGTATCATCATCAAATCCTTGCACATTGACATCAGCTCCAGATTTCAGCAAGCATCTTGCAACACGTAAATTTCCCGAGACACAAGCCTCATGGAGAGCTGTCCAGCCTGACAAAAAAAAATATGAAACAATCATATTTCATAAATAGATCCCACAAACTCCCTTTGTGGTAACATAGGGAATTTAAGTGACATTAAAAAAAAAAAAAAAAAAGATCTGCAGTTTCCTGGTAGGTTAAATCAAACATCATACTATTGTCTCGAAGTTCTGATGAAGGGGGAAAAGTGATAATTTTCAGATCTTAATAACGTGAGTAAACATTTTACTAGCCCAGGTTATTTTTCTTGAATGAATTGTATGTGGTGGATGGATGTTTTGACAAATCTGCATGGATGTCCCATTAAACCTAAATTGCAAACGTAAGAACAAGTAAACCAACATCGTATTTCAATTTGATGACCTGTCAAACAATTTACTTTTTCAAATAAGTGTTTAATTTCATACTTCCATTCACTCTTTCCTTCGATACTTTGCTAGGTGCAAAACAAAGATAAAGTGAAATCCAAGCAATTTGAACTCTCATTATTCCGAATTTCTGTTTAATTCAAATATGCCCGGAAGCTGGGTCACTCGCATTGCAAAAAAATCAGTAAAGGAAAGGCCAAACCATTGAAAAAAAGAAACCAAAAACAAATTGGGTAATCATTTGTAGTAAACAATATCCAATAAGTAATCTCTATAAGATCTTGAATTAACAGTTATAACCGTAAGATATTTTGCCAATCATAAGCCCTCTATTTATTTTCTTTCACCACTTTCTTTCCCAGGTTACAAAGCAGGCAACTCTTGGTTGAGTGAAGGTCTAAATCTTAGACCGATCATAAAAAAGAAGAGCATGTTTAGCCATGATTCTCGCCATCAATGTTATCTCTGTAAGATTTTTATTGTGAATAAGTGCCTCTGCAATACCATAAATTATGTGCTTTTTTTTTATAATATTCCAGTGAACTTATAATGTGACTCAAATTCAGAGAGTGAAAGTTATTCTTTTATTTTAATTTGTTCCTGTAATTTAGTGTAAATAACTTGGGGTAAAGGGTATCTCTGTAAGATTACTCTAGGATATCCATTACTAATCGTTCTTTTTCTGTCAAATGACTCTGAAGACAGTTGATTCATTATGTAGTTAGAAAAACTGAATGGTAATCTTCCAAAGTATAAGTGTTTTCCAGTGCACTTAAATAAAATGTGTTTAGCTCTTCAATCATTACGGAGACAACTCTATCAACAAAACATTTATCTTGTGCATATAAAACTAAGATAAATCTGTAATGTCAAACTTTTTGTAGAATTCATCTTTGATCAGTCTTAGCTGATGATTTAGATATTATCATGGTCAGTGTATGATAAAGTTCACCTTATTCTAAGCATTTGGTGGTAAGAAAGTAATCTCCGTAAGACATTGCTGTCACTGAGTTTGAAGGTAATTTAACAAAAAAGCACACCTCTCTAAGCTTTATCGTTTGTTTTGCAGCCTTCATTGGTTGATAAAGTTCAATGTGTAGGTGCATTTGTCTATCTTAAGCCTCTTTAAAATTTCACTACGATTGTCCGCATTTAGATGGAAACATCATCCCTAAGCATTAAAAAAGAAATGAGTTACCTCTATATGAAGTGTATTATCAAAGCGATGACCGAGACAAAAAGCGGATATTCTATTACAGAATTTGTGTGCCAACGATGAATTTGTATGCTGTTATGCTTTCATAAGATTGAAAATCCTCATCTTCGAGAACATTTTCAACCCCTGGTCTGATTGCATTAGCTGAAACATTCCATCCACACCATACTGACTGTGTATGCTATCAATGTAGAGCCTAATGTGAGCAAGCTCTGCAATCAAAAGCCCGTAAGAAAGGACCTGCCAGCTGTCAAGACTAGAAATCTGATCTACAGCTTAATAATACAACAGATATTGACAATTATGACCAACGATCATCCATTTATAAGCAGCTGGCTGCTGAACTGACCAACTACACTGGACAGCGACATGGTTGGTTGGTTTCAGTATCAGGTGTACCACATCCACTTCCTCTCCTTTTCTCTATTTATTGTTTCTGTCCTCAAGGCAAGTAACACACCAATGATTGTCAATTCTCAAACTCGCACTGAAACAGTGCAGTAATACAAGCCAGATCTACATTTCTTCAAGATGGCTTTGTCAAATTCTAACTATTTGAGAAAATACAAGTCTCACAGTAACAAAAAAGAACAATGACAACAACAACAAAAAAAAAAACAACAACTGAAAGACCTAAATCTAGTTGAAATTTAGAAGAAGCTTCATATTAGGCGAATTTGAGATCATGGAAAGTAACTATGTAAAAAGAATTATTATACTCTGTTATTTCCCTTGATCATTCGAACTTGCTTATATCAAAGTCAATTCTTTTCCATTCTATCTCAAATTAAGAGGATTCAACTGCATCTGAAGTATGACATACCAGCATAATCTTTCATATTGACACTAGCTCCTGCTTTCAACAATCTCTTTGTCTGTTTATAATCTCCTTTCTTTGCAGCCATATGGAGAGGAGCTTCTCCACGCTCATTCCGTTTGTTCACTTTCTTGTCTGCAGGTGTGCGTTTAGTCGAACTGACTTGATTCCCTGAAGATGGTGATTTTGGGGAGGCATCTGTGGAAAAAAATACCAGATGTGTTGTTCATTAACTGTCACCCAATCCACTTCAGCATCTTTTTGTTGCAAAAGACTTAACAATATTCCAAATTTGCTTTCTACTTGCATCTCTTTCATTCTCTAAAGCAAACATAATCAATGTGTATTTGAAGTCTGGAAATTTGGATGTCTACTGATTTTTGTGATTTCACTTCAAATAAGGAGGAAATCTCAAATCTCACTAGCTCTGTCATTATCTCACTTACTTCTGTAACATAGATCTAATTGGAGAAAAGTAAGTCATCACAATTCAATCTTAGTTATTTCAAGGTTTGCATCAACGTTTCTGGAGTTACAAATTCTGTGACTTGGTCAAAGACCAATCATACCTCCAAGACTTGACTCATCTTGCATTCTCATTAACAGAGCCATCTGCTGTCTTTCTGACAATGGAACACTGAGGCGGGACACAGTCCCTGCACCACGAGGTGATCCTATTCCCATATGTTCTGGTGATGATCCATCTGGTACAGTGGGTCGCTTCCGTTTCTGCTGTTGTTGTTGCTGATTTTTCTTATCTAGATGAGATAAATAGTTGTCTTTTAATACTGCACTCTAAAATGAAAGGGAGCACAAAACAATATTGAAAATTTTCACAAATTTCAACCAAAACATAAGACAAAAGGACACAAATCGACAAGATAGTTCAAGACCATAAAGCAATTCAACCAAGTGATGCACAGCTTACCATCATCTTCAGTGGGTGATGAAGGTGTGGTCAACTTCCTTTTATTAGTCTTATTGTCTGCCTGCAGCGGTTTGCTTGATGAGGCTTTGTCCTGAAATAATTACTAATTTTTATTATGTTATCCACAACTGAAATGATGATCAATAAAGGGTCCCATAATAATGCATTAAAAAAAAAAAAAAAATCTTTCAACAAAATGAGATGATAGTTATGGAAAAAAAAAAAAAATCTGTAACACACACTGTAAGAATACAAATGAAACCACTAAATTTCACTAATTACCCTGATAATTAACATCTAGAAATCAGAACAGCTTCTCATCTCAATTCCTTATTGATATGTGAAGCTCTCCCAAAAAAACGACCGAATCAAGCCTACATGTAGCATGGTATAAAACACAATCCCCCAAAACTTACGTATATGTTTTGCTTACCTTCAATCTCCAGCAGGAAGTTATCTCAGAGACAAACCTTACAGGCATTCTATTTCAAATATTATCCCAAACCTTTCTACCAAATGTCAAATCTCTGGGATTTTGTTTAGCCCTGGTGTTTAAACTTTAAGATATCTGTTAAAAATTTGAAACTTGTGACTAGGAAGTCATCTGAATCCTTTTTATCTTTTCAGAGGTTGGTAGTTCGAACTGCAACGGTTGCATGTTGTATCCCTAGGAAAGATATCTAACATACAATTTTCCTCAGCCCACCCATCTGTAAAACGGGTACCTGATGTATATTGGGGGAAGTACAGTGGCACTGCACTGCGCGGCGGCGACGCGGTCGGAAATGGCCAAGCCAATTTCCCCTCTTGGGGATCAAGGGATAGTACTTTCACTTTACTTTACTTTACATCAGCACGATTATGGCTATATTGTGTCAAACACGGTAAGATACGTTTACACGTCAAGAAGCAGAAGAGAAAGAAAGCAGGATAGAAGACAGGAGCAAGGAGAGAGAGAGAAAAGATGTCTCCTCTGGAATGTCGAAGATGACACTCCATGGGAAACACCTCACCGATGGCGGGCTTACACCACCTGCAGGTGAGAGCAGAGAACCTACTTATATACCCCGGGCCCCCGCGGGGGATAGTAGGTGGGTGAAAAGGCTGGCAATTGAGACGTTTACTGAAAGTAATCGAGAGAGAAACAGAGAATGAATAGTTTATATTCCACTAAGCACAGATCTGGAAATCCCCGGCGCAGTGTTTGTACCCCCTAGAGAAAATAGCACACTCACTTATGTGTGTTACGCTCCGCCACGAAATCCAACAACACTTGTTGAACGCAAAACTTTGGGAAAAACACGACGCCTGAAATACGTCATACTTCTTCTACGTCATTAAATCATTAACACTGCTACTATTATTTGGAAGCCATCTAGGTTCAATAAGCTCACCGCGAAGACTTTTAGTAATATACTGGCTGGATACCCCACGGCTTCCGTGGGAGGTTTTTTAAAATATATAGTCCTGTGACATAAATTTTTTGGGCAGCATGCGCACCTCGATGCTGATATTTTGGTTCATTAAACTGAATATTACTCAAAGAAAACGTGTTTTGAACGCGACATGTGTCCCGTACGGAAGTGATGGCGGACAAAGTGAATAATAGTTCGGCACTAAACGAATAAATGAAAACAACTGTGTAAATTGAAGCAAAATAAAGAGTAGCCTATAACACAGTTGGGTA